>LPNX010050711.1:585666-634321 GCA_001517045.1 Pseudotsuga menziesii
ATGTTTCCTAAATAATCATGCACTTGAAAGTACTTCTTTACCCCAAGAAGCCAAGCTTCAGCTTCTTGTCCAGTCTTTACCTCACCATCAAATGTAGGAGGTTTAGCTTTCTTAAATTCATCTCGAGAGCGATCCCTATGGTGTTTCTTTATTTTCCTTTTATGCGAAGAAGAGCTTGAATCCCCACTAGATTCTTCCGAATCAGATGATCCACTAGAAGTTTCTCCTTCTCCTAGTACTACTCTTACTGCCTTCTAGTCTTGCTACACCTCATCCAGAGTCTATCTTTCTTTGCAAGTCTGTCAAACTCTGCAACATAGCAGCATTCAACTGATGCTGCTCTTCCTGGGCTTTGATCAGACTTCTCATGGTAGCTGCAACATCTGACGGTGTCCCTTGGAATTGCCTTCTATTGGATTCAATGTCATCATTTCTATTACAGACATTTTCTCCCATGGCATCTTCTGCTCGCTCATAAGAATCCCGAGCATCATACCCATCATGGGTTCTCATACTGACCACCACTTACTTGTCAAACTGCACTACCTGGAATACTTCCCTTGAAAGTGACTATGATTCTGCAAACGTGTTAATAACACAAATGTTAGATGCATAGCATTGATTTAAACCAGCATTACTGACCTTCTCCTGGAATAATCATAAAATAACAAGTTTTCCCAACACAATATTTCTTCATCAAAGAATGTCTATCTGAGGGGGACGATGGGGGTCAAGGGGGCTTGCATCCTTGTGGCTTCCCTGGTTTTCACACAATCTGACGCATAAGATCGCTGCCACTTTTCTCCTTCTCAGCCCACGAAAATCCACTGAAAAAAAACCACTGAAAATTTCTCTGAAAACAACTGAATTTTCCTTTGTTCAATCGGGTCTCTTCCCCAATTATTCTTCCGCAGAATCGGCTCCTCTTCCACTATTTCTTCCGCAATGGTGGCTCATGAGACGCTTCCTCCTTCCGATCAGCGTCGGTAGCCTTTCTAGTTGGAAGTCGTGATGCTTTCGCTTCCGCAACGGCGGCTTGTGAAACGCTTTCCCTTCCGATTGGCCGCTCTTTTCTTAAAGAAATTTTAACTTCGGCGTCGGCAGTCTTTGCACATTGGAAGGATAGTGGTTTAGTCTTCCACAACTGCGGGTGCCCAAAGAACTTTTCTCTTCTGAAAGCCGACGATCTTTTACACTTAGAGAAATTTGTAACCTTCTTGCGGCGTTGACGATCGGAGGAATTTTCCATCGGGCGTCTAGTCATTTAGACTTCCGCAACAGCGGACGCCCACTTCACAAACTCTTCCGCAACGGCGGAAGTTAACTTCACAAACTCTTCCGCAACGGTGGAAGTTATCTTCACAAACTCTTCTGCAACGGCGGAAGCCCACTTCACAAACTCTTCCACAACGGTGGAAGTTAAATCTGTTAATTGTTCCGATGCGGAACACTTAGATGACTTTTCGCGGCTTTCCCCAAACTTTTCCGGCGTTGGCGGTCTTCATCATCGGAAGCCTTATGGATTTTGGCTTCTGCAACAGCGGAAGTCCCTTCCACTAAATCTTCCGCAACAGTGGAACACTTGGGAAAAAATTTTCCGCGGTTCTCTTCGACTGCTCCATCGGTATGCTTCCGCCTAGCTCTTCCACAACGGCGAAAGTCTTTCCCTCTAGCTCTCCCGACTGCTCCAGCACTTGGACCAATTTATTTGAATTTACAGTCAGTTGCTCCTTCTTGGCCCATAGAGGCCCATTGTTGCAACTTGAAGCTCTGATACCATACTGTCACATCCCCATTCCTCCGACTGGAAAAGAGTACGCGACTACAAGCTTCAAACACACGGGATAAGAGCCCCATGAACATGTACATGCATAAAAATGCTAAAATAGAATGCTGAAGCAAACGTATTGAAGTAGAAACATGCACACATGAACATTTATCATGCACAGATGCAATTATCTATCAGACACAACAGAAACATCATACATTCATATAAGCATTCATTCAACATGTCCATTATAGTCATTAACAGTAAATATAGTTGCGGAAGTAGAAATGGAAAAGAGCACTTATCTTATGAATAACTTGATCCGCAACCAGCTACGTCGCTGCAACGTTCCACCCAACCATAGGCCAGCGTGCTCCTTAATCTCTCAGCAGCACTGCCACCCCTGAGCTGGGCATGATTCTCCAAGGAATAAGGGAACTAGCAGGCTTACACATAGCCAAGGGTATACAAAACACAGCCAATCCAACAAAGTTGGGTTTATCAGGCCATCAAGGAGTTTGGAAAGGCTAAATGCTAAGCTGGTGAGCTCATTGCAGAGCTAGGAACACCTACACCAGAACTAGCCTGGCTTCTAAAACACCCACACACACCCAGCACAAGGAATCAATCCCTTCTCTGCTACACAGTCCCTCAGGCCCTGCATTCCCTTCCAGTGCTATTCAGGGGTTGTGAAGAAGAAAGCCAGCCCTCTATCTCTATCTGTGTGGTTTCCAACACACCAGGTTTATCAAGCAAACCAAGCCCCCATCCCTGCTCCCAACACAGTCCGAAGACCAACAATTGCACACATGTAGTTAAATCAGTTGTCACAGCTTAAACAGGGAAAATGACTCCCAAGCAAATTACACAGTCCTGAAACATATCAGTGAACGTGGGGAAAACAACAGTCCCAACACGAAATCAGTGTGCACAACTCACAACATGGGGAAAACAATAGCCCCAAAAACGTATCAGCATACATTACCAACAACGTGGGGAACAACAACACGTCCCAGGAAATGAATACACTGGAAGACTTGCACAGACCACGCTGGGGAAGAAATTACAGTTCTCCCAGCTTGTACGTGAGAGAAACAACAACAAAGGACCCACAAATCCGCCCATGAGGAAAAGATACAGCCAATGTCACGTAAATCCGCAGAGGAAAACTGCGTGGGTAAAAGCCAGGAAAATCTTGGGCAAGAGAGTAGCGAACAGACAATGGCGAGAATGCTCGTAGCTAGAAGTGTGTGAACGTGAGCCACTTCTGCTCCTGCGAGAGGATGAACAGCAATTCTAGAGGCCTGCGTAGTGGAGAGTGCGTGAGTGCTCTTGCACAGTCGTGGAGAGAGTAAAACTCCTGCGGGAGGGATGGCAGTGGTTTTTTTTTTTCCATTGTGAAGTCAACAGTGGTGGAGTGTGCATGTGGGTGAGGACTGACAGTCCTGCCACCCCACTCCCAAAGACCATTAACTGCCTCAACCACCAGCAGCCTTTTTTAAAGAAAGTGGTTGGAATAAAACAAGGGAAGAAGACACATGGGTATTTTCCCTTGTTGGCCAAGGTTGACATTTCCCCACCACCCTTATCCTTGTGAAAATCATGCCCCTTCTCATTTTAGTTGCCGCGATCGTAGCTGGTCGGGTTCATTTTAATTAATTATAGATGCGTATTTACATGATGACCAACATAATATATGTCGCATGCCCCGATATACCATCGCTGACAGGTTTAAATCCAAACATATCATAACCGATCAATGGTGGGGCCTTGGCTTTTAGCTCCACACCATGATCATTTACAATATATACATCATCATATACATCTAATGCAACAGGGTCAAAACTGGGGTGTGACACTCTCTCTCTCTCTCTCACTTGAGAGAACTACTTCTCTCTCACTCATGCGCCCCAATGACTAAGTGTGTGTGTGATAAATAGAGAGTCTCACTCTCCATTTATATTATTTCGTTTACTTTATTTCCACTCCAACATGTCGGCCTCACTTAACAATTACTTACTAAGGCCGACATCTCTAGGAGATTCTAATAACCCCATTGCCCCACAACTTGTGGGTACTTTTCCCTCTGATCAACAAGGAGGGTTAACCTTGACTTAGATGTTGGGGACTATTGCCCTGACTTACAATAACTCACCTAGGGCCGACTTCTCTAGGATAGTCTAATAACCCTAGGGACCCACAATTGCGGGGACTTTAACCCTTGATTAATAAAGAGGGTTATCCACAATGATTTTACATGACTTGTTTACATTACAGATACTTCCCGGAATAAACATCGGGGTACAATACATAAAATATACAAGTGAATACATTTCGAAGTTACAAATACATCAACATTCTTGTGTTAAAATCCCCTCAATTACATTTGATAATGAATTACAATGAACATGTTGAATGCTTGAATGTATGGTTTTCTTCCGCTGTATGGTAATAATGTATGCATGTTTTAGTTCAAAGCATTTCAGTTTTTATGTGTATGTTCATGGGGCTAGTTGCCCGTGTTAGATCGTATTATGGTAGCGTCCTCTTCATCGATCGGAGGGTTGGGGACGTTACACAATTATCCTTGGTGTGTCCTTCCGTTCAAAATCATGTGCACCATAAGTCCTCACGTGCTTCTTTACCCTTCTTGATGTCATGAAGTTGTACTGTTAGATTAGCCAACTGTGACTGAATCTACATCATCCTTGTGGCACCATCTCCGATCAGCGAGGATTCTAACTTCATTGCTAGTTCTAGTGCTTCCGTCTGCGACACAATCTTCTGTTGCATTAAAGGAGCTCGAATGTGTGGTAGGAGCGCAGCAATAAAACACTCCTTATGCTGTACATATGACATCTGGAAACTAACCTTGGCCATCAAAGTTTTAAACTGCTGATCGAAATCCCATATGGATTCTGTCGGTAACTGCTTTGTCTCCTTGATCTTAGTGATGCACTGCGACTCAGATTTGGGTTTTCTGAACTCACAAATCATCGCGAGTCAGATCTCATCAAGGGTCTTCTGTGGGTTTCCTGATGGTACTATATAGAACTTCATAAACCAGTCCAGTGCGCGACCCCGCAGAGTCGTGATCATTTCCTCTTTTCTTAGGTTCGCACTGTGAACTTGGCAAACCATCCAAACAACTTCGTAAAGGAACCAATGCTGCTTTGGATATTATTCTCCATTCCCATTGAATGTGGTTAATCTAATATCTGCCCCCGTAATTAAGTTGGCATCGGGGTTATCTAAAGAATGATTTAATGAAGGTGGAATTCCCTGTGCGCTAGTCATAGTACTAGAACTATCAGTATTAATAGCTCTTCCAGGATATGAGGCTCTAGACCTTACCTCTGGCAATACTCCTGGTGTGATGTAGTTGCGACCTGATCTTGGTGTCTTTGCAGATTCTTCATATTCTTCCGCTCCTTCATATATCGGGCTATAGTCTTCCTCTTCGTCGCAATACCCTTCATCTATCCACGACCCAATGTCGTATTCACTTTCTTCCAAAAGACTAGGAGTTCGTCTACCTCCTACTATCTTTCTTCTCTTCCCTAGTCGAAATATTCTTCCACTCCTTAGGAATCTAGCTTCTAGTTTAGGTTTGGTACTTCCTGGGAACATCTTAGCTCACCATCTCCCATTTTATCTATAGTTCATCTGTGACATATCCTTCCTCTTAGATATGCGACTCAACTACTCAACTGCAAGATACCCTTCTCATAAATGAGCATCTTTATCCATGTATTTATAGATAACAAATACCTTCTTTGGGGTCCTTGGAAAAAAATTATTTCAACCTCACTATATAAGGTTATTGTTTCTACTACAAACTCAGTAATATAACCTTACAAAATATTGTCAACCCAAAAATCAACAGTTCTATAGATGGGGTTACTTACACTGGTTATCTCACGGATCAACTGATCACTCCATTCGGAAACTTCTCTTCTTTGGAAATTTGTCTGTTGAGTCGCCAATCTTGACAAGCACTCATGCAGTACAATAGGAAACTATGCAAAGAAGATCTCGTGAATATTTGAGTATATGTATCGATCCAACCAATTTTCTGCGCTCAACTATGTCATTGCGCTCTCTTGCTGTGCAAAGGTTAGCGTCTTAGACAAACAATCCTCTATTTCCTGCTTTGTCTAATGCCACAACATTTCCCTCAACTCAAATGATTACAGTCTCAAAAATGGAACCATTTTTTGGCCTACTTGCTCAACTCTCGCAACCCAGGTTCAACAACAACAAAAAACCAACAAAACACCCGAAGACATCGTCCCGACAGAGCAAGCTTAGTCGGCAACACCTACGAGACAACCATAGTGTCACCTGAGATATCTTAATGTGTGACTACCAGAACCATGTTTCCGCATTTGGCGAGGGATTATTGTCCCTTGGCATGCAACCAAAGGGGCTCAACAGAAACGGAGGGTTGGAGTCTTTTATTGCCCGATGGTGGTACAACAGTGCGACACAGTTGTCGTTTGACACAACCTTGCCCTTAACAACGTAGCAGCTGGTGCAATAGTGCGACACATGTTGGAGCAGGGTCCCGTAGCTACAGAAGAAGCTGCTAGTTTAGCGGAGAGATAAGTTTTGGTGGAAAGAAGATAAGATAGAGCTATGACGCCGTAGCACGTTTCCAGCTGGAGAACAGAGCCAGAAACCATGAATTTTTAGATAGAGAAGTCAAGAAAGGCAACGGTACCTGAGCGGCCGAGAAGAGAGAGCTCACCCACTGCATTGAAGGCAGCAACGAAAGACAGGAGGGCTCAGCGACCCTCATAAAGGAGAAGGAGCAACGAGGCTGAAGCATTGAAGACGAAGGACAGAAAAGAGAAGTGGTGGACAGTACCCATGATCAGTGCTGGAAAGCATGGAAGACTGCAGAGAGCTGTGGTGTGACGGAAAGCGGCTACCTCAAGTACAGATATGGCCGACTGTCATTAGTTAGGGTTTTGGGTTACTGTTGGGACAGGCCCACAGTGTTGTAATGGCAAGACCTTCAGGCTGCCTATAAAATGATATATTTTGTATTGTAAAAGGGTTGGTTAGTTAGTCAGTTAGTTGAGTCATTCAGTCGTAGTAGTGTTTGCAGACTATTAGACTGTTGTAAAAGCCGAGCTCTGGTTCTGTTATTAGCGGTAGCAATCTTACTGTAACCAGTAGCTAGCTTATAGAGTATGCATGCAACGATCCGTAGGGATCGACAAAGAGGGAAGAGTATATTGTAGGAGAGCAATACAGATAGAAAGAATATATAAGAGAGAATATCTTGAGCTGCATATGCAGTGCAGCAGAACTGTGTTTTACCTTCCCCTGAGCTATAAGAAAACACAGTTCTGTGGACGTAACTTCCATCCTGGAGGTGAACCACGTTAAAATCGTGTGTTATGTGATTGGATTATTTTCTATGTTTACTTATGCATTTCATAGTCATTTCATGGATTTTGGTTACAGTTTAATGAATGAATGTGTTAATCAGTTCACAGTAATATAGAAGGAAAAGTATAAATCATAGTCTTTGGCATGTTGTATGTGGTTCATTTATTCTTTGCGTAAAACAGTCACTAGTTGTAGTATTGATTAGCCTTGTATGTTGAGTCTTACACGTCGACACGAGCAACGCTAAGTGCACTAAACCACGGAGGTAGGATATCACAGAGAGGTGATACCGCACCGGTAGAGGAGCTGCGGTGCGCGATACCGCAGGTTGAGGACTTAGCGTTGGGCAGGAGCTGCGTGTCGCACGGTGCATGGCGATGCGGTAAGGTTGGAGATATCGCGACTCAGGGAAAGTGCACGACATAGAGAAGGACCGCACGGCGGTATAAAGGTATACCTCGCGGCTAGAAGAGCTGCGAGACGAGGAGATCACACGATGCGAGCAGAAGGTCGCGTGACGCGTAGAGGAAGAGACCTCGCAGCTAGAAGGGCTGCGAGTCGCAAGTAGGAATGCCGCAGAACCTGGTCCAAGACGCTTGATTCCTTGTCCAACCCATTAGAATCACCTCGGGTGAGATTTCAGGCTGCTTTGCGGTCTGTCGCCGAAAGGGCCGGTGAGCTAGGGGTGTTGTGGGTTGATTATAGTAAACCCGGGTCTGCCCATACAAGCCAACAAATGGTTCCGTTGCCGGTTTTGAACAACTAAGCGCTAATGTTCTGTTGGCATCCTACTAGAGAAGAGTTTCACCAGTGGCTGGATTCAAACTTAAGAGAGTTTTCCAAGAAAGAAAATCGGAGCCCTAAACTGAGCATAGAAGACTGGTTACAAAAGCATATCGCTTCAGATATACACGCGATATTTTTTGCAACCTATGGAAACGAGCTCTACGACTGGTTATCAAAGTTGACAGATAGGAACATATTCAAGAATAAAAGAAACATTGTCTGGACACCGAAGCTGATTCAGACCGTGCAGAGACTCGACAATCCCATTACGAGAGCAGTGGACTTCTGGCTTGCGAGTGTGCTAGGAGGCTTTGTTACAGAATTTGCAGTGGACCAAAGAAAAAGCTTCAGCAAGGCTGAGCGGTACTTCTTCAAAGGATATCGTGGTAAGTACCTAAAATCTCTAAACTTGTCCATTAATATGTTGCTACATGAAAAAGGAGTAATGGACATGATTTCAGATGAATAAGTAAAGATAGTAATGTCACAAGAGTTTGAAAGTGATTTTGATGACATTGGACGAACACGTAGTGGCAAGAAATATAAAGTAGCTTTCGGCTCTCCCGTATTTGGAGATAGTTCAGACAATAGTAGGCAACCGAGTCCTAGTACCGCAGAAGAACCAGAGGGGGGTACCCCTTACCATCCCTATACCCCACAGAAACAGACCGGGACTCAGAGTAATCCCGTAGGTACTCCATCCAGTAGCTCACATACAATACCTACTATAGCTACATCACCTTCACCTACACCGCTGAGTGGAAGTAATCCAGTCAATCAGAACCCACCACAGAGAAATAGAATGGGAGATGATATGAAGTTACCTACCTTTAAGGGTACAGGAGCAGAGGACCCAGAACAGCATTGGTTTCTATGTGAAGCCATGTGGACCATTAAAACAATCAACGATGATAACCTTAAACTTGTACAGTTGGTCACCACACTCAGAGATCGAGCTTTAACATGGTACATAAAGTATACCACAGTACCCAAGACACTTTCCCAGGTCAAGAACGCCATGATTAAAGAGTTCAAGAAACCTAAGTCTGAGTCTCAGTGCATAACAGAGCTCAAGGATATTAAGCAGCTACCATCAGAATCAGTATGGGACTTTGACCAGAAATTCAAAGCTCTTATAGACCAAGTAAGATTTGAGTTTGCGCCGGAGCAGTATAAGGAATGGTTTATTGTAGCGCTGCTCCCTCACATCATATTGCCACTAATGCAGCAGAAACTCCAGACGCAGGATGACACATTGGAGATGGAAATGAAGCTAGAAGCTTCACCCTTAGCTGAAACCAGTACATGCATGAGAACTCTACAGAACCAGTTGGCCAACCTCACGTTACAGATACATGAACTTAAGAAAGGAAAATAGGTTATGCAAGACATATGGTGCTTACGATGTAGAGCACAGGGTCATACCAAAGACAACTATCCAGTCTTTGCAGAGTATTTAGCGTCAGGGGCTCCTAACCCCTTACCACGAACGCAAGGGCCATGGTGTGAAATATGCAAAACACAAGGACATCCGCCTCAGCAATGTCCTTTGCTTCAGAAGTATGTACAGACCCTTAAGAACCTATACTGTGTCTTCTGCAGCTCGATTGGACATCATGAACAAGATTTCCGAGCCTATGATCTCATGTTAGATAGAAAATATGATGTATACAGAGTCCAGTCAGAAACATAGGGTCTAGCAGCAGGACCACAGCCTGATCCGGCTTACGGTGACCGTGGAGGAGGATTCAGAGGATGAGGTCGAGGAGGAGGCTTTGCATGAGGAGAAGGCTTCGGCAAAGGAGAAGTTTTTGGCCGTGGTCACGGACCAATCACTTGTTATAACTGCGGAATTGTAGGACACTATGCTAGGGACTGCCAGAGCCCCACTACCACTTGTAACTACTGCAAATCTTATGATCATACCATAGAGGAGTGTCCTACCTTAATAGCTAAGATCAAAGACCCTAAGCCAGCAATACACCAGAACATCCAGCTTATTGCTACTGAGCAGGCAGAGCCAGAACCAAGAGTTAATATTGTGACTCGTAGCGGTGCTTCCACTAGTAGGACATCGCAGGAGACCGAAAAGAACATAGGGCAGGAGTGGGTGCGCAGAGCTCCTAGTAAAGCAACAGCACTCGACCTACAGAAGCATAAAGAGACATTTCATGAAACCAAGGATTCCTTTGATGAATCGACGCAATCAGGATCGCAGGTACCGCCATCTAGGGGCATACCACAGCAAGCACCTTGTGGCGATAGCCCAGAACAGATACCACGGGCTACCACATCGGGACGATGCGACGAGGATGAATCGACAGGAAGTGTACAATCCTTCCTACGCGGTTGCTTGAAACTCATGAGAAATGAAAAAGCTATTGGAGAGCTACAACGCATCATAGATCAGTGTCAGCAACATTCTCTATTGGGCAGTGCACACCGCGCTGTTCATAATATTACAGGACATACAAGGGCTGGAAGAGAGATGAAGCTCACAACACAGATTGGAGAATTTGAAATGGATGAAGTCATCTTAGATCGAGGATTAGAGGTGAACGTTTTGACTAAGCAAACATGGGAATAGATGGGTAGCCCTCATTTAGTCAGATCGCCTATCCACCTGAGATTAGCTAATCAACAGCGAGTATCACCATTGGGTTGACTGCCACAGGTGCTAGTTGACATTGACAGAGTTCGCAGTTTTGCGGACTTTGAGGTTATAGAAATCATTGGTGACAGTCGACCGTATCCAGCATTATTAAGTATCGATTGGGCGATCGGTAGCAAGGCTGTCATTGACCTAAAGAGAAGACAAATGACCTTTGAGGATGCGCAGATCCGGGTCATCGCGCCGCTGGATCCTCACCAGGGTCCTAGATACATTGAACCTATCCGAGCAGAGGAGGAGGCACAAAACTTGGATAATCTCTACCAGATGACTGCGAACCAGAACGACTACATCAATCCAACCGCAGAAGGGAACATTAGTTGGCGATGCGACAGCTCATGCGCATCGGATTCCGATGTTGGTCTAGAGAACTGGCAGAACAGACTTTACGAAGTCTCAGCACGCAGATGTGCGTTTATGAGTAAGTCACTATGATGGATTGGCGCAGAAATCACTGAGATCCCATCATATCAAGGTCTGATAGATATTCAGGACTTCCTTGAGCAGTTTGAGCAACAGATTCATTACGAGCAGAGGATCGCCGCTATGGATCTTGCAGTACGAGCCACACCTGTAAGATGGTGGTATGCACATAAAGAGAATATCGCATCATGGGATGATATTAAAAGATTGATGGCGATCAGATTTTCTGTCAACAGAGAGTATGTCCAGCAGAAGTACACAGGAGAAACAGATCCCAGGACACACATTCAGACATGTGAACAGAACTGGTCGGACATTCCCGAGGATGAATGGGTTCACAAATTCATTCACACATTGGACACAGTTCCAAGGAACTGGTACACAGAGACTGAGTTGCGCAAGGGGACGACCACATGGTCACTTATGACAGACAATTTCCTACTCACCTTCGCGTTTGAATCAGAACATCAAAGTGTTTCCCAAGCCCTAGACATAATCAAGATCAAGATATTCGAGGACTGTACCATCTCAGTGCAGGCTCAACCTGAGTGGGCCAACCAGTTGCAAGACGCGCTTGAGTGCTATAATTTCGCAGCAAAGCCAGACAGCGAAGACAAGGATGAGGATGAGGATCCTCGCAACACCAACATTCCCAAGTCAGAAGGGACTCGCGATGTTGGGGGACCACAGTTAGAGATTCCAGCAATCACCGAACCTATCAAGATTAAAAAGATCAATATTGGCACAGACGCAGAACCTAAGTTTGCCTCTATTGGAGACTATTGGAACGATCAAATAGTTGGACAGATTGCAGATTTGTTACATGACTATCAGGACCTATTTCCCACCAAGTTCACAGAGATGAAGGGAATAGTTGGAGACCTTGGAGTTATGAGGATACCATTGAAGGAGGATGCTAGACCATTCAAGCAATGCCCATATAGATTGAACCCGCGCTACAAAGAAAAAGTAAAGGACGAAATCGATAAGATGCTAGCAGCAGGCATCATTGAGCCGATAGAAGAAAGCGAATGGGTTAGCCCCATGGTCGTACAAGAAAAGAAAACAAAAGGAGACATCAGGATATGTGTCGATCTGCACAAGCTCAACGATGCATCGCTTCACGATCCATTTCCAACACCGTTCACTGATGAGGTATTAGACAACATGGGAGGAAAAGAGGTCTACTCCTTCACTGATGGCTTTTCAGGCTACCATCAGATCAGAATACATCCAGAAGATCGATCCAAGACCACCTTTGCAACAGAATGGGGCTCGTTCCAGTATACGGTAATGCCCTTTGGTCTTAAGAATGCACCAGCTATATTTTCTAGAGTAGTAGTTGTTGTATTTAAAGAATACATTCATAAATTCTTAGAAGTATATTTTGATGATTGGACTGTATTTGGACTAATCGACAAGCATACAGGAGACTTAAGACTGATGCTAGAGAAATGTAGGCAGTACCAGATTTATCTAAACTTGAAGAAATGTATATTTTGTGCACCATTTGGTATTTTGTTGGGTCACATTGTTTGCAGACAAGGATTGCTGGTAGATCCCACGAATATCGCCATCATTTTAAACCTTCCAGCACCCAACTCAGTCAAGCAACTGAGGACAGTACTTGGTCATACTGGGTACTACAAAAAGTTCATCAAGGGCTACGCAAAGATCACAGCACCAATGGAGAAATTGCTAAAGAAAGATGTAAAATTCCTATGGAATGAGGAATGTCAGCAGAGTCTAGACACACTTAAAGAGAAGATGGTTACAGCACCCATCTTAGTATTTCCAGACTAGACTAAGCCATTTCATGTACATGTGGATGCGTCTGGCATCGCATTAGGGGTTGTTTTAACACAACCAGGAGAAGGGGACATTAATCATCCTATCGCATACTCCAGCAGAAAGCTCTCGACAGCAGAAAAGAACTACACCACAACAGAAAGAGAAGGCCTAGCTATGGTGTACGCGCTGCAGAAGTTCAAGCACTACCTGTTGGGTGCCTCGTTTAAGATGTTCATTGACCATTCCGCGTTGAAGTATTTGGTCAATAAGCCAGTGTTAGGGGGGAGAATCTGCAGATGGTTACTCCTCTTTCAGGAGTATGATTTTGAAATCATCGTGAAGCCAGGCCGACTGAATGCCGGACCTGATCACCTGTCACGGATAGACTCAGGAGAAGAACCAAGTAACCTAGATAACAATCTTCCAGATGCACCATTGTTTTCTATCCAGATCGCAGATGAGTACTATGCCGATATTATTCAATTTCTCACTACAGGAGTAGCACCTGATGAGTTTACTAAGCAGCAAAAGAAGCAGTTGGTTGTTAAAGCAGCAGACTTCACCCTTATTGCAAGACACCTATACAAGTTAGGCCCGGATGAAGTTCTGCACAGATGTGTGATGCCGCATGAAAAAGACGTTATTATCAGAGAGGCACATTCAGGAACCACAGGAGGTCATTTCGCAGGAAAGCTGACTACGCAGAAAATCTTGGAGGCAGGATTATGGTGGCCTACATTGCATAAAGACACCAAGGACTTTTGCAGATGCTGCGATATCTGCCAGAGGGTAGGAAAACCCTCGCGACACGATGAAATGCAGCTGTGACCGCAGGTCACGCTGCGCGCATTTGACAAATGGGCTATAGATTTTGTGGGTCCTATCAACCCACCAGGAAAGCGCACTGGGGCGAGATATATTATCACGGGAACAGAATACCTCACTAGATGGGCAGAGGCCAAAGCAGTAAGAAATTGTGATGCTGCCACAGCCGCATAGTTCCTGTTTGAAAACATCATTAGTAGATTTAGATGCCCATTAATTTTGATGAGTGATCAAGGAACACATTTCTTGAACAGCACTATTGAGGCATTGACCAAAGAATTCCAGATTCAGCACCATAAGAGCACTCCCTACCACCCACAGGCTAATGGTACGGTGGAGGCCTTTAATAAGATTTTAGAAAATGCTCTCACTAAGATCTGCAACAGCCAAAGGAATGATTGGGACCTCAGAGTTAACGCTGTATTATGGGCGTACAGGACCACATGCAAGAAACTTACGGGACACACACCTTTCAGCTTGGTGTATGGATAGGAGGCTGTTATGCCTATGGAGTATATCCTTCCCAGTTTAAGAATCGCTCAGATTACAGGGATGACTGATACAGACACAGTGGAGGAAAGGCTAGCACAGCTGCTTGCCTTAGAAGAAGACAGATTCATTCCCAGATTCCATCAGAAAGTGCAGAAGGCATGAGAAAAAACTTGGCACGACAGACACATTAAGAGCAAGACTTTCCAGATCGAATACCTAGTGCTCCTCTATGACAGCAAATTCAATAAGTTTCCAGGAAAGTTCAAGACGCATTGGCTGGGGCCATATCAGATACAGCAAGTCATAGAGGGAGGCGCCGTTCAGCTCAGCCAGCTGAATGGGGAGCTTCTTCCCACATGGATTAATGGTAGTAGGCTTAATCTTTATAGTGATAGCCACCCCGCCTCTCAGCCCTAGCTTAGCCAGTTTATGGTGGTGCAGATGTCCAGTGTAATTGAAAGGAGGCATCGCACCGGGAACTAGTCTACACCGGCAGGTATTTTCTAAAGTATGAGGAATCGCACAAGGCCGAGTCAAAAAAAAAAGTATTGTTGTATGCAGGTGATGCGGAGTCGCATCGCGGAAGCGCGATGTTTCCCCCGTGCCACGTACTCAGTTTTGCCATGTACTCAGTTTTGCAACCGACAGAGGGCTAGTCAAGTCAACATCTGACAGGTAGTTAATGAGGTAATGACCGGTATATCTTACCATATATTTGCCAGCAGTATAATAAATTTTTCCAGATTCGGCAAATCTCCTACGAGACCGGCGCCTGTACACACACGTTTCGAGGGAAATTCGATCGGATTTCCGCATTTATGAAGGAACGGATGACAGGTGTGGTCTTGTTCAGGCATTTATTATGACCGACGGGTTCAGTCTAGATGACCATTGTTTCCGGGATTATCGTATAAGGCATAAAAGCAAAAAGTATCCAATTGGGATGGTTACGTTTGCAGAAAAATCGAGAGCTGTAGAGTGCAGTGTTAAGAGTTCCCTGTGAAGAACTAAGCTTGTTACAGAGTGCTGTGATTTTCAGAAGTTGCAGCCATTGCACGTCTGTCGTTTTGTACTAAGAGAGCTCTGTCCGATGGCGAACCTCTAGAAGACATGCAGAGACGCTTTGACCCTGGTGGCCGTAGGTCCGCCATGACGACGCCACCCAAGGTTGTGAAATTAGGTACATCACAGGTCAGACAGCCACCAAGGATGAAGAGTCAAGCGCCAGAAGTAGAAGTTGTCACCAAAATCTCTGCTAAGGAGAAGAAGAACGCTGAGCCGACCACTGAAGATAAGAAAGAAGAGCAGAAGAATGATGAGAAGAAATCTCCCGCCAAGCAGAAAGTAAAAATGAGAAAAAGAAAGCAACGGGAGAAGGTCGCCGACCTATCTGATCAGCTAAGAAAAGCACCAAAGATTGCGGAGGCAACGCAACAAAAATATGACGATTAGAGGCAGCATGTGTACCTGGAGCACCTCGAAGAGAAGAGAAGTGGAAGAAGACAGCAAACCCAGCAGTCGGTAGAATTCCTGGAGGCAGGAAAAGGCTTGTTCTCGGAACGGAATTCATGGTTTGTATTTCTTTCATATACAACGCTCTAGACTGAAGGAAATGTGTGAGAAGGCTGGCAGATACGGATTTTCCTTCTAATAAAAGTTCTAACCCAGATAAAGAGGAAAGGATATCTGTGGAAGACCTTTCAAACATGAGAAGGCTCTTAAAAAGGTTTCAGGAGCGAAGAGAGTGAGACCATGACATCGGGCAGGAAGGATAAGAGATCCCAGTGAACCAAGTTACAGAAACGGCACGAGAGCGTGTCGAAGTGATGCAGCAGGAAGTCGCAGGACTTTGAGACAGGTTGCAGAGGACTTCGCAGGAAGCCAAGGCAAAGCTACAGCAGGAGAAGCCCGCTGGTGGTGGCTCGAGGACGAGCCACAAGTAAGTGTTAGGGGATTGTTGGAGCAGGGTCCTGTAGCTACAGAAGAAGCTGCTAGTTTAGCGGAGAGATAAGTTTTGGCGGAAAGAAGATAAGACAGAGCTACGACGTCGTAGCACGTTTCCATCTGGAGAACAGAGCCGGAAACCATGACTTTTTAGATAGAGAAGTCAAGAAAGGCAACGGTACCTGAGCGACCGAGAAGAGAGAGCTCACCCACTACATTAAAGGCAGCGGCGGAAGATAGGAGGGCTCAGCGACCCTCATAAAGGAGAAGGAGAAACGAGGCTGAAGCATTGAAGACGAAGGACAGAAAAGAGAAGCGGTGCACAGTACCCATGATTAGTGTCGAGAAGCATGGAAGACTGCAGAGAGCTGTGGTGTGATGGAAAGCGGCTACCTCAAGTACAAATATTGCCGACTGTCACTAGTTAGGGCTTTGGGTTACTGTTGGGACAGGCCCACAGTGTTGTAATGGCAAGACCTTCAGGCTGCCTATAAAATGATATATTTTGTATTGTAAAAGGGTTGGTTAGTTAGTCAGTTAGTTGATTCATTCAGTCGTAGTAGTGTTTGCAGACCATTAGACTGTTGTAAAAGCCGAGCTCTGGTTCTGTTATTAGCAGTAGCAATCTTACTATAACCAGTAGCCGGCTTATAGAGTATGCATGCAACGATCCGTAGGGATCGACAGAGAGAGTCGAGTATATTGTAGGAGAGCAATACAGATAGAAAGAAGATCTAAGAGAGAATATCTTGAGCTGCATATGCGGTGCAGCAGAACTGTGTTTTACCTTCCCCTGAGCTATAAGAAAACACAGTTCTGTGGACGTAACTTCCATCCTGGAGGTGAACCACGTTAAAATCGTGTGTTATGTGATTGGATTATTTGCTATGTTTACTTATGCATTTCACAGTCATTTCATGGATTTTGGTTATAGTTTAATGAATGAATGTGTTAATCAGTTCACAATAATATAGAAAGAAAAGTATAAATCACAGTCTTTGGCATGTTGTATGTGGTTCATTTATGCTTTGCGTAAACCAATCACTACTTGCAGTATTGATTAGCCTTGTATGTTGAGTCTTGCACGTCGACACGAGCAATGCTAAGTGCGCTAAACCGCGGAGGTAGGATATCACAGAGAGGTGATACGCACCGGCACAGGAGCTGCGGTGCGCGATACTGCAGGTTGAGGACTTAGCGTTGGGCAGGAGCTGCGTGTCGCACGGTGCATGGCGATGCGGTAAGGTTGGAGATATTGCGACTCAGGGAAAGTGCGCGACATAGAGAAGGACCGCACGACGGTATAAAGGTATACCTTAGGGCTAGAAGAGTTGCGAGACGAGGAGATCACGCGACGCGAGCAGAAGGTCGCACGATGCGCAGAGGAAGAGACCTCGCAGCTAGAAGGGCTGCGAGTCGCAAGTAGGACTGCCGCAGAACCTGGTCCAAGATGCTTGAGTCCTTGGCCAACCCATTAGAATCACCTTGGGTGAGACTTCAGGCCGCTTTGCGGTCTGTCGCCGAAAGGGCCGGTGAGCTAGGGGTGTTGTTGGTTGATTATAGTAAACCCGGGTCTGCCCATACAAGCCAACAACACAGCTAATTCCTTGATAGTAAATGACTATGATGTGACTTATATTATGACTTTAATAGTGTTTAAACATGAACTAATACACCATGCTTCATCGATGCTCAGGTATCCATTCATTCATTGCTTATCAAGATTGCAACATTCATTCAAACAATAACCATAAATAATGCAGGATAATCAAGTATTCAACATTAGTTAACCATTCAACGCAACATTCAATCATTCATTAACACAAAAAATAACATGGAAACCCATCTGGGAAAAACCACCAAGGTGCTCTTCATCTGGCATGAGAAATATAAGTAGCACCTTGCAGTCTGCGACTTACAGACTGTTTTAAGATATGTCTTTACAGCTTAGACTCTTCTTGCTCTCATTCCCTTTGGTTTATTCTTCTATCTACTCCTATCGATCTGCACAGAGCCTGGATCGACTCTTCTACCTTACTATCCACGCACTTAGCTGTGGATTGACTCTAGAAGACAGTCTACGCACTCAGTTGCAGATCCACAGCTCAACAGCCTTCCTCTATCAGACTCCTCTCTGATGTCTCCATACTACTTTTCTAACAGACTATTATTGAGCTAATAGGCTATGGAGGCTAACCCTTATACATAGTGGGTTCCTCTTATTTATACAAACTACAAGACCGCGCAGGTTCGACTGAGTACGCTCAGTTATTACTCACAGAAGTAGCTACAAAATATATTCTATTACATTGATGATAGGCCATACTGGCCACAAAGGTCTTGTATTACATTGATCATGACCATTAACTAGCTGTGGAATCATCTTTCGGCCTGTCTGCATAGGTCGTAACTAGCCGCAAAATTTTCCTTTAGTCTTCCACTGACTCGAGCTCCTACAGTCCTTCTTCACCTGCACTTGTCCAGCTTTTACTCCTCTACTTGCCTCTTTAGGTACGCTTTTTCCTTCGTCGCATCAATCTGTGTCACAGTGTTCTTCATTTTGCGCTTCCTTTTCATCCTTTAACTGCTTTTATCCTGTCGCGCGCTTGTTTTCCCTGTTTGCACTTTCGCTTTAGGTTCTTCCTTGTGCACTTTCCCTGGCCCAACAATTTCCGTCATCTTCACCAATTCAATTTTACAAAATTCCTTGTACTATATTGAAAAATACAAAAAATGCCAAATATATGAAAAACCCCTAAAAATACAAAAATAGCATGTTATTGGAAAATCTAATCCATTCAATTGATGTTTCCTCATTGGTTTCATGGACCATCTTAAAGGGACTCCTCTTTCTGTGGTTAATTTGAGATATTTATGGTTATGTGTGAATGCTAGTGTGTTTTTTTAAGATCTGATTTGGAAAGTACATCCATCAAAATTCATCTTTGGAGGGTCTCACAAGCTAAAAACAAAGGCCTATTATCAAACATGTTCTCTCCGACATTCATCTAGTGGTTCAAGTTGACCTTTTTGTGATTTATGGATGCTTATTAGAGCATAAACCAAATCTAGTAAGTCATTTCCAAATTTGTATTGTTCATTCAATTGCTTCCCCAAAGTTGTAGTAATTGTTCAAGGTGATTCTCATATATATAGGGACTCCCCCTTGGCCTATAGGAGTTGGATTAAAGCATAAGGAGAGTGCATTGTGGTGATAATCGGTCCATATCCTAAATAGTTTCAATTCTTAACACTAGCCCCTATGTCCTATCAGAATGGTGTTAATTCGTATGGTAACATTTTTTAGTGTCATTGTTTAGGAACACTCGAAAACTGTTGCATAACAATTTGAGTGTGTTGTTAGGTTAGATCCCAATCCCTTGGCATGAACAATGGATTTTGTGGAGTTAAGGTTAGTTTTATTTTTTACTGTAATGAAATTATTGTTGAGGACTAACCTTACATGTCTTATCTAGTGACTCCACTAAATAAAATACAACAAAGAGGTGCACTTCAAGATAGAGGCCTTGACTATTGATGCCATTGTTGGGTGTAAAGGGTGAAAACATCCATCAATTCAGTAGAAAAGGTTCATCCTTTTTGGGGAATATCTTGATCGACCTCTTAAATCTATGGTCACTTGGATATTTCAAATATTTAGGCTCCTACTCATGAAAAAAAAGACATAGATATAGAGGAAAATCCAAATTTCATGGAATTGGAGATTCATATTTGACTTATCTTGTGACCTTTTTCAAATTTGTGGGGGGTAATGGCATCCTTTATGAATATAATATGATGATGGATTACTTCTCATCTGGCTTCAAGGACTATGCCAAGCATTGGTATGAATGCTTTGGAAAACAAGCAATAACATATTTTTCAGTATTTTTGGAAGCATTTTGTAAACGTTAATGCCATAACAACATTGATCAATTGATGTTGAGATAGTGCCTAGGCCTCCCCTTAATTTAGAGTAGCTGCATAATAACAGTTGCATGAAGATTGTAGCAGTGATGGCAATGGCGTAGGCCGTCAGTTTGCAGGCACGGAAGAACAAGGCCTCTAGCCATGGCTAGGGGTCTGCCCTCGCTTCTTCTCCAAGACAGCATTTGCCTCTGTTTTGCGCCGTGGATTACTGTTTGAAGAAGCTGGCGTAGGCCGTTATCAATCTGTGACGGTGGTGGGCTGTTGGGGTTGCTAGACCTGTAGCCAGCGGGTTTATTGACTGTTACGGGTTTCATCCTTGGGAATATGGAGGATTTGGAAGTGGTTGATTATTCCAATGACAGGTTGGAGAGATCTGACATCTGGGTGGTGCCAGGTGGAAGGCTGATGGAGCAGTTGGTGGATATCCCAAGATCGGGACAGGAAGTATTGGGATCGGATAGTTTTATGCCTTTGGGGGTGGAGGCCGTTACGTCCCTGTCTGATTTCCTTATTTTCTCGCCGGAGCTTTTAACGGTGGATCCCCAGGTGGAGTCTTTTTCACAGCGGCCGGAAGTTTTGTTGGGGTCATCGAGTTGGAGGGACGCGGGAGTTTTCTTCAACCGAAACTTAGGGTTCCCGGCATCTGTTTTCAGGAAGGGCGCGAGGTTGGGAAGGGCTGTGTTCAGGTGCCAGCAGAAGAGGAGGCCGGTCAGGTTCTGCAAGGAAAGGTTTCGAGCAGAGATTCATCGGAGGATGAGTGGAGGGTGCCGTTGGCTGTAGCGGAACAGAGAGGGTTTGGGTCGCCGAGAAGGGATCTGTCTAGTGGGTGGGCAGGGGATTTGGGAGAAGGTGATGGGAGGCGAGCTGTGGATAGTGGTTCCTCAAAGAGACGACGAAAAAACTGGATAAAAAAGAAGCTGATCCGGAACTATGCGGTTGGTGAAGATTTAGCTTGGGACAGTGTGCTGAAGATGGCGAAGTGTACTTTGGTTGGGAGAGTCATGGGTAGAAATTTTGTGAAAAATACTGTTCAGGATTGGGCTACGGCGTCATGGGGCACACTGCTTGGCTACGTGCTGGTGGTTGAGATGCTTACTAGAGGCTGGTTTGCGGTCAATCTGGAGAAGGAAGAGGACCTTAGACGGATTCAGATCCAATGTTGGCATATTGATCATTCCCCTGTCATGCTGAAACCCTGGAGCCCTCTGTTTGACGCCAGCAAAGAAAGGGTGGATGTTTTACCTATTTGGGTGAGATTGCCAGCGCTTCCCCTTCACTTTTGGGACTTGTACCACTTCAAACGGATAGGTGATATCCTTGGGACTTTTCTGGAGGCAGATCTCTTCTTCTTAGAAACCAAGGAGAAGAAAGTTGCCAGGATTTTGGTAAATATAAATCTTAGGGAGGGTCTGGCTGAATCAATTAATTTGGTTGGGGACCGGTGATCATCCCTCAATTACTGGATTACGAGAATGTCCCTTTCCGCTGTAGACATTGTCACATTTATGGGCATCCAGCTTCGGCGTGCAATCTGTCGGGGCGGTCCCCGAACGGATTTAGAAGGAAAGGCCCTGGGGATGCGCGTAAGGGACCTTTGGAGAAGATTGTTGCTTCCTTTGGATCGACACAGACCTCTACGGAGGATTTGGGAAGCGACCCGTCTTCAGAAGATTTGATTTTTCCTGATATTATGATGGAGGAAGGGATTAGAGTTGCCCCAGCACAGGCTTCTTCACCGATTCTTGAGACAGTACCAGGGGATCATTCTGGTCCTGGTTCATCCACTCTTCCCCTTCTGTCAAATGTTAACTTGTTTTTGAATAATGTATCCTTTCTTGGTTATGATTGGATAGAAGGCTTGAGGAATCTATCACTGTCGGGACAGAATGGATTACCTTTGCCTCTCCCTATGCACCATGTCTTCGCCAATGCAGACCCGGGGGTGGGTACTCATGCTGCTCTAGTTTCTTTTGATTCCGACCCAGAACCCCTTCCTGTCATGGCTGAACCCTCCTCTGTTGTCTTGGAACCTGACCCTGCCTCTCATCCTGAGGAACCCTGCCCCTCCCCTTCAGACTCTGTGGACTCGGGATACTTCTTAAGATCTTGTCATAAGCCTTCTATTGGGTTGGGTAAAAATCCCTCGCCGGTGAGAAGAGGTAGGGGTAGAAAGACAAATCTTTTCAAGGCTCAGTCCAGAGCCAAGGAGGATATTTTGGGAGGAAAACAAATTTCGATTGAAAAGGCCCTTAGAGCGGAGAAGGCCAAGAAGAAGGGTCGATTATGAAGATCATGTCTTTTAACTGCAGGGGGCTGGCTGGGCTTGGCAAGAAATCAGCCTTCATCAGGGTGCTTACTCTTGAACATCCGGATGTGATATTGCTACAAGAGACTTTAGGAGTAGGTGAGGTGATCCGGGAGAGGCTGGAAAGTTGGATATCTGGATGGTCTTTTATGACTGTGGATGCAAGAGGACATTCTGGGGGTTTGGCGGTGGGGTGGAAAAACAGTAGTGTCAAGCTGATTAATTCCTGGGGCACAGAGGTTGTGCTGGGCATTGAGCTTTTTCTGAAGAGTTGGGGATTTCCCTTTCTGTGGTCAATATATATGGGCCTTATCTAAACAGAGCCCCTTTCTGGGACTCTCTTTTTCAAAATCCCTTGGTGAATGGAGACACGGTTGTATTGGGTGGAGACTTAAATTTCTCGCTGGGGCATAATGAGGTTTGGGGGCCTCATGCCCAGGTGGACTCATTGGCGGGTTATTTTGTTCAGAAATTGATGGAGAAGGGTCTGCTGGACATCGAGCCTGTTAAATTAAAACCGACCTGGAGAAACAATCGGAGCGGGGATGCTAGGGTGGCGAAAAGATTAGATCGTTTCTTGGCAGCAGAGTAGCTGGTGGACAGATTTTTTTTAGTTAGACAATGGGTGGGCAGTGGGGGCCTATCTGACCATTTTCCTGTATTCTTTGAAATAAAAAAGGGGCCGATCAATCCTCCGATCCCTTTAAAATTCAATAAGGCATGGCTTCAGAATGAGACTTTCAAAAATCTCTTCCTCTCTCACTGGAACCCTATCAGGGAGGAAAATGATAGATCGGATGCCATTCAGTTTGCAGACAACATCAAAAGTCTTAAAGTGTTAATTAAGGATTGGGTAGTAGCAAAGAGAAGCAGAGACGAAGCAGAGCTGAAGACTGTTGAAGCAGAACTTTTACTGATTTACGAAGGAGAGGGAGGTGGGTTCTCATCACAAGAATCTAAGGAGGCACTGTCAAGGCTGGAGGGTAGACGTAACACACTTCTATTAGAAAAGGAGGAAGCATGGAGACTTAAAAGCAGGGCCATCTGGTTGGAGTGCGGGGATGATAACACTAAATTTTTTCATGCTTATGCCAGAGGTAGGAAGGTGGCAAACACCATCTGGAGCCTAGAGGATGAGGAGGGTACTCATGTATCTTTTGAAGATAAGGCTAGATGCGGGGTTAACCACTTTCAACACTTGTTCAAAGCTCCTCCACAGGAATCTATAGAAGAGGTAATTAGAATGGCACAGATGTTTCCTCATTTTGTGGATGAGGGAGGCAATTTGGATCTTATGAAGGAAGTTTCGGAAGAAGAACTCAAGCAGGTTATGGGCAGTTTTCAGAAAGATAAAAGCCCAGGGCCGGATGGATGGACGATCAAATTTTTCTTGGATATTTTTGAAATGCTGGGGCGGGATCTCCTGCAGGTAATAGAAGATTCAAGGTCGGCTGGATGGATACCGGCTAGTTTCAACTCTACTTTCATTGCACTCATCCCAAAGTTAGATAATGCAACCTCTCTCAATGACTTCAGGCCAATCTCCCTATGCAACTGTATTTATAAAATTATTTCAAAAGTAATTGCTCAAAGACTGAAAGCTATTCTATCAGCTCAAGTCACAGCCGAGCAATTTGGATTCCTGGAAGGACGTCAGATCCATGAGGCAATTGGGGTAGCACAGGAAGGCCTTCATAGCTTAAAGACCAGAAGATTGAAGGGGGCTATTCTCAAAATTGATCTCTCTAAGGGGTATGACAGAGTTAGTTGGCTTTATTTGAGGTTGCTCCTAACCCATCTTGGCTTCGGCATCAACTTTATTCGATGGATTATGTCTTGTATAACAACGGTCTCCTTCTCGGTGCTGATCAATGGAGCGGCCTCTCCTTTTTTTCATGCTGAAAGAGGACTAAGACAAGGGTGCCCATTGTCTCCGCTCCTCTTTCTTCTGGTGGCTGAGGGATTAAGCAGGGCTATAAGAGCAGCAAGAGTTGAAGGGCGTTTTTCAGGGATACAACTAGCTCCAATTTGTAGTATCACACATCTACTCTTTGTGGATGACGTATTGATGAGTCTGCTCTGGTGCTAGAGGAGAAACACGAGTTTTGCAGGAGATCTTGGAACTTTTCTCAAAAGCTACAGGTATGGAGATAAATTTTGGCAAATCTTCACTGACTACTCATCTGTTGAGACCGGAAGAGGAGGCCGAAATGTCGAGGATCTTTCCCATTACCATAGCTGGACTGGATGAAGGGCTCAAATATCTTGGTTTCCCCTTGAAAGCAAATTTGTATCGGAAATAGGATTGGTTTTGGCTGGTTGGGAAGGTTGAAAAATGCCTTTTGGTTTGGAGTCACAAATGACTTTCTCGAGCAGGAAGATTAGTCTTAGTTAAAGCTGTTTTGGAGGCAATTCCAGTGTACTGGATGTCCCTTACTTGGATCCCGAAAGGGATTCTTGAAAGGATAAGAAGGATCTGTTTCAGATTTCTATGGAGTGGTAAAAAGGAAGACCAGACTACCCCCTGGGTTAATTGGAAACGGATTGCAGCCCCAAAAGGTCTAGGAGGATGGGGTTTAAAGGATATCTTTTTATTCTCAAAAGCCTTGGCTGCTAAGGGGGCTTGGAGATTGGTGAAGACTAACAATTTGTGGACCCGGGTGATGAAACTGAAATATCTCCCAAGTGAAAGTCTCTTAGATTGGATTAGAAATCCCAGGAAAACACATATTGGTGGGTCAGTGATATGGAAAGCGATTGTTAAATCTTTTCATCTGATAGAAAACAATCTAGCTTGGGATGTTGGGAATGGGGAAAGTGTTCTGATAGGTAGGGACCCTTGGCTGGGCAGCACTCATCAGCACCTACTGCCACTTGATGTTATTGAGGCACTTGGCCTTATTGGGATTACTACTCTTAATCAGCTAGCTGTTCCAAGGCCAGCTGAACCGTGGATTCAACTCTTGAGGAGGGCAAATACCTTAGGGCTAGGGGAAAGAGTTACTGGATATGTGGAGAATTACATAAGGGAGCTGGTGCGGGAACATATTATGCTCACAGAACAAGAAGACTCTCTAGTGTGGGATGCAGACCTGAGGGGTGCATATTCTCCTAAAGCTGGGTATTTATTTCTAAGTGCAGGGGTGGTACAAAGGGAAGAAGCCTGGTGGTGGAATCTGTTGTGGACACTTAAGTGTCCAGCAAAAACCAAGTTGTTATGTGGTGTGTTTTAAATAGCAAGGTCCCTACTTGGGACGTGCTTCAGAAGCGAACCTTTCAAGTGTCGGGCTGGTGTGTTTTGTGCAAAAGGGAGCTGGAAACCACTTATCATCTGTTTTTATCTTGCTGCTTCTCTATTGAAGTTTGGAAGGAAGTCTCCACGTTGGTTGGTCACAATTGCCAGTGGGAAGGGGATTCAATTGGGATTGCTTGGGAATCCTGGTGGAGGAGGACACCACAAAAACAATTTAAAATTTTACCTCTGTTGGTCATCTGGGGGATATGGCTTGCACGCAACAAGGCTATTTTTAAGGATTTACCAAGCACACCGGCCATCACAGGGGCATTGGCTGTGGGGTTTTACAACTCATTTCCTGTTCACATAAGGGCTGCAAGAGAACGAAGGATTTTAGAAGTAGACTTAGACAGATCTTCTCCGTGGGCATTCTTTGATGGGGCAGCACAGAACAATCTGTGCGGAGGAGGCGCAGTTCTTTACCTTTCTGAGACACATTTCTTCGTTATGTCTATGGGACTAGGGGGGGGCACAAATAATTTTGCTGAATTAATGAGTCTCAAACTACTTCTGATGTTTGCACTAGAAAAAGGGTGTACTGAACTAAATTTCCTGGGAGACTCAATGAATGTAATTAACTGGATCAACCAAACACAAGAGTGCAGGCATTTGAGATTAGCACATGTTATTTACTCTATCCGTCAGCTCCTTCAGCGACTTGACTCTTTTACATGCAGGCATGTATACAGGGACAACAACAAGGAAGCGGACAAAGCTTCCAAGGAAGGACTCCGGTTGGCTGAAGGTAATTGGACGGTTAAAGAAACCTTAAATGGCAGCATGCAGGCTTTTTATCACAGGCCGTTTATAGATCTCTTTTGATATTTGACTGGTTTTTTGGAACATATCGTGAAAGCTGTAATATATGCAGCCCTTTATTTTATGTCTTTTACTATACTCTGTAATGGTAAGGAACTATGGAATGGACCTTATCTCTTTTGATCTGTAACATTGTATACATGCTCTACATTATACTTCTGAAGGTTAGACTGTAACAGGCTCAGCCCTCATATATCAGTCTTCTTTTATTTTTATTTTTTTTAATTTTTGATGGTATCTAGTCTAAGATATCAAACATAATCTTTTGAAAAAGCATCTGCGTATGCACTTCTAGGATCTTTCTAACAGGAGACCCTATAGTCTCTAATTTGGAACCTTTTTTGGTCAACCGGAATTCACGTTTTAGTGAACGTTCAGAATGTAATTTTGATCTCGAAAGATGAATGAAATTACGGTTTTTTTCCTTGGAAAAAAAAAATAACATTGATCAATGGATAACTAAATTTCAAAAGGTCGATACTTTCTATGATGTACAAAAAATTGTTGAAGAGGGAACCAAGAAAGAAGACACTTAAAGTCCATTGATAAACGATGAAGATATTTTCAAAGAATGTCATCACGAAGATCAACCCCTAGAAATCTCTCATGAAGAAGCCAATGTTAAAGAATTTTTCGTTGAGGATTTTATAAAAGAAACCAAGGAAGATGACATCTCGATCCCTATGCTTGAAGAGGATCAAGTACTTTTAAAGATGAAAATAAATATGCTCAAGAAAGCGAAGCCAAGGAATTTTGTGATGAATATCTATACAATAAGCTTTAAGAAGATGTGCATGAAGATCAAGAAACCCGGTAATTGAAAAAAGTGAAGAAATAGTAAGTTTTCCTTACTATTGTTTTGAATATTCTTATGATGTCTTGGGCCTTTTGGAAGAAAATGGCAGGATTCATTTGAGACATGAAAAATATGATGGTAATTGGAGGTTTCTTGGTCCTCCCATCTATATTCTTCTTTGAGGTTCAAGAGTGTTGTACTTGAGACTTTGGACCACACATGTTCCGAGAAAGATTTCTATGATCTTTTCCTATCATGTGGAAGTGAATATGTTGTCAATTTGGATCAACCAAAGTTAGTTATTTATGTAGAAATGGAACAAAATGAAAAAGCTCTTGGAGAACCATTTCCCATTGAAAAGGTTGTCGAATACATGGTTGATGAATACATAGTTGATGCTTCTCCTTGTTCCCCTCATGATGATGGTTTGGTAAACCTTCCTCTCTCTTTAGCTCTTGGAGTCAACTTTTTTGAAAATGATGGGCTCGAGGATAT
Organism: Pseudotsuga menziesii; assembly: GCA_001517045.1. Lineage (NCBI taxonomy): Eukaryota > Viridiplantae > Streptophyta > Pinopsida > Pinales > Pinaceae > Pseudotsuga > Pseudotsuga menziesii. The sequence continues at coordinate 613,407 of LPNX010050711.1, forward strand.
TTTTGCTAATGAAGATGATTGGTACAGATATAATTACATGAATTTCCCTATTGAGCATGATATGGGTATGGATATTATCGGAAATTTGTTGGAAAACCCATGTATGATTATTCGAATGAGGAAATTGTAAATTTTGAAGACTAGGGGAAACCTTTGATAATATTTCTCATGACTAGGTTGTCATACTTCCTCACCATTGATGATGATATAGAGTTACATGTAACGTCCCCGACCCTCTGATCGGGAAAGAGGACGCTACTAAACACCAAACATCCAGGCAACTAGCCCCATGAAGATTTTACACAACTAAAAACTGACAAACTGAAATGCTTTGAAGTAAAACATGCAGACGGGCAAACAGCCCCGTGAACATGAACATGAATAAATGTTGATATTAAAAGCTTAACATCATGCATACTAAGATGCATAAAACATACAAAGATACACAATTACTCAACATTCAGTGGAAGCAAACATATACATTCCAGCATTCAACATGTTCATCAGAATTCATGAAACAGTAGATATAATTGGAGAGATGAAATAGTCAAGAGTACTTATCTTTTAATGAAGAACTCGCCCCGCAACCAGCTACGTCGTTGCAACGTTCTACCCAACCATAGGCCAGCCTACTCATCAATCTCTCAGCAACACTGCCACCCCCCAGCTGGGCATGATTCCTCAAGGAGTAAGGGTCAATGCAGGCTTACACATAGCCAAGGTACACGATCATCCAAACCCACACAGTAGGGTTTTACCAGGTCGTCAAGGAGCTAGAAAAGGCTAAATGCTAAGCTGGTGGCCTCAACACCAGTCTTCTCAAGCATACCCAACCTCTAATCCCACTCTCAACAGTCCGAAGACCAACCACTGCATACCGCAGCAAAACAATCCATTCACAACTCTGTGAAGAAAGCAAAGACAACCGGGTGACAATCCCAAACAAAAGGTGAAACACAACTCAAGTCTACAAGACAACTCAGAGTTGTTCTTGGCCCTAGCGTGGCCAAAACAACTTAGCAGCAACCCAAAACCATGGTACATCAACAACCACAAACTCACAATGAAAACTATGGCAACCTTACACAGTCTCAAAATAGGGGAGAATTCTGATTCTCAATCTTGGGCAAAAGAAGGACATAAACGCAGACCACAATCTGATGAGGAAACGACGAGGATCTTACACAGTCCACAGTTGGGGAAGAAGGAAAACTCCCAGCATAGACATGGGAAAACTCGGCCAACGGATGTGGAAATCAGCAGTCGTCCAACATCCAAGAGCCCACAGCACACAAATCCTCAACGCAATCGCTGAAGAAAGTTACAAAGACAGAAATGGGGAAAGAACAGATTCTCCATCAATCTGTGCGCAAGGGGAAAAGACACAGTCCAAAAATGGAAGAAGGAAACACACACACAGTCCGAAATGGAAGAAGAAATCGAACTCTCAACAGCATCCAAAAATCATGAGAAGAATGACAGCAACCCAAATCGCGGGTCAAACCAACAGCAAGCTAGAATCATGGATAAAAACCACGGCTATTTCACATACACAGCAGAAATAGTGCCCTTGAGGCCGCTCTTCTAGCTAATTGCATGCACAGAACCAAAGGAGAACCCCGACTGGTGCGTGAGGAAAATGATGGCAAAACTGTGTGTGAGGAAAACATAACGTCTCTCTGTGTGAGGATGGAATTCCCCAGACCACAATTGTGAAGGTGAAGACCATGCCCGTTGCCTGTGTGAGGGAAACAATGGCTTCTGCCGCTGGGTATGTGTACCGTCAGAACTGATAGTAGCCTGCCAAACTGGCGCCCCCCATGCCCACGTTTCCTCAAGCAGTAATTACCCTCAACTAACGCCTGTCCCAAACAACTTGGTGGCTGAAAGAGACAAGAAGGTGGTTGACACATGGCACTTTCCCAATGGCTCCCACGGTTAGACAATTCTCCCCCCCCCCTTATCCTTAGGAAAATCATGCCCTTTTCATTTTAACATTGCACCGTCGTAGCTGGCTGTAGGTTTATTTTAATTGATGTGCGTATTTACATGATGCCAAACTATAATGTGCCGGATAGCACGATATACCATCGGCAACTATCCCTATTGCCGAAACATACACAACCAAATCGATGGTGGGGCTTTTGCCTTTGGCTCCTCACCACGATTAATTACATTATATACATCATGCAAACGGGGTCAAAACCAGGGTGTTACATTACATATGAAGGTTTCTACTGTAGAAGTTGGACAACTAGGTCTACCCTCTCCTAGGGTGGATTTCAACCATGATTCTCAGTCATGTTTCTTAGGGAATAATATTGGTTTTGGGTAGAAAGAAGGTGAATCTATTTTAGGGTTGGAGCATCAAAATAGTTCCTCTCCTAGGGAAAATTTGAGGTCTCTTTTCTAGTTGTATCTTTCAGGATTTCTTGTTGATTTCAAAAGTCATTTGGGGTAGCAAACATATTTTGAAGAGAATATTCATAATGAACACAGTTTATACTTGAGCCTTGTCCAAGATTGGATAGAGGGGTCTTGTGAAAAGGGTCCTTATCCTTCACAAGGATTTGAAGGCATCTAGGTTAATGATCTTTTCCATTTTTCCAGCTCCATGTCGATGAAGGTAATGCCGTCTACTCAGCTTATCATTAACGTGATTTTATCTTGGACTATTACCAAAGACGAGGGAGATCTAGAGCATGAATGATATGCTAAGGTGGCCTCACTATTAGTGTGATTTCACTTGACTCATTGGTGTTACCATGCTTAGAGTAGGTAGGTAGGCTGCATAATCTCATGCACAATCATTTTGATGTCATTTTATTTACCCATGTGTTGGCACCAAAATTTGTCCCATTAAAATTCTTAGTTTCCAGTTGCGCGTATGCAATGAGGGATCTCAGTTCTCGCTGCTGGAATGGACAAAAACATAAGTTTTGGTGTCAACCTGGTCAGTTTATAATCACATCCAACTTTCATCTTGGATAAACTCCAAATGCACTACCAAATAGCAATAAAACTACTCCAGCCCAAGTATCAATGAGAAGAATGTTGAAATGTTATTGTTGATGGTTGCTTATGAAGAATGGCTTATAGGAGATATACCGGCTACACAAGCAATTTTGTTAGAAGTGATGACATCACTAGTTGATATCAATGTTTCAAATAGAAAGAAAAATACATTTTATAGTGACATCTTTTAATTGACTTCCTTCAAAAAACAATCCTCGTCCTTTTAAATGGAAATTTTACTGATCGAGGATCATTTTAAGTTGAAGTCGTACTATTTGTTTTCAAATACCCTGTCAAAAGCACACATAAAGATCGCTCAGTACTCAAGAACTTCCACAGAGCGATGTGAATTCAAATGGAAGGGTGCCCACACAAATTGCAGAGTATGGATAGAGTGTTAGAGGTTAACTTCGAATCACCACCAAGCAACAAGGTAAGCATGTAGGTGTCAACCTTCATCGCCAAAAAAGGAAAAATGTTGTCAAGCACTGATGGATAACATTCACAAATTTATTCTTTTTGACCATATATCAAGAATTGAGCCTCCAAATGTCAAATATGCCAGAATAATCATTTTTGGCATTTGGTTGACAATATTTAATTCCAATTTGGAATGTCACTCATATGCTAATGGAAAATGAGAAAGAGATAATGAAATATGCATAGAAGCCATTCTCTTATTAGGTGGATTGGACATAATGACGAATCCAACAGATTGATGAGTAATTGTCTCCAAGTATGGCAGGAAGTGAACCATGGGTATAAGGTTATTGCATGTTCTATCTATATCTTTGTTGATTGATCATCTCATAGAGAGACTTGTTGATTACAGAGTAAAAGTCGTAAGGTTGGGAGCATCTTACAAGACTTCTTCTGTGAGTATTAAAAAGAGTTCTCAATTCTCAGGTCCTGAGTGTAGATGACAACACTCCCCTTGACAGAGATCTGAAAATGGTATTTTGCTTATGGAAGATCAGGAAACTTATTTGAAATTAGGGACATAATCTTGGAATTCATCAAGTTTCTATATTTTGTGTCAATTTTTGGTTGGTTCCATTTGTAGAATTGTTTGATGTCTCTTACAAATTGACAGAGTACAATTTACAAATGGCACGAAAGATATCTGGGTAGTTTGTTTCAATATTTGATAATCTGAATATTCAATCAAAGTCAGTTAACTGCCAGCTAATCAATTAAATCAATTTGATGACAACGTAAAGATAAGATAGATGGGAGAGCATCTGGCATGAGAAGATATGAATTGATTTAAATTGGGCAAAATTAGGAATAGATGGTAGAATGTCCAGAAACAGAACCTTGGTTCCAGATTTTTGGACAAAAGATCAACAATCGAAGGTTCAAATTGAGCATTTTCAGGTCAACAATCAAACATAGAATCAACTATCAAAGAACATTTCCAGAAGTCTTGTAATTATTTCGATATTTTTAGTTTATTAATAGGTTTGTTTTCCAAAAAGTTTGTAACAGCTTAGGGATCATAATTTTCTATAAATTCTATCAATTGAATTGTAAGAGGGGGGCATTTTCCAACCTAGAGGACAGTTGTGAAATTCCTGTGTATGCAAATTTTAAATCTTTTTTATCAGTTAATACAATGAAACCATGCTCTTGAAGACTCGTGATAGTATATTGTAAGCTTATGTGATTTTTTCTGTTTATTTCATATCTATTTTCTCTTGAGATTTTATGCATAATGGTATTATGTATTGAGGAGCTTTTGTCTACTTTGCTTCATCTTCTATGAAGATTTTTTGCTTAATTGCTTCATCTTCCATGAAGAATTCTTGCTAGTTGCTTCATCCTCGGTTATAATTGATATTATTCATATTCATTCAGTCATTTATGTATACAACTTTGACAGAGTATCTGATGGTTGTGTTTAGTGGTTTCAACTTGGATTGTATGCATGATGGACTTTAACATGTGTTAATCATTCCCTTAACTGATCATAATCCTTATTGAGTCATTTCCTGGATTTTCTTAAAGCCCAACCAAACCCATTCAAATTTTATTCAGCCCTAGAGCTTAAGATGTGCTAGCCATGCTCCTTCTACAACCAAGGTGCATCTTTTAGCACTAACACCATGCATTGCATTTGTTGTGTTAATCTTATATATTTCATATTTGATTTGAATAAGGGAGGATGTATGTGCCTACATTCGATGCAGTTGACACTTTCGATGTTTGAAGTGTGTGTAGGTATATAGGTACCAAAATACTTAAGAGGTTTTCACACACTTTCGAGAGAAGCACATATCCTGCAGTTGGAACCATTTGTTATGCCCCATATTCTCTACAACACAGCCTACCATATGTGCCAAAGAAGGGGGTCTCTTTTCCATTGTAAAATACCAAGTTGGGGCTTCCTTTATATAAAAGGGTTGGTCTAGCTACGCTCAAGACCCTTGGTCATGGACATGGAAGGTCGTCTTGGTTTTCATTTCAAGATGTCCTAATATTGTGGCACTATTGACTACCCCTTGATGGGAACTCCTCATCATGTCGAGCATTTATGCCCTGGGTAGGTATTGGTGTATCTTGTGGTGAATCCATTGGGATACGTGGCTTAGGAGCCCCTCATCACACTTATGGTTTTATTCTTTGTAGAGGTGATTGCACTTGTAAAGGTTGTCACACCTACTCTAGCGCATGTTCATACCCTCTTGGACCTTATTTTATTGCATCACTCCTCCCTCTTGGTCATCTTGGTCAAAAAGAGTAAATTGTCCACCTTGAAAGCAAGCTTTTGAAGGTCATACAATCCTAAGGAGGGCATTAAGGGAAAACAACACATGTTGGGGTTAGATGGGGCATGACATCCTCCTTCCAAGCTCAACTCTTCATCATGTTGAAGAATATCATCAATTTATGTTTTATGGGGTTTAGTCCCTAGATTGTGGGTCACAAACCTTAAAAAAAAGAAATTAAAGAAAAATTAAGTAGATTGGCTTGGAGGAGGGATAAAGTGAGTCTTTTCTCTTATAAATAAGGCATCTTCACTTCACTTGTAACCAAGATCATGGAATCAAATATGACTAAATTTTGATTTCTACTTGTGTATATGAGCAATTAAAGTGGTGTGCACCTCATTGCTTGGCATTTCTATGGTTTATAAGGGACAAATTTTGATGTTTGAAGGTTTCTTTACAATCTAGAATAATTCTTGAGGCTCTTTCTCTTCTTCTTTTCTCTCTCAACTGTGGTAAGATCTTGAAACTCTTATCTTGTGCTGTTGAAGGCATCCAAGGTGAGAGTGATTTATGGTTTTATTCATGATAGTTTAGTCTTGTTGGGTGACACATCCATTTTGAAGGGTCTCTCTTGTTCTTGTCCAGGCCTTAGCCACGTGTTTATCCTAATTAAGTCAAGTGCTAACATAATTTAGGGTTTCTTAACCTCATCCTAATTCATTCAAATATTGAATTGTCAATTCTTTGGAGAAATGTTCGCCTTAATTTCTCATTATCCAATGAAATAAGAGCTAGGTCTATTTCCTTCATCTTCACCAATTAAGTTTTACAAAATTCCTTGTACTATATTGAAAAATACAAAAAATAAAATCAAATATATTAAAAAACCCTAAAAATATAAAAAACCAAAAATTGTGTGGTATTAGAAATCTAATATGTTCAATTAATACACCCTTATTATTTTCATGGTCAATTTTGAATGGCATCGTCTTTATGTGGTCAATTTTATTTACAATATGTGCAAAAGCTAGTCTTTCTTTTCAAACCTGATATGATAGGCACAACCATCAAAATTCATCTTTGGAGGGTCTCGCAACCTATAAAAAGGGTCTATTATCAACCCTATTCTCTCGAGCATTTATCTAGTGGTTTAAGTTGACCTTTTTGTGATTTATGAGAGTTGGTTAGGGCATAACCATATATTTGTGCTCAAATATATGAAAAACACTTAGAACAATGTCAACTTACCAAGGAAGATATCCCTGATGGAGAGAGATAAGAATCTCACATTTGGGGCAAAGGGATAAGAATCTCACATTCGAGGCAGCAAATGAATTAGTACAAATTTGGAAATGGCTTTCCAGATATGGTTATGCCCTAACCAACTCTCATAAATCACAAAAAGGTCAACTTAAACCACTAGATAAATGCTCGAGAGAGTAGGGTTGATAATAGACCCTTTTTATAGCTTGTGAGACCCTCCAAAGACAAATTTTGATGGTTGTACCTATCATATCAGATTTGAAAAGAAAAACTAGCTTTTGCAGATATTGTAAATATCTCAAATTAACCACATAAAGACGATGCCATTCAAGATTGAGCACAAAGTTGGCATTGCTTTAAGTGGTTTTCATGTATATATGAGCAAATGTTTTGTGGTTGTCCTCTTATAACAGCAGCAAGGTTTTTAATCATCCACAATATTTGTGAACATTTATCCAATCTAATTCCTATCCTATGGAAATACTTGGTTGCTTGTATTCCTTGCTTTGACTCTATAAGGCATTGGTCTTTATCAAAAGGTTGCTCGTGAGGTATTCTTGTTGTGTAAGTCTATTTCACCTATATTAGGGACTCCTCTTGGCTTCTAAGAGTTGTCCTAAATCGTAAATAGAATGCATTGTGGTGGCAATGAGTGCATATCCTAAATATTCGCCAATCTTATCACTAGCCCCCATGCCCTATCGGAAGGGTGCTAATTTGTATGATAATAGACCCTTTTTATAGCTTGTGAGACCCTCCAAAGACAAATTTTGATGGTTGTACCTATCATATCAGATTTGAAAAGAAAAACTAGCTTTTGCAGATATTGTAAATATCTCAAATTAACCACATAAAGACGATGCCATTCAAGATGAGCACAAAGTTGGCATTGCTTTAAGTAGTTTTCATGTAAATATGAGCAAATATTTTGTGGTAGTCCTCTTATAACAACAAGAAGGTTTTTAATCATCCACAATATTTGTGAACATTTATCCAATCTAATTCCTATCCTATGGAAATACTTGGTTGCTTGTATTCCTTGCTTTGACTCTATAAGGCATTGATCTTTATCAAAAGGTTGCTCGTGAGGTATTCTTGTTGTGTAAGTCTATTTCACCTATATTAGGGACTCCTCCTTGGCTTTTAAGAGTTGTCATAAATCGTAAATAGAATGCATTGTGGTGGCAATGAGTGCATGTCCTAAATATTCGCTAATCTTATCACTAGACCTCATGCCCTATCGGAAGGGTGCTAATTTGTATGATAACACTACATATCAAGTTCTTGGAGATGATGCACCGGTTCAAATCAATCATTCCATTGAGGGAGAACTTGCTACACATCAAGTTCTTATTAATGGTAAGATCTCATTGGCGTCTCTTCAATTACCTTAGGTAATATTTCAGGTTTGCATGTAGAAGGTGATGACATTGATGAGCAGGTTGTTGTAGATCCAACAACCGAACCACTTTGGGAACAACATACTCCTCAAGCAATAGGTGATATAGTTGGTTATCCAATAGATACATGGACCCACTCCATTTTCAAAGTGTTCCTCAAGCACACACTACCTCGAAGCTTTTAATGTTCATCCACAATTACATGGTCATTACAAAGCATCCACGGTCTTTTTCAAAAGCAGCAAGAAATCCATTTTTTAAGACTATCATGGATGAGTAGCAATCTCTGATGAAGAACCAACCTTAGCAGCCATATCTCGTACCCCCTGGTAGGATACTTGCATGGAGCAAGAGTGGAAGTATCAATCAAAGTTGGAAGCAAATGGACATGAGAATGATCATGGCTAAAGATGACTACCAAACTCCACTCAGCACTACCCTCCTTTTGGGGTTTTTTCCCCTCTTTTAGGGGATATTTTCTTCATTTAATTTGGTACCTAACATGAATGCAAATTACCAAAACCCAACATTTGTTTATGCATTAATTTCAATAAATTAGGCTTATGGTGGGGGGTCTTAAAACATATATATCTTCTCCTTGGCATTAATCTCTCTCCTAGAGACTTTAGAGAGTTTAGATCTTGGTCTTATGATCCTAATGATCCAATTTTGATTAAATTCGACCAATTGAGTCATGGGAACACTTCATCCCTAAGTTAGGGGATTGGAAGTATAGTTTGCATGTACATTCAAAGTTCAATGTGTACTTCTTAAAAGTATGTAACAACAAGATCTCATTTCTGACCATTTTACTATAGTATGATGAATAAGAGAAAATCATACCAAAACCTGAAAGAATCCTTGAAAGATAGATAAAGCAACTATTAAATCAAACAATTCCTGAATACTTCAAGAGTAAGACCCTGCCAATAAAAGAGGCAACATGGGAAGAAGAGATCTTCATGAACAAATATCCACAGTTAAATAAGTGCAATACTTGTTTGAAGGATAGGAGCATGTTAAGCCCTAAATACTATGTCTTTAAATTTCTATTATTATATTAGTGGTCTTTATTGGTCGACTAGAATCTTAATTGTAAATGTACTCAATTCTCTCTTATATATACCAAAGAACTCTAGTTTTAAAGATGTCTCATCTTCTGCACTGGATAGATTGTAAAAGGAGGCGGATAGATTCTTGTGCACTGGATAGATTGTAAAAGGAGGTGGATAGATTCTTGTGCACTGGGTAGATTGTAAAAAGGAGGGTGTACGATCAACTCGTTCTTCTTCATTGTTAAGGTTGGAATGGAACGCCCTCTGTTAAAAGAAGATTCTGTGTCTCTAGTTCATTTGTCATGTAAGTAGCCTCTCATGTAAGTAGCCTAATTTATCAAAATGGTCGACGGTCCAGTTCATCAGCAGAGTCAGCAACTTTTTTCACAGAACAGACTATAGGGATTTGTTGTTCAGATAAGCTGTCCAGCGAATATGCGTTTGTTGGAAACAAACGCCTGTTATTCTCTATGCCCTGTATAGAGGTTGGCAACTATAGTGTTCAATACTATCCATGCAAAATTAAGTCCTGGCCAAAGAATTATTTTGGATATCGACTGTTGAAAACTTTGAAACTGCCAGCTTCTAGAGGGCGTAGAGATTGATAAATATTTAATATCCAAATAATAAAATATAGGAGGATGTACAGATGTACTCTCTTCTAAATAAGTACTCCAATAATTACTCCCTACAGATTTCTAGTTATTTTTCTCCGGCTTCACAAGGTTAGCCATTTGTACAACCACACTTGCTGGAGCGGCAAAATATTCTAGCCACGCTGTAGCCAAAACATTTACTCATGAACTTCTGCTGTAGCGTCCTCCGCCAAATTCTAAAAGCTAGCGTCTTTAGAAATAAATCCTCTACTGGATAATTAACAATAGCACCTATCTTCCAACAGTCTTCACACTTAAACCCGTTTCATGGCCACAAGACTCTACCTAGACGCTCTGATGTCACTGTAACATCCTGATCCCTATCCTTGGGAATGGAGCAACAAAATCATCACCATTTATGCTGGATAGCTGATGGACGTTTTTAATCCATGAGCGGAACTTTCCAGCCAATTACACACTCTTAACACAGCATAAAGGTGAATGAAACATTGAAAACCCTTAAGACAAAAAACTGAAAACTAGCAAGAACTATATGGAACCAAATGACAGCTAAAACCTGATCCCTGTCCTTAGGAATGAGGCATCAAAATGATCCCCTTTTGTGCAGTGGTAACTGGTGGATTTTTTAATCTATGGACGTATCTTGCCAGCCAATTGCACACCCTTAACACAGCATAAAGGAGAATGAAAACACTTAACACAAAAACAGAAATATACCGGAAACTATCAAGAACCATATGCATATATCTAATAACAAAAAACATGAGAAACCATATCCAATGCTTCTTGTGAATAACATATACAAAGCTCTCAACAAAGAAAGATACAAATATCATTGTAAAAGGGACAGATTGTAGAGGGACTAATTCACCTTCCAAATGTAGGCCCCCAAGTTGAAGGACAGATTGTAGAGGGACTAATTCACCTTCCAAATATAGGCCCCCAAGATGAGGGCCAGAATGTGACCAGGGTACTCTCAACAGCACCAAAAACAATACAGCCAACCAACCTCAAAATATTTCAGCAGCAGAATACAACAATATAGCAAAAAAATGGAAGAGTTCCCAACACTACCTGAGCCAAGGAAAGGCTATCCCAACACTACCTGAGCCAAGGAAAGGCTATCTACCCATAAAAATAACACACCACCCTTCTAGACTGATCAGAAAGGAGCAAAGTTGGCATAAATGTTAGAAGGCAGCCCACCCACCTATAATATCAGGTGCACCTTGGACCTTATATGCTCACTGACGTACCCATACAGTCCACCTACTGCAGTGGTGAGTCCTTCCCGTAGACCACTGCACAACCTCCACAGAAGGAATGAGGTTCTCCAACTAACAGAAAAGGTATAACAACTACCTCTAACGACCATTCACAAAGTCCACCATCCTTTCAAATGAGTATATTGATTCTGTAAAAGATTCCACTAGTTCATCACAAAGTGACAGGCCACATCTAAGTAAATAAGATTCTTAGCATAACTTTTGATAAGATTCCACCCACCCCCATCTCATATATCCAACGCATCACAATACATCTAATGGATAAAGATTCTTAGCATAACTTTTGATAAGATTCCACCCAGCCCCGTCTCATAATGATATATCCCAGAGCAATTACACTACAGCTAATGGACAAGATTCTTAGCATCATATCTTGCATTTTATATATTTCATTATATGTTTTGTCTTTTCCCTGCATTTAATATTCATTTAGAAGTAAGATATCACATAATACGAAAATAAATATCAGTGTGGAACTAAATACAGAACGAAATACAACAGACAACAATAAGGGAAATGGAGTAACAAGACAAAAAATAATTATAAACTACACAAAAGATTAATAAAAAGCAAATGATGATACAAAATCTATGGCTTTGTAAAAATCACAACCTTTCCCTTTGCTTTGCATCTCTCTGGCCCTCCCTCCTCTCGTATTCAGCATCCCCCTTCTCCTTCTCCAAGAACTTATTTCGAATTCTCCTCTCCCTTCTTTGTTGCGGCTTCTTGATTTTAATCCTAATATCCCTCCTCTCTATTATTAGTTCGCTCCTCCCTCCCTGACCATACTCCTCAAAGTTAAATCTCACCATTTTTTAATTTTTAAACTTTAAACTGTATTTAAAATCCATTTTTTAAATCTTACAAATTATAATCTTTCAATTATAAAATAATCCTACTTAATTAGGTCAAATTCCATGCCCTCCTATATATATATATATTCATTAGTATTAGTTATATATATATATATATATATATATATATATATATATATATTCATTAGTATTAGTTACTTAATACACATTCACTTTTACCCCACTTTTTATGTTTTATTCCCGTGATCCCTAATCTACTCCATCTCTCTAACCTATTTTGACATTTTCACCTTCCAGACTAAAAATTACCAAAAGCTTACTCACTACAATCACAACCAATAAATGACCTTGATTCTCAACAGAGTCTAAGAAATTCTTAGAAACAACCCTAAAGTACTGCCACATAATACAGATTTCCTTGACTTAGATCAGAGATCATGAGAGGTATTATTATGGAAGCACCTTAAAAAAGTTGAAAACTATTAATTAAGTTCACTCTAGGCCATCAGAGGCAAAGACCTATAGAATTCCAAAAAAGAATCACTCAATATCACCTATATCTTTGAAAGATTTTTAGAATGGTATCCAAATCAAAAAAGAACACTAATTGTAAACAAAAATAAGACCACTCACTGTAAACAAATTCTGATTGGAGTTATTTTAGTGAGAATGGGACATTAGATGCAGCAGATCATCAACCCATGGACAACTCCCATTTCACACATTGATCATCAACACATGGACAACTCCCATTTCACACATTGATCATCAACCCATGGACAACTCCCCATCACTCGATGCATCCATATTTTTCATCATTTACTTGAGACTGATAGATAGATTCATCCAACTCTTAACGACTAGGAAACCATTCCCATTTTACACATTGATCATCAACCCATGGACAACTCCCCATAACTCAATGCATCCATATTATTCATCATTTACTTAAAACTGATAGATAAATCTATCCAATTCTTAACTATTGGTTGAAGTATATTTCAATTAGTCAATCAGAAACATATAAACTTAAAAAGTAAAAATACAAACATGGGACATTCAATATCACTCATTCATTCATTGCCATTAAGCATCTAAACAATAAGTACAAAATGTTGTGCAAATTTCTCTAGTTTCATGAGATGAAGAACCCAAAGCAGTAGCAGGAAAGATTTCCTAGCCATCCCACTAGCAACCACCACGCAAAGCCAGCACGAGATGAAGAACAGAACCTCCCTCAATATTGTATTCACGGGCTGTCTTTTCATCATTCATCTGTTTTCCTCCATAGATAAGCCTGTACAGAGCATCAAGACAAGTCATTTTTCAATCTAGAAATTAACAATCCATCTACATAGATAAGAAAGAAATTTGCGAAACCCAAGGGGTGAGCTCAAACGGTTGTCACCAATGTTGCTGGGCATTTTAGCTAGTTCCCTTGGGTTTCCCCATGGGAGTTCAAATCAATAGCATTCAACAAATTTATAATCTAGAAAGAAGCACAATTTCAATAACATAGTGAAGAAATTGCTTCCGAAAATTATCCTAACAAATATTTATAAGCCACAGTGCTTGCACTTCATTTGTGCATATAGAAATCAGGTCACGGCTCTACTGAGTTGCATTCTAAAACGCACCAGCTAGAATGAAACTTCTATCATTTTTTCTAAAACTGATCAGTGAAATATATAAATAGTAGATATAAATCAAAATACAGCTATCAAAATGGGATATACTAGCAAGGTGCACATACAACTAATTCTATAACTTAGCATTTTCTGTAATAAACCTTTTGAAGGCAACAACCAATCAACAGCACAAGAAATGTATAATTCCATATTTTATAAGCACTTTAAAATCTAGATAGTCTTTTATATTATCTTGAAAACAACTATATTGTTTGACATAAACAAAGAAGTATAGCTACTTCCTATAGCTATGATAAATTTACCTAGGAAAGGCGTAATTACTAGAATGTGCCCAAGAGGCCATGTGTATTCTGATATTCTTAAAATTCGTTTTGTAGTGTAGAAAATGTAGAAAGCCTTATCAAAAGGCATTTTAGTGTAAGGAATTTGTAGACTTAAAAAGAAGGAGAACTAGCTAAAAATAGATCTAGCACATCCATACAGCAGAACTGGCAAGTCTCTTTTGAATTTATAAAATGCAAAATTACATCCATTATAGATGAGTTAACAATAAAACAAAGTTTTTAAGTTTTATTATTGTCCACTAAAACTTGGGAGAATATGATAAAATTTAGAATTCAAGTAATAATAACACAAGATATATAGAAGAATCTTGTTGAGTAGCAAATTTAAAATCACAATTTGATACCAGAAAGCTTCCCTGCTTAGAAGGCAATCTGCTATGTAGACTTCGTGAAGCAGTTAAAACACAAATTATCAAACTTCCAGAGACAACTATAAGGACAGAACCCTCAAACGTTTTTATTCTGAAGAAAATTATAAGAACAGAAAATGGCACAGATCACCCACTTCTTTCATCTACAATAAAAAATTGAAAGATATTCCCTACCTAACGGAAACATGCAACATACCAGCTACTTAAAAACCCAAATAAGTACAGAACTCTGAACAAAATCCTTGTGGCTGATGCTAATGCAGCATTGATTTGAGTTGGAAAAGCTCAGTGCTGCAACATTGATTTCCAATCGTTATGGTCTAACCATTCACAATTTCATACATGACCAACTAGTAGTTGCTAAATGTTACAACCTATGAAAACCAGAAAATCATATATTACTGTTTCTTAGAATAATACACAATCACTTACACAATGGAATCATACTATAAAGGAACTAAACTATATTAAAAAAGGCTCACCAATATACCTCCACGGAAGTCTAGGAGCACTGCCTACCTTTGCTGTATAGGAGGTATTCCTTCCTTTTCCTCAACTCGCTGCTTAATTCGCTCAATTGTATCATTGGGTTCAATATCTATCTCAACTTCTTTTCCGGTAAGGGTCTTCACCTTGATGGAAATGCCTCCCCTTAACCGCAAAACCAAGTGAAGAGTTGATTCCTTCTGAATGTTATAATCTGCTAGAGTTCGCCCATTTTCTAGCTGTTTTCCAGCAAATATTAAGCGCTGCTGATCTGGTGGAATACCCTCTTTGTCCTGTCATAACAACCAAAAATAACAGGCTTAATTATAGGAAAACTAAAATTGACTTTAAAAGAAACTCACTAAAAACAGTGCTTAAACCTCGAATACAATGCAAACCCTTAAAAATTTGCAAATGATTTAAAAGACTATCAGCAAGTATTATACAGTGCTAATAATCAAATTTTGGACACCTGATGAGCTTGGGAGTAACAGTGGGGAGCAAGAAGTTCCACCGCATTTGTCAAGGTTTCATCCCCACAAGCTTCCCTGACACTTGGAGGTAGGGGTCAAACTAAAGACACATGGAGATGAATACCAGGTGCATGTATTAATGACTGAAGCCCACCCCCATGTTCTCCTTGACAACTCAGGAAAAGAGACTTTCATAATATTGGCCTAAGGTTCTATTTCCATGTCCTTAAAGGTAATTGTGGGAGGTCCCTGGAGTTAGGGGTTGAACTTATAGAACTTGTGTCCTGACAACAGGCTGTGTTAAAACAGAAGAAAGGACCTGCCTGATAACAGGCATTGAAAAATATGAAAAGAGGGACTGCGTTTACACAGTAGTTATACACAAAGGAAGTTTGATAGTAATTTGCCTCAAAGGTGAGGTGGTGGGCTAAAGTGGGGGGCTGTTATAGTTTCCACCCATCCAAGCCAACCACCATCAAAGTGGCACAATGGAATCCCATAACCACAAGGTCCCAAGATAGAAAACTCGACCAGAATATCTTAATGAACAGGTAATCCAATTGGATCCGTTCAGTCTGTAGATAGCAATATGACCTTCCAGTGATTGGTGTTTCAGATTTATGGGTTGTTATTTGTTATAGACGGCGGGGTGAGTGCTAACAGTGGCATGTTTCAATAGAGAAATCCGATCCAACTCAGCACCCCACCCTATAGTTTATAGTTTATAGATACTTATGCAGCTGTACCCCACCTTTCCCTTTACTCCTAAGTGAAATAATGCCTCTGTATCTACTGCTAGCTATGATACAGTAAGATATGCTGAGGGTCCGATGGATACGCTTCTCTCTCTACTATATGATTATAGAGGAAGGGGGATTGAGCCCTTGTCCAAAGGAGAAGGCAAGCAAGGCAAGGGAGCGTCAACTTCCCAACAAAGCCAATGCCAAACCAGAACTGAAGTGGATGGAATTTGAAATTAGATGGAACAGTGAACCGAATCAAACCGAATAAATCGTCAAGACAAACCAAATTTTCGAATGTCCGTGCTAATGGCTTTGATTAGGCCCAATTTGGTAACTATGGTGCAAACCCCCTGGGGGATGGTTAGGTCAGGCTGGGTGTGTGTATTGTGTAAGCAGCCTCTCACCTCTGGAACACTCAGAGGCAGTTAAATCAGCCGGGTGGATGGGTGGGTGTATTGTTTAAGCAGCCTCTCACCTCTTGATAGATTGTGGATGATCACTACTGAAACATCTTACCTCTTGATAATAGATGGTGATGATCAGTACTGAAGCATCTTAAAAATAAAAATAAAAACGGTATAAGCAAATAGCATTCCATTAACACACCCTCAGAAAATATAAAAAGAGTATGATTGAACGCCCAATTGTTAAGAACACGATCACAATACAAAGTTATGAAATCTTTAAAAAGACAGTATTTCAACAACCATCCTGAAAACACAAAATCCCACTAGATCAAAAGAGAACGGCAAGTATATACACACAAAGCTCACATGACAAACAAAACCCTTAATCAAAAACAATAAAAGGGCAACAACATAACACGAATACCACAAACAAAACCGCAGAGCCCAGGAAGAATATCATAAAAGAAGTTTTTCATAACCAAATGTCATTAGTAAAAGCAAAACCCCACATGCAATAATATCCAAAGAAAACCTGAGTTCTGATATTTCATCATCTAAAACCCCACCCGCACCAAACAGCCAACAAGCAAGAAAACCTGCAAGAAAACCTAATTTCGATTCACAAGAATCCAATTAAGAGAAATACCTGAATTTTGATCTTGACATTATCAATGGTATCGCTGCTTTCAACATCAAGGGCGATTGTCCTCCCTGTCAGAGTCTTGACGAATATCTGCATCTCGGCGTGCAAATGTCACTGAACCTCCACAAAACCTCTCCGAGTATGGGGAATAGAGCCTGGATTGAAGGGTGGTGGGATTTGTGGAGACAAAGGCAGCAGCCTCGCTCAAAATTTAGTTTACTAAGAAGGGAGTAGATACATAGAAGCGATCTTGGACCGCCATATAAAAAGATAGAAGATGACGTTTGAGATACCAAGAAAAGAAGAATCTCAAACAGATTGAAAGAATTTGATACCAAATGGACGCCCAAAACTTGAAAGATATATACCTCCAAATCTACATCGTACCCCTAAAGAGCACCAAGAGTTCCAAATATACATCGTGCCCCTAAAGAGCACCAAGAGTTCTACCACGGGAGAAATTGAAGCCTCTTTTACTGTGGACGTGAGTTTGATTTATACATAATAAATATATGCTGTTAGAGACGTAAACCTTTGGAAGAGTCTATCCCAATTAGCATAAATGTAAATGTGTGATTATGGATGGAAATATATATAAATATTATATTATATGTATTTTAATAGGCGTTTTTATTTGAGATTTGGTGTAACACCTCGGTTTTGACCTCGTTGCATTAAACGTACATGATGTATATATTGTAATAATCATGGTGCGGAGCTAAAGGCCAAGGCCCCACCATTGGTTGGTTATGCTATGTTTTGGATTTGAATTGTCACCGATGGTATATCGGGGCATGCGGCATATATTATGACAGTCATCATGTAAATATGCATCTATAATTAAAAATGAACCTGACCAGCTACGATTGCGGCAACTAAAATGAGAAAGGGGCATGATTTTCACAAGGATAGGGGTGGGGGAAATTGTCAACCTTGGCCAATGAGAGAAAAACACATATGTCTTCTTCCTTTGTTTTATTCCAACCACTTTCATTAAGAAAGGCTGCTGGTGGTTGAGGCAGTTATGGTCTTGGAAGTGGGGTGGCAGGACTGTCAGTCCTCACCCACACGCACACTCTACCCACGATTTTGTTGTTCATCCTCTCACGCAGATCTTCTTCTCTCCACGACTGTGCTGAAGGCTCACGCACTTCCAATTTTCGCGTCCTTCCTGTTGTTTGTTCATCCACGGACAAAAACGGAGCTGTTTTTCCTCACGCAGGACCTCCATTGTCTGTTCATTCCTCACAGGGTCGGATTGTTTTCCACGCACAGGATTTTCCTGGTTTTTATCCATGTATTTTTCCTCTGCGGATCTACGGATGGTTTGGCTGTATTCTTCCCTCACGAACTGATTCGTGGGTCCTGCGTTGTCGTTTTCATTCACGCCCAGGCTGGGGAACTATAATCTCTTTCCCAGCATGGTCTATGTATGTTTTCCCGGCGACTTCATTGCCCAAGGACGGGTTGAATTTTCCCCACGTTGTGAACCGCGTCCACTGATGCATTTCGGGGGCTGTTAATTTCCCCAGGCCATGAGCTGTGTTTGTTGTTACGTTTGGGGACTGTTGTAGATGGTTTGAAGTCGTTTTCCCTGGTTTAAGCTGTGATAGCTAAATTGATTGCCTGAGTGCAATGGTTGATCTTCGAACTGTATTGGGAGCAGGGATGGGGGCTTAGTTTTGCTTGATAAACCTGGTGGCTGGAAACCACACAGACAGAGCTAGAGGGTTGGCCTTCTTCTCCATCACCCCTGAATAGCACTGGAAGGGAATGCAGGGCCTGAGGGACTGTGTAGCAGAGAAGGGACTGATTCCTTGTGTTGGGTGTGTTTGGGTGTCTTAGAGGTCAGGCTAGTTCTGGTGTAGGTGTTCTTGGCTTTGTAATGAGCTCACTAGCTTAACATTGATCCTTTCCCAACTCCTTGATGGCCTGATAAACCCAACTTTGTTGGCTTGGCTGTGTGTTTTGTATATCCTTGGCTATGTGTAAGCCTGCTAGTTCCCTTATTCCTTGGAGAATCATGCCCAGCTCAGGGGTGGCAGCGCTGCTGAGAGATTAAGGAGCACGTTGGCCTATGGTTGGGTGGAACGTTGCAACGACGTAGTTGGTTGCAGAGCAAAGTCTTCATAAGATAAGTAATCTTGTCCATTTTTACTTCTGCAACCGTGATTACTGTTAATGATATGATGAACATGTTAAAATGAATGCTTGTGTGAATGCATGTTGATTCCGCTGCGCAAGATAAATAAATATAGCTGTGCATGATAAACAATTTCATTTGTGCATGTTATACTGCAATGCATTTTATTTCAGCATCTTGTTTCAGCAAAATTTTATGCCTGTACATGTTCATGGGGCTCTTAGCCCGGGTGGTCAAACCTTGAGTCGCGTCCTCGTCGCCGATCGGAGGCATGGGGACGTGACATTTGGGGTGGACTACGATTTATGCTTTTTCATCTCTAGACGAGGATGAGACAAGTGTACTGTCGAGATTGATTCTATGGCAGTCGTTCAAAATTCGAAATAGACAATTATAAAACTAGCACATCCACATAGTCTGTGGCTGGATCACATCGATAGGGATCAAATAGTTATGGAATGGAAGACAATTTGGAAATATTTTGTTTATTCCTCATATTCTTCAAGTTAAACGGGTTCAACTGTGAGCTATCAATGCCTAGCTATTATTCCTATTATCCATTTATCAACTATCAGTTTTTTTTATATTTTTTTCTTTTTTATCTCACATTCTTTTAGTTATCTGCCATGAACTGTTGGTTATCCATTAATAAGTTATGAGTTATCCATGCATTGCCACCAATTATCCATTCATCAACTAGCTACCAGCTATTTTTTATACTCTTTTTTTATAATTGTTTATTTCGAATTTTGAACCATTGCCATAGAATCAATCTCGTCAGTACACTTTTCTCGTCCTCGTCCGTAGATGAAAAGGCATTGGTCGCAGTCCACCCCAAATCTCAAATAAAAACGTCTATCAACATAAAAATGAATATAAAAAGTAATTGGTAGCTAGTTGATGAATGGATAACTGGTAGCAATGCATGGATAACTCATAGTCAATGAATGGATAATCAACAGTTCATGGCAGATAACTAGGAGAATGTGAGATAATAAAAAAAAGGAATATAAAAAATAATTGATAGTTGATAAATGGATAACACGAAGAATGTAAGTGATAACTTGTAGCTAGGCATGGATAACTCACACTTGAACCTGTTTAACTAGAAGAATATGAGGAATAAAAAAATAATTGTCTTCCATTCCATAACTATCTCTTAACCATTTGATCCCTATCAACGTGATCCAGCCACAAACTATGTCGATGTGCTAGTTTTATTACTATGTATTTAGGTCGAGAAGCGTTTTTATTTTAGATTTGGGGTGGACTACAGTCTATGTGTTTTCATCTACAGATGAGGATGAGACAAGAGTACTACCGAGATTGATTTTATGGCAATCGTTCAAAATTTGAAATAAGAAATTATATATATATAGTAGCGGATGAATGGATAACTAGTAGTGATGCATGGATAACCAACAGTTCATGACAAATAACTAGAAGAATGTGAGATTATATATATATATATATATATATATATATATATATATA
>LPNX010050711.1:636447-718892 GCA_001517045.1 Pseudotsuga menziesii
TCCAAGAGAATGGCATTAGCCCTTATATCTGATCAAGTGGGAACACATCCCTCAATCACATCAGAATGGCCATGCGCTCACATCTGAACATGTAAGAACACATCTCACAGTCATATCAGAATGGCCCTCAGTCCCAGACCAAGTATTCCTGGTAACTGACCAGGCACCTCCATTCCAAGAATGGAAATAGCCCTTATATCTGATCATGTAGGAACCAATCCTACAGTCATATCAGAATGGCTCAGCACTCATATCTGACATGGAAGGAACCAATCCTCTCACCATGACAAAATGGCTCAGCCCTTACATCTGACCATGGAAGGAACCAATCCTCTCACCATGTCAAAATGGCTCACGAACTCATCACTTCCCCTTGGAAGGGACCTCGATCTGGAGAACACCAAGCTTCTCCCTGAAGTACTCAAACTTCACTCTGGCCAATGGCTTCGTCAACACATCAGCTATATGTTCGTCTGTCGCAACATACTAGAGCTTCACTGCTCCCCTCTGCACCATATCCCTGATATAGTGATACTTGATCTCGATATGCTTCAACTTGTCATGGAACACCAGGTTCTCTGACAACTTCACACAACTCTGGTTGTCACAATGTATACAAGTAGTATCCAACTGGAGATCAAATATATCAGACAGTAGCTTCCTCAGCCATACTGCCTCACAACTAGCTGAACAAGTTGCGACACACTCTGCTTCAGCTGTACTCATTACCACACAAGATTGCTTCATGCTAAACCAAGAGATCACACCTGATCCCATGCTAAAGCAACACCCTGAAGTGCTCTTCCTATCGACGGCACTGCCTGCCCAATCTAAATCAACATAACCCTCCAGGTTAATCTTCTGACTCGCCTCATACTTGAGCCCATAATCAACTGTACCCTTCAGGTACCTCAGAATATGCTTTGCAATAATCAAGTGAACATGTCTCAGATTTGTCAGGAACTGGCTCAAGGTGTTCATAGCAAAGCAAATATCTGATCTTGTGTTCGTCAGGTACATCAAGGACCCAATCATCTGACGATACATCGTAGCATCAACCGTCTCTGATGAAGCATCACTCAATAGCTTCAGGTTCGATGCCATAGGTGTGGCTGTTGAAATATTGTAACTTCGAAGAATATTCTATATGTACTTTTTGTGGTCCCTGATAGTCCTATCGGGAGAACCAATTGTATTTCTTTATACTCCGATGCTTCTAATTGGAAGAACTAATAAGAGTCGTGAGGTAGTCCCCTCAAATTGTAAAGGTGGGTCATTAGCGCCCCAGTTGTGGTTACTTGAGCCTACATGATTAACTCGAGCCTACATGTCGGAATTAATTATTAAAGTGAACGGACGAATATAAATAGAGGTGTGGCGCTCCTCATTTGGAACACACACACTCACTTGTGTAGTGCATGAGAGAGAGAGAGAAAGAATTGTGGTTGGAGAAGAAGGAGGATCAGTCTTTTGGGTTTTACCTTTTTATCTTTTTGGGGCATCTATATTGAGGAATCTTTTGTTCGGTTTTTTCCTTTAGGGTTTTCCCAGGATAAATATTTGTGTTCTTTTTGTATGGTTGTGCTTGTCTATCTTTCAGTGATCTTTTGGCTTATGGTTATGGTGTTATGATGCTAAATATTTTAAGATCTGATATAACCATTAAAAATTTAGCATGGGATCAGATCCACCCTGAAAGAAGACATTGTGTAGCTACAGAATCTAGGGCTTCTTACTTTTTGGGTCTCTCTCCACAATCGATCAGCAAAAGAAGGCTAGGCTGACTCTCCATTGAAGGGCGCATCTTTCTGTCGAAGCGGAATTCAATTCCAAGCATTTTTCAGTTCTTGGTGCGGGAAATTAGGGCTTCTTATAGAAGAAGAATTTTTGAGTGAGCCTGGCATAGGATTGCTCTCCTCATCAAAATCGAAGTTTAGAGACTTGGATCAATATTTTTGGTTGGGTGAAACTCCGGGAAAGTCAAACACTAGTTTGACCCCGAGCTGGAAAAACCCTAAACACTAAAACTGATAAGTTTTGATACATTCACTATATCTCAGGATTGGCTAAGGCTTGGGAGTTTAAAATTGTAGAGGTCAAAGATAAAATCCTCATGTACACTGTGTCCAAACTTTAGCCTCAAATGCTCTCTATTCTGGGAGATATGATCCCTCCAAGTTAGGGTTCCAGCCTCTTCCAGGATTCATCCCTAAACAGGACACTTGGGGAGAATTGCTATATCTTGGGATACAAAGGTCCAAATGAAATTTTGGAAGATGTTCCAGAAAGGGCATGGACTGTATTTTCTATGGTTCGAGTTTTAGACTCAGAAGATGAAACAGTGACATGTGGAAGTCTGTACAACTTCTCTGTTTTGAAAAGTCATGTAACAGGTCACCTTGGGAAAATGATCATAAGTCCCAATTGGTGAAACCAATTTTGATGAAACTTGTGGTGTTGGAACAGGGACATGTGAGGCTACCTCAGTGCAAAGTTTTAGACATAGAGGAGTAGTAATTTCAGAGATAGTGCAGAAATAGTACTAGGCATTTCTGCAGGAGAAATTGGAAAACTAGGGCTTCCTGTTCCGGGAGCTTCCCTCCACTGTTTCCAGAAAAGGAGTACATTAGATAGCTCAACTTGAAGAGATATATATTTCTATCTAATCAGATCTGAAAGATTCCAAGTTTTTAAAATTAGGGTTTCTCTGACAAACCCTAGATTAGCCAGCTCCGAAACCAGGACGGACACCTCAAATCTGTAAGATCTAATCTTTGCTATTTCCATTTGAGGTTCTCATCAGTTTGATGATAAGCTTGGTGAAGTTGACAACTTCCAAGCATGAAAGTATTTGATCTCTCTGAAGAAAATGAATTGGACACCTACATGAGTAGAGAGGTTCCAATTCCAGAGGGAGATGAGGCTCAAATCCTTATACCAGAAGAACTTGGTCAAGGCCAAGAAGATCATTGTTGATTCAGTCACAGATCAACTTGTACCACAAGTGTCTTCCCTAAAGACATCAAAAGAGATGTTTGATTCCTTGACCAAGCTATTTGAAGGAAAGAACATACATCGGAAGATGACCTTAAGAAACAAATTGAAGAGGTAAAAGAAGAAGTGAAGAATGCTGAAGTGGTGATAGCCACCTTGAATGGCCTCCCAGGATCATGGGATTCATTCATGAGAGGAATGTGTGCCAGAAGGAAGTGATTAATTTCAGCTGACTTTGGGAAGAAGAAGAAGCTTGACTCATAAGAAGAGAAGAAGAAGATGGGAGCAATTGAAGATCAAGCACTCACCATTCAAAGAAGATCCCTCAAGCGATGAGGAATATGAAGAACCTCTTATCCATCTTATCATTTGGATAGGAAATGATGATTTCATGAATGAAGAAGATGATGAAGCAAAATGATCAAGAAGGATTCTACCCACGAAACAAATAAAAGATAAGTATTCAATTTTCATCTCATGATATTGTTTTGTATTCAGTTGATGTGTTATGCATGATAAAATGTTTGCATTAATAACAATATTCATGTGATGAGTAAGTAGCTCATGGTGCTATACACCTCTCCATTGCTACTTATCTAGAATGAAACCTCCTTGCTGACATATTGGATTAGCACACAATATCAATGATGTCATTTAGAAAGTTTCTGTGAGATATGGATGAATGTTGTATTGGCTAAATAGTTGCATGATGCATAAGAATTTCTCGTTATGTATATGTTCTATGAAATGGTTCTAACCAGGCTACTGGTGCATTTGAATTATAGGAAAGGTCATGTACAACCTCCCATAAGAAAAGAAGGATGAGACTTGTTCCAAAGAACAAGTGATGACATTTCAAGATTCACTCCAATAAATCTGAATCTCCCAGGGTCAGAGACATCATGACGGAAGAAAGAGCTTCAGAGAGTGGTAGATCCACCTCGAAGGATGAAGACCACCATGGGTATGAGAGATAACTCAAGATGAAGAAAAGAATGGCTAGACTTCCAAACCAAAGTAAGAGGCCTTGGACACACTCTAGTTGTGTAACATAGTTGGGTGACATCATTGATGCTAACCTTTCTGGCTATGAAAGAAGTTATGATCAAAGAGTAACAGTCGATCATGGGGAATGATGCCTACGATATGGTTTTGAGACCTGAAGGGAAGTCCGTAGTATCTTCCATATGGATCTACCAGAACAAGTGTACAGAGCAAGGTTCATGGTTTACCTTAGAAAGAATAGACTATGACATGACATACTCTATTGACTAGACCCACTAGAAGTATATATTAAGAATAGAACCACCTGTATAGAATGAAGAGGGAAGATGATACTCCACTTCAGGGGGAGTGACTCCAGAAGATATATGAGTTCGACGTAATACGACATGATGGATAGCTTCCTGATGGATCAAGACTTTACTAAGAGTAAAGTGGGTTCCAACCTTCAAGGTTGAATGCAGAAGACTAGGATATGTTGATGAACTGACAAGACGAACTCATAGAAGATGTTATGATGAAGGAATGATAGAATGATGTTTGGGATATAGTACTCAAACCATAAAGAAAGAATGTGGTATCTTCCAAATGGATTTGCAAGATAAAATATGTTGCTGATAGAAGTAAGGAAAGACTTGTGGCTAGAGGTTTCTATCAGAAAGAGGGAATTAATTATGAAAAGACACTTACTCCAGGAAGCAAGGTACACTTCCTTCAGAACTATCATGGTAGTTTCTTCCATGATGAAGTAAAGACAAGCCTTCCTTAATGGTATGATTGAGGAAGAGTTTTACATCGAATAGGCACAAGGATTTGAAGTTGAAGATAGATAGACTCATGTATGCAAGTTGAAGAAGGCCCTCTATGGCCTGAAGCAAGCTCCCAAAGCTTGGTATGGAAGAATAGATAGTTTCCTGACGAGCATGGGATTTGCCAAGAGTAAAGCTGATCCTAACCTTTACTACAAGGTTGTAGAAGATGAACTTGTCATACTATTACTATATGTGGATGATCTATTTCTGACAGGGAATGAGAAACAGATTGTAGAATGCAAGAAGAAGTTCACTGAAGAATTTAGACGTTGGTCTAATACTTTATTTCCTAGGTCTCGAAGTATGAAGGAATCTTTCTCGATCATGAAAAGTATGCAGTGCAAGTTTTGAAAAGATTTGATATGTTTGAATGAAAAGCCATGGCCACACCCATGGATTCCAACCTAAAGTTATTAGTTGATGACTCATCAAAGTTAGTGGATGTGACTCAATACAGACAGATCATTGGGTCATTGATGTACTTAGCAAACACTAGACCTGACATTTGTTTTGATGTGAACACTCTGATTCAATATCTAGTTCAACCTAAACGGGTTCACCTGGTAGCTGCAAAACATGTGATGAGATATCTGAAAGGGACTATAGACTTTGGTCTATAATATGATGGTAGCCATGAATACAGATTGTATGGCTATATAGATGCAGATTGAGCTGGAAGTATTTCAGACAGGAAAAGCACATCATGTGGATGTTATAGTCTGGGATCTACTATGATTTCATGGTTTAGTAGGAAACAGTCTAGTGTTGCTCTTAGCACAGCTGAAGCAGAATATATAGCAGCTTGCTCTGCTAGTTGTGAAGCCATATGGCTTTGAAAGCTGATGTCAGGGATATTCAACCTAGAGTTGGATACTACCGTGATTCTATGTGATAACCAAAGTTGTACAAAGATGACAGAGAACCCAGTGTTCCATGATAGATCAAAGCACATAGAAATCCGGTACTTTTACGTTCAAGATATGATGCAGAAGGGAACCATAAAGCTCCAATACGTGAGTACTAATGAACAAGTTGCTGATATGTTAACGAAGCCTCTGTCTCGGGTAAAGTTCGAATACTTTCGTGACAAGTTTGGTGTTGTTCAGAAAGACCTTCCTCAAAAGGGGGAGTAGTGATGTAGCAGTGGGATTGTATCATCCCTGAGAACTTTCCTAAAGTGATCCAGTGACCTCGGTCCTCTAGAATGAAGAGGGATTGTATCATCCCGAGACATCTGTCCATAATGGATCCGGTGACCTCGGTCCTCGAGAATGAAGAGGGATTGCATCATCCCTGAACTTCGGTTCAAAATGTATTCGAAGACTTCAGTCCCTGTGAATGTGGAGGGATTGCATCATCCTTGAACTTTTGTTCAAAATGTATCTGGAGACTTCGGTCCCCGTGAATGTGGTAGGATTGCATCATCCTTGGACATAGTCCTAAAGTGATAGGGATTGATTCTCCCGTAATCAATCTGGTGACTTTGGTTGTCGAGAATGTGGTAGGATTGCATCATCCTTGTACTTAGTCCTAAAATGATAGGGATTGATTCTCTCATAATCAATCTGGTGACTTCGGTTGTCGAGAATGTGGTAGGATTGCATCATCCTTGGACTTAGTCCTAAAGTGATAGGGATTGATTCTCCCGTAATCAATCCGGTGACTTCGGTTGTCGAGAATGTGGTAGGATTGCATCATCCTTGGACTTAGTCCTAAAGTGATAGGGACTAATTATCCTGTAATCAATCTGGTGACTTTGGTTGTTGAGAATGTGGTGGGATTGCGTCATCCCTGGACTTTAAGTCCAAAAGAGATCCAAAGACTTTTTTGTCTTTGAGCTGTGGATTGCAGGTTGTTGTTGATGATGATGATGTTATTGATCGAAAGATCAGAGTGTGATGATGATGCCTTACTGATTGAAAGATCAGAGTGTGATGATGATGATGTTGCTGATTGAAAGATCAGAATATGATGATGATGATGTTGTTGATTGAAAATCAGAATATGATGATGATGATGTTGCTGATCGAAAGATCAGAATATGATGATGATGATGTTGTTGATCAAAAGGTCAAAGTGCTGAAGATGTTGTTGTTGATTGAAAGGTCAAAGTGCTGAAGTTGTTCTTGCTGATCGAAAGGTCAAAGTGCTGAAGATGTTGTTGTTGATCGTAAGGTCAAAGTGCTAACGATGTTGCTGAATGAAAGGTCAAAGTGCTGAAGATGTTGTTGCTGATCGAAAGGTCAAAGTGCTGTTGATGATGTTATTAATCAAAGCAGTCAAAGTGTTGTTGTTGCTGAAGACTGAAGATTGAAGATGAAGACTACATGATGTTGAAGAGATTCCAATGATTTATAGATGTGTTACCCTGATGATGTTGATAATGTCCTCTATCTCTCTCCTACTATTGTTGTTGTTGATGTTGTTGTAGAATACCCTTCTCGTTAAGGGGGAGTGTTGAAATATTGTAACTTCGAAGAATATTCTATATGTACTTTTTGTGGTGCCCGATGGTCCTACCGGGAGAACCAATTGTATTTCTTTATACTCCGATGCTTCTAATCGAAATAACTAATAAGAGTCATGAGGTAGTCCCCTCAAATTGTAAAGGTGGGTCATTAGCACCCCAATTGTGGTTACTTGAGCCTACATGTTTAACTCGAGCCTACATGATTAACTCGAGCCTACATGTCGGAATTAATTATTAAAGTGAACAAACGAATATAAATAGAGGTGTGGCGCTCCTCATTTGGAACACACACACTCACTTGTGTAGTGCATGAGAGAGAGAGAGAAAGAGCCGTGGCTAGAGAAGAAGGAGGATCAGTCTTTTGGGTTTTACCTTTTATCTTTTTGGGGCATCTATATTGCGGAAGCTTTTGCTGGGTTTTTCCCTTTAGGGTTTTCCCAGGATAAATCTTTGTGTTCTTTTTGTATGGTTGTGCTTGTCTATCTTTCAGTGATCTTTTGGCTTATGGTTATGCTGTTATGATGCTAAATATTTTAAGATCTGATATAACCATTAAAAATTTAACAGTGGCCATAGCCTTGCAGTCCATCATCCCAAACCTCTTCAAGATCTCTACTGTATATTTCCCTTGTCCCAGAGAAATTCCATCTGCACTTTGCGACACCTCCATGCCTAGAAAATAATGCATCATACCTAAGTCCTTCAGTTCTAACTCGGCAGCAAGCTTCCTCTTCGTATCAGCAATCAACCCATCCATACCTGTTACAAACAGATCATCTACATACAGTAGGAGCATCATTAGGTTTCCATCTTCAACCTTGTATTAAAGGTTGGAATCTGCTTTACTCTTAGTAAAGCCCAAACTGGATAGAAAGCTATCAATTCTGCCGTACCAAGTCCTGGGTGCCTGTTTCAAACCGTACAGGGCTTTCTTCAATCTACATACATGAGACTCCCTGTCATGTGTCTCAAAACCAAGTGGTTGTTCCACATACACTTCTTCTTCTACTACACCATTCAAGAAAGCAGACTTGACATCCATCTGGTGTATCTTCCATTTCATCACTATAGCCAGGGAAAGTACTGATCTGATAGAAGTGTATCTGGCTATAGGTGCAAAAGTTTCTTCATAATCTATTCCTTCTTTCTGGGAGAAACCACGAGCAACAAATCTTGCTTTATATTTTTCAATGCTACCAGCTGCAGCATGCTTGATCTTGTAGATCCATTTGGAAGTTACAACTGACTTCCCTTCTGGTCTTGGGACAACATCCCAAACATCATTCTTCATGACCGATTGATACTCTTTGATCATAGCATCCTTCCATTCTTTCCGTTTTGTCGCTTATTCATAATTGGAAGGTTCTTTATCGATGAAATCACATAATAATGCTACATACCCGAAGTAGGATCTGGTCCTCTTTCTTTCTCTGTGATTCTCTTCTGGAGCCCCATATATTTCCGCACCTTCGATAGCTTCTCGTACCCAAGCAGGTTTCCTCTTGTCAGGATTCTTCTCTTGAGGTGGATCTACAGGTTCTTGTGGTTCTTCAAATTCTCGATCTTCTTCTTGAACTTCTTCATTCATGGTTGTGTCATGAATTCTGGGTGCTTCTGCCTCTCCAGGAACTTCAGTAGGTTTCTTTCTGGATTTGTTGTAAGCTGTGTCTTCGTCAAATGTCACATCCCTATTGATGTTGATCTTCTTGAATCCCGGGAAGTATATTCTGTAAGCCTTCGAGCTTTCAGAGTATCCCACAAATATGCCCTTCTTTCCTGAAGGATCTAATTTTGTTCTCTTCTCTTTTGGAATGTGAATGTATACAGGATAGCTGAATATTCTGAGATGGTTGACTTATGGTTTCTTGCCGGAGAAGACTTCTTCAGGAGTCTTGTTCTTGAGTACTCTGTGTGGAGTATGGTTCTGTACATACACCGTTGTTCTGGCAGGTTCTGCCCATAGATGCATAAACAGATCTTGATCATGAAGCATTGCTCTTGCAGCTTCCATGATAGTTATATTCTTCTTTTCTGCAATCCCATTCTGTTGTGGATTGTATGGAGTGGACAACTCTCTCTTAATCCCCAATTCTTTGCATAACTCTTTGAATTCATTTGATGTGAATTCTCCACCATTATCTGATCGAAAGGTCTTGATCTTCTTTTCAACGTGGTTCTCGATCAAGGATTCAAATTCCTTGAACTTGCTGAATACTTCATCTTTGTTCTTCATGAAGTAAATCCATGTCTTCCTAGAAAAGTCATCAATAAAAGAAACACAGTATACATACCTGCTTAGTGATCTTGATGACATTGGACCGCATACATCGGAGTGGATGATTTCCAAGATTCCTTTTGCTTTGCTCTCACTACTTGGAAATGTCTTCTTTGTGTTCTTTCCTTTCGCACATCCTTTGTAGACCCCATCATGTTTTGCTTGAATTTTTGGAAGACCTTCAACAGCTTTGCTTGCAAGTGGTAGTGCTTTGTAATGCACATGTGTAAGCCTTCTATGCCAAAGCTCATTTGGATCTATGGTGTCATGGACTAAAGCTTGTTCTGGACGACCCTTCAATTTGTATAGACCTCCTTCTTGTTCCCCAATCACTACTGCATCATCAATAGTCTTTCCCTTTGACCACATGATAACTTGGCCATCTATAAATGCAACCCTCATGCCTTTTGCATCTAATGCAGATATGGAGAGGAGGTTCTTCTTTAGTCTTGGTACAAACAATACTTCCTTCATTGTCATAGACTTTCCAGAGTCTAGATTATAGGAGGATTCCCCACTACTTTTATTGGATATTGGTAGTCATCTTCGAGCTTCACCTTGTGAGGTTATTCATGTTCTGAGAGTTTCACAAAGGATTCCTTGAATCTTGTCATATGTTTGGAAGCCCCACTGTCTATAAGCCAATCATTGCTTCCGTGAGTAATGTTTCCTGTGAGAGCAGAAATAAAAACATATTCTTCATCACTGGAAGAATCTTCACTTTCATATCTGGTTCTCTTTTTGGAAGGTTCATCATCCTCTGCAGCATGAGCATGACGTCTTCTCTTGTTTCCCTTCTTCTTATGAGAGTTAATCTTGTTTCTAGGACAGTCTTTTGCAAAGTGTCCTCTTTCATCACATGTATAGCATCTTAATTTAGATAAGTCCTTTCTAATGTTATCTTTATGGTGAAAGGTCTTATCTCTGGAGTGATGAGAGTTTCTTATGCCTTTCTTGGAGTGAACTATAAGAGTTTGATCTTCACTTCCCATATTCTCTTCTTGAGCTGCTATCCGAGCTTCTTCTTGAGAGCATTCTTCCCATAGTCTGTTGAATTCGACTAACTTCTTTCTGGCACAGATTCCTTGAATAAAGGAGTCCCATGATCTAGGGAGACCATTCAAGGTGGTCATTACAATCTCTAAATTTTCCACTTCTTCATATACTGCTTCCAGTTGTTCCTTGGTCTGAGAGACCCTTGTAAAGTAAGACTAGATGGTCTCTACATTCTGGATATTAACATTCTTCAGTTGGTTTCTTAGAGTCATCTTCCGATTTATGTTCTTCCCTTCAAACAATTTGGTTAGGGCATCAAACATAGCTTTAGGTGTCTTTAGGGAGGACACCTGTGGTATGAGGTGATCCTTGAATGAATCAGCAATGATCCTCTTTGCCATAACCATCTTCTTCTTATGTAAGGCCTTAGCCTCATCTCCCTCTAGAACTAGAACCTCCTCACTGATATAGGCATCCAACTCATTTTCTTCTAGGACCAGGGAGATCCTATAATTCCAGGCTCAGAAGTTATCAGCTTCCTCAAGCTTTTCATCATGCTTGGTATGATAAGACATCTTAACTGAGAACCTCAAATGGAAATACAAAAGATTTAGATCTTACCAGGTCAAGATGTTGGATTTGGATTTGGAGCTGAAATTTTGCAGTGCTGGTTCAGGAGCAGATTAGGGTTTTGCTTTTCTAGAGTTTTGTCCAACCAAATGCTTTGATCTTGATCCCTAACTTCGATTTTGGGGAGGAGATCAATCCAGGCCTGGGCTCACTGAAAAAATCCACTTCTATGGAAAGCCCTAATTTTCGGCAGTAGTGTCGGGTCCAAAACTGAAAACCCTCAAAATTGGATTCTGCTTCGACAGAAAGATGTGCCCTAGGGAGGAGAGTTATTCCAACCTTATTTTGCTGAAAATATATGGAGAGAGATCCACAAAGTAGGAATCCCTAGTTCCCGTAGCTGCACAGTGTCTTCTTCTCAGGTTATCTCTGATACCATGTTAGATTTTTAACATTAAGCTAGCATAACATTAGGATCTTCAACTGAGAGAACAACAAGCACAACAATCAAACACAAGAGACAATGAACACAGTGTATTTCCTTGGGGAAACCATAAATGGAGAAAACCCAGAAACTTCCTCAGAGATAGAATCAACACCAAAAGTAAAACCCCAAAACAATTAGATGATCTCCCGACAGCAGTAACCTCTTTCTTCCTTGCCCCAGTGTCTTTCTCTTACTCAGCTATGCGCTACAACTAAGTGTGAGTGAGTGTGTGATAAATAGAGAGGCTAGCCCTCTATTTATACTAATTCCCAACTTGACTAAACCCAACTAGGGCCGACTTCACTAGGTGAGTCTAATAACCCTAGTGCCCCAGAACTGCGGGGACTTTAACCCTTGATCAATAGGAGGGTTACCCACAATGACTTGACATGACTTGGTTACATTATAGAACCTCCCGATAGGAACATCGGGGCATGGCATGACTCAAGTACATCCTAGAATAAACATCGGGTTACAATACATAAGAAATACAAGTGAATACATTCCGAAGTTACAATTTCATCAACAACCCTTAATGGGTATATATGATGCTCTTGTTGAGCCACCTTCATAGTGACAATATTCGACCTTCCTACCCAGAGAATATTCATGTAGATGTAGCGAGCACCGATCTCCAGTGTCGTGAACCACACACACACACACATATATTAAATACTCTATAATGATAACATATATGAATATTATATTTTATTTCAATTAAGTATTGCATGCTACAGTTTTATAAAAGTGGTTTTTATCAAAACTAATTAATGAAGAGTGTTAAAAATGTATAGTTTAAAATTTGCTTGTGTATCCTTTTGTTTGCTCTATGTTGTGTCTCTCTTTTGGGCTCTATGCTCTTTGCTCTCTTATTAATGTCCTTTAGATGTTAGATTGTGGGGTTCTAAAGAACCAAGAATCTCACAAAGGTTCAATCCCAATCTAAATCTTAGTGAAATCATTATGAGAGCAATGGCGACAATTTTTTTTTTTTGGGCCAAATGGATACATAACATTACGGTCATGTTTTAATGCTTATTGCTTCAACAATGACAACTGAACAATCAATATGGTTGAACTCAACCAACTTTTCTATCTTTTTATGTGTTTCCACAAGTAATAATGTCTACTACTCCTTGAGGGATCATTCATGTGACAAATGGGCCCATAGTTACACCTATTTCACATGTCCATACTCAACTTTATACTCCAACATCTTATGTCTCGACTCACTATATTCAAGAGAAGAACAATATTGCATATGAAGCCAACGGAAGGAATCTTGTGAGCAAATGCAATCTTAATTGTATCTTGTAGCTTGTTCTTGTACTTACAACCTCTTAGTAATTTACCCCCCTTGACAATGCTTTAAATTATTCCAAAACCATGACTTAATTGTTGGGAACTCATCTTTAAGTTGTTCATAGCTACCTCTAAGGAATCGCTTAACGCAATGCTTATGGTAGTGTATGAAATTTGCATGCCATACATGTATACCCTCTAATATTGATGTGTGGATTTTGTGCTTTGTACTAACCACAACAAAACTCACCCCATATTGACATGAAGGTCTCCATCTCATGTTCACGGTGGCTCACATATTTTGAAACTCCTTCTTTAAGTTGTCCCTTACATGGTTTAAAGGTATGATTTTAATCTCCCATTTGATGTTTAACCACACATGGAAGGATATCCTTGGCCTAGACCTTGGTCATTTTACCCTTTAACACAAATTTGGTCTTTGTAAACAACATTTCTCCCTTATTTATATATCTATCTCTCTATTTAGTTGGGATGATTACAAGCTTTATGTGCCAAATAGTGCCCTTATTGATTAGATAAGCCTCGTTTGGCTCTACAATTGTCATGAATTACATTGGGGAATGCTTATTTATGTGATTACTTCAGTCAAACGACCTTTTTATTTAAATAGTTTAAGCACATCACATGATCCATTTTTTTAGATATATCATGTTATGACCCATTGCTTGCACATATATATAAAAACATTGGTAGGAAACAAGTGTTTAATAAATATTTTCAGTATTAAAATATTATCCAAAATTTCCAAAAACCATCCACTAAGCCCTCCACAACTAGAAGGGAAGGCTTCCCCCTATTTGAGTACCCGATATCAATGGGGAAGGCACAAGAGTGCTCTTGTCTAAAGACATGGCAACGCATGCTACACCCACACCCCATAGTAATGAGGACGAGACAATCGATATAGGGATAGGACATTGGGCTAGATAATCAATTGTACTCCACGCATAAGGGACATTGTGAGACTGTGTGTGGATACAAGGGATAGTGGGCCACCGACAAAGAATAATGTAGCATTAATGCTTTATCAAACCACTACAATTCATGATGATATGGGGACTACGATAAACAATAAGAAAGGGCTTGTCGATATGTAGAGAAAAAACATGTTGTGAGGCTTGCAAATTTGGAAACTATTGTGATTACACAGATTTTATTTTGTGGAGACTCCCTCTTTCAACAGATTCTAAGTAAAGCACTAGTTAAGAAGAGATAGGACTGGAGCAAAGTATTTTAGAAATTACAGTGAGACTTGGATCTATGGGGGAATCAGAAGACTAAGGGCGAATACTATCATAGTTTTCAAAAATGATGGAGCAAGGGATCAAGGAGGTCACAAGGAGATAGGTTTCAACCACCATCCAAGCATCATGCAAGATGCCAAGTCCATTGCAGCTCGTTTTCATAGGCACGCTCCTAAGACAATCCAATAATAAATTGAGGAAGCTGAGGATTGGGTTAAACAAGAAAATGAGGTTATGGATGATGAGGAAATTCATAACGACATGCAATCTTGGATTCTTGTCATGAATAATTCCTACACTAGAGATACCAAATACCTCTATATGGTTTTACTCCACTAGCACACAAAATAATTATTGGGAAAAGTTTTATTGGATCACAAGGAGGAAAGAAAGGAATTTCTCCTGCAGTTTGATGAGCTCCAAGACCAGATGCGAGAATTGAAGAAATAATTCAGGGATCATATGAAGCATATGGAAACCCAGATCAATTTGATAGCCAAAGCTACCATAGGCTTCATGTTTGTTGAGAAAGTTGTTGAGGATGAGCACCCCCCATCCACCTCAAGCCCAAGAGGTTCTCTTTATCTCTATTTATGATGATGAAGATAATTCCTCTTAAACTTGGGCGTACTCCTTTTCTTTTTACTCATGTTTTTTTTTTTTTCAAAGAAAAAAAAGCGTAATTTTATTCATCTTTTGAGATCAAAATTACATTCAGTATATTCACTTCCAGGTGAATTCCAGAGTCCAAAAAATGGATCCAATATAGAGACTGACAAGTCTTCTGTAAAAAAACAAAAAAAAGCAAAAACACAAAAGCTTTGAACAATTTACAAAACTGTCCAAAATATGGATATCACAACCCAAATCAATAAACAGGTCACAAAAATCTGTGATCAGACATACTGCCAGAAGCAAAGGCCACAGCCTTTGAGATGCCGTCGCCGCCGTAAAGTTCCCGAAAGAGCAAAACGGGTCGCCACGCAAGAGTATATCAAACAGACACCATCACTGCCATATACGGCAGGCAGTCTTTCTCAACAAAATCAAACAGATCATAAATGAGCCATTCGACCAACACCCAACCCTGAATCTTGGAAAAAAAACCACCGATCATGGGGAAAAAAACCCCGCTGCAAAAATACTGAAGAAGCCTAGACGCAATCAACCCTGGCGAATGGACGAGTCCATGGCAAGAAGGTTCGGCTCCATGCCCTCATTGGAAGGCACAGAAAACCCACCACGTACCAGTCATCATCCAGAGCCATAGGAAATCGCATCAGCCGCGAGTACTGGTTCCGATCCCACCGCCATATCACGATCTTGGACGAAAACCCCATCAAAAATAAAGAATCCGCGGCGAAATCCATCAGATTTAGCCTCGACGCAAGCAGGAATTGAATCCACGGCAATAACTATTCCGCGTCCCACACGAAACCCGGTTCATACACCGCCTCCGCCATGATTCCGCACTGTGCAGGCCATCGATAAGGAACCATGAAAGATCGGACAGGAAAGGCAGCCAAGAGAGATACAAACCCCCAAGAAAGAACAAAAATGAGGACGGCCATTCCAGGACACGCTAAAGAAACCTTCTCGTTCGATTTCCATCTGACTGCGAACCATTTACCGCGTCCACAACCAGAAAACTCTCAGGATCGAGAGTTGAAGCCCTCGACCCCGTTCTTGGAGCTCCCGCCGTCCCCTTTCATTCTTTTTACTCATGTTATCATGGTTATGTTTTGAAATTGTGTCTTAAAAAATGCTACAATACTCATAATAGATATGGGATAACTAGAAAAGGATTGACAAAAACTCTAGTTATAGAGATTTGAAGACCTAGTTTGACAAACTTATGTTTTGCAGTTGGTCAAGATTCCAAGTGGGCAACCAACTTGAATGACTATATTTTTCCTTTAATAATACAAATAGATGACTTACAAAAAAAAACTAAAAGTGAAGGCTTTTGCAAAGGTTTTATTAAAAAATTTTGCAAATAGTTTGCAAAGGATTTTGGTCAGTGGGTGGAGGTTTTGCAAAAGTTTTGAGTCCTATTTTTTGTCATTGCATTGGTTTAAATTGGACATAGTGGTGCATCATTGATCTATATAGACATGTTGGTCACGACCATATGGATTTCTAGTGCTCTTAATTGAAATAGATGCACCATAGATTGATGTAGGGTTGAAGTACACTCTATGGAAATGATGATGTTTTTTGGTGTGTGCAACACATTGATGCTCTCATATTCACATAAAGCACCAATACATAGTTACATATGATGCAACATATTGTGTGTTCCCACATTGTTGTGCCACATGTTCCAAATTATCAACATGTAATTTAAGGTATAACATTTATGAGACGATTGTATATTGAAGCACTTACACTCTCCAATGGATTGAAGCATTCCTGGGGCATGATAAAGCATCATGCTAATTAAGTGGTAAAGCACCACTACTATAAAAAAAAATCAACATCCCATCCACCCCAACCCAAGAGGCTCCCCTTATCTTTGTTTCTAATGACGAAGAGCATTCTCCTTAGACTTGGACAAGCTCCGTTTTATTTTGTTTAATCATGTTATCGTAGTTATGTTTTGAAATTGTGTCTTAAAAAATGCTAACTCACAATAGATGTGGGATAGATAGATAAAGGATTAACAAAAACTCAGATTATAGAGCTTTGAAGACCGATTTTGAAAAACTTATGTTTTGCATATGGCTAAGTTTCCCAAATGGCAAACCAACTTAAACGACTCTGTATTTTTACTTTATTAATACAAATAGCTAGCCTAAAAACTATAAGTAAAGGCTTTTGCAGAGGATTTAGTAGACACTTTGCAAATATTTTGCAAAGGATTTTGGTTAGTGAGTGGAGGTTTTGCAAAAGTTTTTTCCCTTCTTTTTTGTCTTTCCATTTTTTTAAATCGAGCCTACCAATACATTATTGATACACATTGTTGGATACAACCCTATGGCTTTTTAGTACACTTAATTAAAATAGATATACTATAGATTAATTGCACCGAGAAGCGCTTTACAGCCCAATATGACTATGAGGGAGATCTTGTAACGTTTGTGGATGTAACATTTGTCCATATTATGTCGGCCAAAAATAATATTGCCGAGTATGAAGGAAATGTTGTAACATTTGTGGAGATTTTTAACATGTAGATTTCACTGTCAAAACGTATGTTGAACAAGCAACATTGTAATTAAACTCACACGGGAGGCTCTGAATGTCATGGTAAGCACATTAAAAGAATGGGCATGTCTGGAAGTACAACAAACCAAGGAATTCATAAAAAGACAATTCAACAAAGAGCTAATGCAGAGAAGGTTTACGCTAAGGCAATAAAATAAAGAAAAAAGAAAAATATCACGAGAAGCATGGCATTGACTAATTTGATTCTTATATCATCAATAGACGCTAATTTTTGCTTTCTAGAGATCACTATGGCCTTTGAATTTCAAATGTCAGTCACTCATTTCAAACGTTTCAGCGTGAGAGCTACAAGTCTCCAATTACAATATCTGGTCACTCGTAAGCTGTCGTTTTGTTTCGTTGACATGGAAATCCACTCGGTTGTATACGCACTGAACCTTTTTGTACAAAATACAATACCCGCGATTTGGATAATTGCGCGATGATTTCAACCACTGCAGAAGTTTTTCTAGCCGTGATTTGGACAAATTCTGTAGAAAATTTTTAATTAACTGCCTTTAATTTTTCATAATATGTTTTTTTTCTTCGAAAATTCTAAATAACAACAACAACAACAAATCAAATAAAGAAAATATGACTAAAACTGGTAAAAACATGTCGAAATGGTTACATTGTTAGACTTCTTCTAACAATATTCTAATAATATTAATGCTTCGAAGTGACATAACTTGTCAAATATAAGAGCCCAGTCGTATATAAACTCTCAACAAGGTTTTCAATTTGTTAGCCAGGAATTTTGCGAGCCTATAGGTCGGTGAGCCTATGGTGTCAGGTCGGAGGGGAACCCCTAGGTTTGTGGACATGCACCTTCACAACTAACAATCTGAACCTCTCTGGACATTAACAAGTTCACTCCTTGAGGAGATTATGGTGAGTTCGTCGTTGTTTTGGGTTATGCAGTCTTCTCCTTCGGCTCCTGCTACGCATGGTCGTCTCTATGGCGAGCCCTTTCTCTGACTCTCCTCCTTTGTTTCTCAAGGTTCGAAGGACGGTATAGGCGCTCCATGCTCGCTCCTGCTTTGGGTTCTGTCTGTCTTTGGGTTTTATTGTTTATTCTCTGTTGTTCTCCTCTGGGGTGACGCAGTCTTCTATTTTTGTTCCCTCCCTCTCTTTCAAGGGCACTGGTCCCGATTTTTGCTCTGGGGTATGTTGTTTGCTTCTGTCCTTGCTTTCCTCCCTTGATGGGAACCGACGACTGGAGTTCCTCCTCCTAGCAGAGGACTAGTACCAACCAGTCTCTAAAAAAGTGGGAATATGTCGTGTTAATTTTTTCTGCTGGTTTCCGGTTGACCTTTGATTGTTTTTCTTGTCATGATTGTTTTGCTTATCGGGTTTTTTCTTGGGTTTTGTCTACGTCGCTTTCTAGGTTTCGCAACCTTGGGGGAAGTCCGTGATTCTGGGGGTTGAACTCGGGTTTTTTCTTTCCTGGGCCGTTTCTTTCGCTTTCTGTACCCGCTTGGGGTGCTGTCCATACCCCTTTTTGTCAGCCCTCTAGGGTTCTTTTTACTCTCTCAAACCCTTATGGTGTCGCTTCAGCCCTTTCTGCTACAGGGTTTATGGTCTTTGTTTAGTGGGTTAACCCTTGTCTTCTCTTCGGGCCACAAACCCTAGGGTTTACAGAACTTTACTCTGGTTGCTTGTCCCTGTTGACTTTTGGGTGTGGGTTTTTGTTGTCAGGTTCTATCTTGTCTTGAGTCCATGGCAGATATTATGGATGCTGCTACTAACCCTACGCCGGGTGCTCCTAAGTCCACTCTTGCATGCTCTCGGAGGCGTAGGAAAGCAAAAGCCCACAAAGCTCTGGAGGGGAAGCTTAGATTTGTTCTGGGTCATGATGTCTTCATGGAGCAGGTTGAAGCTTTGTGCTCTTGGGCCCTTATTGGTAGACTTGAATACTGTCAAATGGGAAAAAAGGACTGGTTTGCTTGGGCTTCGAAAAATTGGAAGCCGTTCCTCTCTTATGTGCCTATGATTAGTTTACTGGCTAGGGGTTGGATTGTTATTGTATATCTGGAAGACTCTCATGCAACGACTGTACTAAACTCTCTTTGGCATATAGGTGAAGTCTCTCTGGTTCTGGATAGATGGCATGTGAATTTTGATCCCCTCAGGGAGTGGGTGAAGAAACGACATCTGTGGGTTTTACTCCCAGCGCTTCCTTTTCCTCTATGGAGTCGTACCATGCTGGAGGGCATTGGTAATACTATTGGCCGTTTTGTTGCGGTGGAGGAGGATTTCATGAACTCTTATGACAAAAGGATGGCCAAGATTTTGGTAGAATTGGACATATCTGTGGGGCTTCCGGTAGATGTGGAGATACTGTGTCATGAACGCTTGTTCTCACAGTGCTTAGATTATCTCAACATACCCTTTAGGTGCAGCCATTGCAGGGAAGTTGGACATTTGCGTAGAGAATGTCTGGTCCTTCGACTAGGAGCAGCCTCTCTGATTCCTCAACACTCCCCGGTGGCGCGACGGTCTCTTCCTCCCATTTCGGACGTTCCCATCTCGAGGCCCTTATCTCCTTCTTGAGCTCCCTCAGCAATAGGTAACTACTTTAATGCCTGCTCTTTATTTGATGATGCCTCTGAAATATGAACTTACTCTTTTGGATTCTGTGGATGGCTGTGCTACTCATCCCTCCTCTATTGTGGTTTCTGATCCTAATGTGTTTAGCCCTTCACATGTTCTGGACATTGTTGTTGACTCCTCTGAGGTCCATCCTCCCTTTTTGTTCCGATCCTCTCTCCCCCCTTCTCTGGACCCCGTTGTTGACTCCTCCAAGGTCCCTCCTCCCTCCATTTTCTCAGAATCAGATTTTCCTCCTCTCTCTTGTCCTCGTCCCCATGTTTATACTTCTTCTCCTCGCAGTCTTGTCTCTTCACCGTCTTTTGCAGACCCCTCACTGCAAAAGTCTTTGGAAATATTTTCAGCGAAAACTCCCCTCTCCCCTTTGGTCCTGCCCCTTGACTCCATTAGGTTTGAGAATGTAACTATCAGAAAAAAGAAAAAAGCCGCTCTTGAGATTTCGGATTCGGCTGCTGCTCCGTTCACTCCCTTGTCCACTAGGCCTAAGAATGCGACTCGTCATCAGTTGTCTTCTTCCCATCGGGTCCTTAGAGCTTCAACCCCTCCTCAGAGTGGTTCCTGATGAAAATCCTCTCTCTTAACATTTGAGGCTTGGGGGGCTTGGCTAAACAAAAAAGCCTCCAGCATCTTTTTTCTTCTTTCGTGCATGATATTATTCTCCTTCAAGAAACCATGAATAGCACCTACCTAGCTCTGCTAGCTTTTTCCAAAATCCGTCCCGGATGGGAATTTTGTGCTATTAGCTCCTCTGGGCTCTCGGGGGGTATTCTATCAGGATGGAACCCTCTACTTGTCAAAGTTAAATCCTTCTGCACTTTTGTTGGAATCCTCCTCAAAGCTCGGTTCAGGGGTTCCTCTACTTCTCTTTCCATTTTAAACTGCTATGGTCCTTATCTCCATCGTGAATCTTTCTGGAATTCGGTAGCTAGGGGTGGCCTTCTCTCCCTGCCCAATCTGATTCTTGCAGGAGATTTAAATCTTACGCTGAACGGGTCTGAAATTTGGGGTACTAAGGCTCTTCCTGATCCTCTTGGTCCCTTTTTCACTAATCTTTTTTCTGATCATCAGCTAGCAGATGTTGCTCCTACTTGTGCTGGGCCAACTTGGAACAATGGTAGGTTAGGGGATGAGGGCATTTGTAAAAGGATTGATAGGTTCTTACTCTCCTTTAATCTTGTCAACCTTCTTCCCAGGCATAGGGTTTGGGCTTATCCTTCTATTGTATCTGATCACTATCCTGTTCTTTTTGAATGGATGGAAAACCCTGTTTCCTGCCCTCTTGCATTCAAGTTTAATCATTCCTGGCTGTATAATGTGGATTTTGTTAAGATGGTCAAAGTCGAATGGCCTCTTCTTACCCCCGAAGCTCCGGGTGCTGGGATGGAAGACCTCTCCTTTAAACTTCGCCTTCTGAAAAGAAAGGTCAAAGATTGGACCAGAGAAAGAACCTTGGAGATGAGAGAAAAGTCCTTTCGTATTGAAGAAGAAATCAAAAGTATTCTAGAATCTTAGATTTCAGGTCTGCTCTGTTCTCGGGATGATACTAGGCTCCGGGCTCTTAGACATGAGTTATAGAGGTGGATGGATCATGAACTTCAATCTGCCAGACTGCAAAGTAGATTGACTTGGGCATTGCAGGGTGATGCCAATACTAAATTCTTCCATTCGATGGCATTGGCAAGGAAGAATCATAATGCTATTTGGGGACTTGAAGATGACAGAGGTAATCTGATTGATGATGAAAAAGGCATTAAGGACTTGGGGGTTATGTATTTCAAGCATATCTTTGAAGATGACCACCTGACAAACATTGAGGCTCAGCTGAAGGTTATCTGTTTATTTCCTTCCTTTATTAACACTCAGGAGAGGGAGACCTTCTCCTGCCAGATTACCCTGGAGGAAGTGGAATCGACCCTTAAATATTTCAAAAAAGATAAGTCTCCGAGCCCTGATCGATGGCCTATAGATTTTTTTTTGGCTTTCTTTGATATTTTGGGGACTGAACTTGTAAATGTGGTGGAAACCTCCAGGAGGGAAGGTAGGGTTACTCCTTCTTTGAATTCCACCTTCATTGCTCTTATCCCTAAAAAAGAAAAGCTCATTACCTTCGCTGATTATAGACCTATCTCTCTCTGCAAACTGGCTTACAAGCTGATTTCTAAGGTTGTTGCTTAGCGACTGAAGCCTTTTTTATATAAGTTTATTTCTCCTCAGCAGTTTGGATTCTTGAAGAATAGACAAATTTCTGAACCCTTCGCTATTACTCAAGAAGTTCTACACTCTGTTAAAACAAAAAACAAGTGCGTGTTAATTCTTAAGCTAGATCTTCCTAAAGCTTTCGACCGAGTGAATTGGACCTATCTCAGACTTATTCTTCTTCAAATTGGTGTCCCTCTGGTGGGTGTAAACTGGATTATGGGCTGTTTGTCTTCTGCTAATTTTGCACTTCTTGCCAATGGATCTCCTTCTAG
Source organism: Pseudotsuga menziesii (assembly GCA_001517045.1). Taxonomy (NCBI): domain Eukaryota; kingdom Viridiplantae; phylum Streptophyta; class Pinopsida; order Pinales; family Pinaceae; genus Pseudotsuga; species Pseudotsuga menziesii. Next base: position 658,909 of record LPNX010050711.1, read on the forward strand.
TTTTTTTTCAGCTTCCTGTGGCATCAGGCAGGGGTATCCTTTGTCCCCGTTGCTGTTTATTCTTGTCATTGAAGGGCTAATTTTGCTTATTAAGGATGCTCAAAACAATGGGAAGATCAATGGTATTAAGATCTCATCCCAACTATCTCTTACTCATATACTCTTTGTTGATGATGTGATTATGTTTGGAACTGGTACTTTCGAGGAGTGGGGTGCATTCAAAGTCATTTTGGATACCTTCTGTGCTGCTTCTGGTATGAGTATTAACGTGGATAAATATTGTCTTGTGTACAATAATATGGAGGAAGGGTTACTGAACATGATCTCTGGTTCTCTCTCCTTCAAATATGAGCCTATCACCAAGGGTTTTAATTACCTTGGCTATTATCCAAAACCCCTTGGGTATCTGGTTAAGGACTGACATTGGCTCATCAAGAAATTTGAGAAAAGAATCCAACATTGGACCTTTCATCTTTTGTCTATTGGGGGAAGAATTGTCTTGATCAAAGAGGTCCTTATTAGTTTGCCATTTTACTGGATGGCTCTAGTTCCTGTTCCTCAATCCATTCTCGACAAGCTCAGAAGTATGATTTTCTCTTTTTTGTGGGGCTCTTCTGTGGTCACCAAAAAGTACCATCTTGCAGACTGGAGTTCTCTGTCTTTCTTGACTTCTCTTGGTGGCTAGGGCATCAAACACTTGGGCTGGTTCATCCTTTCTCTACATCTTAAAAGTTTCTGGTTAGCAATCAATGGGATTGGTATTTGGTTTAACCTCTTGACTGTGAAATATCTGAAAAAACTCTCAGTCGCATCCTGGTTACACAATAAAGTTTTTTCTATAAGAGGTGTTTCAATGATTTGGAAGGGTTTCATTCATACCTTATCTTGGCTGGTCAGTGGCCTGATTTGGAAGGTTGGAAATGGTAAGGCTATTCGGGTGGGCTCGGACCCGATTGTTGGTCTCGGCTCTCCTTTTACTCTTCCTCAAGACCTTCGGGACTATCTGGAGGATTACGGTATTTCTACATTGGACCAAGCAAGAAATTATTCCACAGGTGCACAGAACTATTGGTTCACTGCTGAGGAACTGGATTTGGGTGGTGACTGGAAGCTTCTCTGCTGGAAGCTTCTCTGGGACAAATTTACATCGGGGCTTGAGTATGGCATAATTAGACTCTCAGATCGAAATGAGTCTTTATTATGGTCACACGATAATTATGTTGGTGCTCTTACTGCGGCACATGGATACGAGTGCATCATGTATCATTCTAAAACTTGTGCAGCTGAACTGTCTCCTGTTCTAGACCTTTTTTGGAAACTAAACATACCAACAAAAATTCGTTGTTTCATCTGGTTACTAGTCAGGAATCGGGTATTGACTTGGGACAAGCTCCAGCGACGTGGTAGACAGGGTCCGAGCTTATGTATTATGTGTAGGATGGGCGAAGATACTATACAACATCTGTTCATTGACTGTTCTTTCTCCAGAAGAGTCTTCTCAGCTTTCGGTGATCATTATGGGATACCCTCCGTCTAGAACAACACTGTCAGGTCTTATCTTGAACTTTGGTTCAAATGTATTCCTGTAAGCTCTGTCTTAAGATATTTTCCCCTTTTCTTTTTCTGGTGTATCTGGAAACAAAGGAATATATGCATTTTTGACAATAAACAGGCCTCGTTATACTCTATACTACATCAAATTAATGATCTCATGCATATGTATCCTGTCCCTATAAAGAAGAAAAAAATTAGAGTTATTGGCTCTGGCCCCCAGCACGAATACCCCTGTGGATTTTTTGATGGGGCTACCGCCGAGAATCTTGGAGGAGATGGCTTTGTACTTCATTTGAGTGCTTCATATTCTATAAACTTCACTCTAGGCTGTGGTAGAAGCACAAATACCAGATTCGAGCTTCTGGCACTCTGGGCTCTTCTTGCGGTGACCAGTCATTTGGGGATCCCTCTCCGTACTATTTATGGTGACTCCCTTGTCATTATTTATTGGGAAAACAGAACTGCATCACTAATCTCCCCAAATCTGAGTCACTGGTGCGATGACATTTGAACTCTGCTGCAATTAGTCCCTCCATTGACCATCAAGCATATTTATCGTGAGCATAACCAACAGGCTGACAGTCTCTCAAAACAGGCTTTGTTGTTGGATCTTGGTTTTGGGAACTTTTCTGAATCTTTGGATGGCATGATCATTGATCATGGGAACTATCAGATTTTTTAGCTTTGTGCCGGACTTTAGCCCCTTCTCTTTTCTTTGGCACGTATATCTGTTTATATTAGAACTGGATCCTAGCTGACATTGAAGAGACTCTCAACCTTCTTGTTATGCTCAAGACGAGTTAGCTTTTTGGTCATTCTCGATCTTAAATTACAGCAAGATTTTCTGACCTGTTTATCAGGAATGATGAGAAAAGCCTGCCCTTCGCAGGCTTTATGCTTTTATGTGCCCTTGTATTTTGGTAGCTTGGTATGTTTCACTGATTATATAGTAATCAGAGGGGACCCCAAATGAGTATGCTTATGCAGTAGTTTGGACTACCTGTAGCAGGCTGATTGTATATGATGTCCTTTGATTCAACATGAATATCAAGGTTTGGTATTTTTTCCTTTGAAAAAAAAAACTCTCGACAAATTATACTATTCGTATCTAATAGGAATCACATGATTAACAGGATTTACATCGTACCATGTCAGCGTCTGGTAGTATATATGGACCACATGATTAATTCACGAATCTCATTTGTGGTGAGGAACATTTGTTGAAGCTCACGAATCTCATTTGTGGTGAGGAACCTTTCAAAGGCGTACATAATCTCTGTGCTATCACTAGGTATATATAACAAGGTTATAAAATCACGAATTTGACTAGTGGTGAGGAAGAATTCTAAAAGCTTTTTTTTGTGTTCAAAGGAAAAAATAATGGTATCAGTTAATAATGTTGTAAATGGTTTTAAGCTAATTTTTTTAGTTTTGTAGAATTTTTTTTTAAGATTAATGGAATTATAAGATTTAATAGCTGAACTTGTAGTATACATTGCTCCAATTTTAATGGAGTTTATGAATCTATTTTAAATTTTATTATGACAATCACATTTTATATCATTTTCTATATTTTTAAATATTATTATTATTATTCTTATAAAAATTTTTTAATAAGATGAAAAGATTATATATATATATATAAGCAAATTTATTTAGGTGTATTTTAAATATTCTAAGTTTTTAACTTTTTTTAAGTATATTTTATGTGTTGATTTGTTCCAAATTCTTTTAGAAATCTATAAAATATCTTAGAATTACATATATTAGCTTTGGAAGTTTCCTATTCTAGTGTCGTGAGGGTATTTGAGGGTGCTAAATCTATTTATGGATTCAAAAATACAATTTCAACACTTCCAAATTTATATTTTACCAAACAAAATTTGAATAAATAGGCAATTCCATTTTTTTGTTGGAAAATAAAATATTTGAACCCAAGTGGGGAGTATAACAACATTCCTCCCAACCACCTTATCTAGATACTCTCAATTAAGTAATAGATAGCTTCATTTATTTATAAAAACAATACAAATATGAATAATATAAATATAGATATGATTTCACTTAGTTTTATTTATATGAAATAAAACTATATAAATAAATCAAATCAAATAAATAAATATTGGCCTTTGACTTTATAGTTGACTATGGTCAACAATGACACACTATGGTTTATGTTTGAACATGGCTAACTAAGTTTCACCATACTTCAACATGGGTAACTATTATTTAACTATGGTTGATTTTAGTGAATCATGGATGAATATGGTTCACTTTAACTAAGCATGGTTAACATTAGTAATCATGGTTGACCCACAAGAGGAAAAGACCTGTGGCAAAAGCCACTAAATGAGAATTCAAGATGCAAGAGACATCATCTCCAAAAATAAGGACACAACTCCTTGAGTGCAATACCTGAGAAGAGGTTTACACCTCGGGAGATTTGATCCCTCTCAACACTAGATACAGCCTAGAATTTGGATCTAGGCTGGTGTAGAACTACAATACTCTCTATGATGATGTTTTTTGGCATGCATGACGTATTGATGCTCTCATAATTCACATAAAATACTAATGCATAGTTATATATGATGCATCATATTATGTGTTTCCACATCACTGTGCGAACATGATCTAACTTATCAACATAAAATTTAAAGGATAACATCAATGAGACAATTGTATATTGAAACACTTCTCCTAAGGAATCCAATAGATTGAAGTTTTCGTAAGGAATCCAATCAATTGAAGGATCGATTCTTCCAAGGCATGATAAAGCTTCATGCGAATTATATGGTAAAGAACCACTTAAAAAAGAAAGGATCGATTCTCCTAGGGCATGATAAAGCATCATGCTAACTATATGGTAAATAATCATTTAAAAAATAAAAAGTGCTGCTATAACTGTTAAGTTACAATGCATGGGTTTGGAACATACATAAGAGTATCGGTACTATTGGTATTTAAAGCACCAATACAAGACCTACATGAGATCATCAATGCACTTGATTGATAACAAAGCATCATTTTATTAACAACACATTCACATTTATTTAACTTGTATATAACGTGTATATAGTAATAATTTTTAATTAATATCAAGTAATGAAGTAATTATTATTTTAATTATTATTTTAACAATTAAAATAGGTAATTGTTAATTGATATATTAAAACATTTTAAGTAAATATTAATTAAAGGTTTTATGATCTAATCATTCCACTAATTTGGTTGGTTAATTTTGTTGGATGAAATTGTCATTGATGTCAAAAGAGTTTGGTAATGATAAAGGAATAAGTGATGGCAGGGAAAGCGACGACATATGTGATAAGGAAGGAAAGACACATGAGAGGATCTAGCAAGGAGATCAAGTCAGGCGAAGTATGATTGAATTTGATTGATCAATCCTCAGATCTATCAACGTAGAGTCATGGAGTTGCAGTCAGCTTATTTAGCAGAGGTTCGATGGCTAAAGATCGTATTAAGAAAATAGATCGACGACACGTAAATAATTTGCAAAGTAAATGTTCATGGAAGATAACATTCCAAAGAGACAAAGTGAAGTTCCGTGTTCGATAACTGATCAATGGATGAGGAGGATTCCGCAAAGCGATCGACGGTTCACAGGAGTTGGAGAACGAGATTTGTGGAAGCCCATTTTGAAAAAGTTGGGAGGCACATCCGCAATATGCAATCCACAAATTATGGAAGAAGTCTTGTAGAAATTTTTTTCGAGAAAAGTCGAAATGCATACCTGCAATCCGCAATTGCGGAAGGAAGAAGTTTTCAATTGCAGAAAGGTTGTCGCGGAAAGATCACTGCGGAAACAATTTTCGAGAAAATTCAAAATGCATACCCGCAATATGCAATCCGCAATTGCAGAAGGAAGAAGTTTTCAATTGCGGAAAGGTCGTTGCGGAATCAATTTTCAAGAAGAGTCAAAGTGCATATCTGCAATCCGCAACTCACAATTATAGAAGAAATAAGTTCCCGCAAATTGCGGAAAGGTTGGTTCAGAAAGCTGAGTGTGGAAAGATCTGTTGCAGAAAAGAAACTATGGAAGGCCGCGACTGATAAATTAAATAGAGTTAAAGACGACAAACAAAGAAGTAATTTTGAATTAGTTTATTTGTCTGTGAGGAGTCATGATGAAGATATGTGACTGCTGAATGAAGAGATATGTTTGAGGGTATATAAACAATGCTTTAAACATTCAAATAAGTGTCTCTGTACATTCAATTGACATGTCGATTGATGTAGAACAGTCAGAGATCAAATTATCATATAAGGGAGGTTGGGAGGCGCTAAGGCAGGAAATAAGTTTGCAAGGAAGTCATAGCCTCCTTTCAGTTGTAGCTGGTGAATAGGGTGTTGTAGCATCCTTTCAATAGCAGCTGATAATACAGGGGGTCATAGCATCCTTCTAGCAGTTGTTGGTAAATAGGGTGTAGTACCATCCTTGTCTGGAGTAGCAAGCAAAAACTATTTGTAAATATAATTTTGCAGTAATAGGAAGTATTGGTGGTTTACCCAATTGGGCTTCCACTATAAATTTGTGTTCTGTATGCTTTTGCTGAGCATGGGTGTGTTAATAAGTAAATTAAAAGTTGTTTTAATTATTAAAAAATATCAATACCGATTCACCCCCCTCCCAGTATTGTCCAATATTCCAACAATTGGTATCAGAGCGGGATCCTTCACTACAGTTTAATCACTTGAAGGAAGATCCTATTAAAAACCACTGTGGATCAACAAGAAGGGTTAGCCACCAATAAACCTCCTTTATTTACTGGAGATAATTATGCATACTAGAGTGTAAGAATGAAGTGCCATCTAATTTCTCTTGGATACAAAGTTTGGAGGTCTGTTGAAATAGAATATGCAGTACCAGATGACGTACATATAGATGAAGGAGAACTAAGCCAATATGAGGTTAATGCAAAAGCTCTGAATGCAATTTTGAGTGGGTTAACACATTCAATGTTTGTAAATGTCATGCAATGCAAGGCATCCAAACATGCCTGGGAAAAAATAAAATGTGTCTATGAAGGAGCGCCCAAAGTCAAGGAATCCAAACTTCAGACCTACAAAGGACAATTTGAAAGCCTAAAAATGAAAGAGGAAGAGAATATCGTAGAATATCTTCTAAGAGCAGATGAAATTGTTAATGTCATTAGAGGCATTGGAGGAGAAATAAAAGATAAAGACGTAGTTAACAAGGTACTGAGAACCCTTTCAATGAAGTATGACTCAAAGGTGTCCACTCTAGAAGAATGAGATGATCGTAAACTTATGACAGTAGATGTACTACGTGGGATATTCACTTCCTATGAGATGAGAACATGATAAAATGGATCATCAAAGAAAGAAGCAACATTTAAAGCCTTATCCAAGAACCAATCCAAGAACCTAGATGATGGAGAAGCTCTTTTCATCAATAAACTTGAGAAAGGTACTGGAAAGTACAAAGGAAATATACCTTTGAAATGTTTTAACCATGGAAGGATTGGACATTTTTCCAATAAGTGTTCTTACCCAAAACAAGAGGATAGTGATGATGAAGAACCTTGCTGTCATAAGAAAGATCAAAAGAGTAAGACCATGTACAAAAATAAGTTTAAGAAAAAAAGAAAAACTTCTATTCTAAGGAAGACAGTGAAGATGAAGAGATAAGTGAAATATCTCTTCATCTGAAGAAAAAATAGAAGGTAAGGCAGAATTTGAAGAGAAAAACAATGATGTAGAAATAATTATTGTTGACTTGAAAAATCAATTTTTAGTAGCCAAAAGGGATGAAAACAATCTAGAACAACAACTAAAAAGAAGAATACAAGAATCTGAAAGGCTTGAAGAAGAGATTATGTGCCTTAAAAAGAAGCTAGATGAAGAAACTATCAAATCAAAATTTGAGAGCATCTCAAAAACTTAAGATGAAATCTTAAGTGTCCAAAGACCATCGAACGATAAATCTAGATTAGGATTTGACAAAGAAAAGAAACCAGGATACTCTTCTTGCACAAATCAAGATGGAAATAAAATAAGTTACATTGTTGTACTCAAGAGCCAAATTAAAAGGGAAGAAAGTAAGAAATATACTTCTGTCTTACAAATAACATATATGATGCCTAAAATACCAGTGACAAGTAAACATCATCAACTCTTTTTAGGAAATTGCTACACCTGTAACAATTTTGGACATATGGCTAGAAATTGTAAATAATGGTTCCTATTGAGAAAGGCATTGCACCACAAACTTCCTTCTATAAGAAAAGTAGTACTAGAAGCAATCTAGAAGGAAGAAACTATAATTTTGCTGCTCCTCTATAGAATTATAGTATAGAATGCTACAAATGTTGAAATCTAGGACACAATGCTAGAAATTGAAAACTAGTGATTCCTATGGATAACACCTCAAAATATCAAGACAAAGAGGAGAGGAAGGCTTGGAAGAAGAAGGATAACATGGAATGTTCATTAGCTCTATGTATTGGAAAAAAAATATATGGCATGTGGAGAGTGAATGCTCAAAACACATGACAAGAGACCCAAATAAATTTATAAGCCTAAAAAGAAATAAAAAAGGAAAAGTCACTTTTGGAGATAATTTATCCTCTAAAATAATTGGGAAAGGTACAGTGGCTATTAGAGACCAAATGAAAGATGAAAATGTTTTGCTGGTAAAGAACTTAAAACCAAATCTTTTAAGTGTGAGACAAACATGTGATCAAGGACACGTATGCATATTCAACTCCAAGAAATGTGAAATCAGAAGAAAAGATTCATGAAAACTTGTTGGCACCGTTGTAAGAACTCCAAGCAATGTGTATATTCTAGAAAATGAAGAACAATTCTATATGAGCCAAATTGATGAAAGTTTTCTATGGAATTTAAGGATGGGGCACCTGAATTTTGACAATCTTGTAAAAATTAGTCAGAAGGGAGCTATAAGAAATCTTGCAAAGATTATAAAACCACCAAATCATGTTTGTAGACATTGTCTTCATGGGAAACAAATGAGAACAAGCTTCAGAGTCAAAGAACATACAACCTCTCAGCCATTAGAAATAATTCATACTGATCTTAGTGGACCAACAAGGGCTAAAAGCTTTCAAGGTGAATATTACGTTATGTTATTAATCGATGATTATACAAGGATGACTTGGATGACATTTCTTAAAGAAAAATCAGAAACCTTTATGAAATTTAAAGCCTTCAAAGCACTTGTTGAGAATCAAGGAAATCACAAGATTAAATGTCTAAGATCATATAATGGTGGATATCTCACCTCAAATGAATTCAATGAATTTTGTGAAATTCATGGAATCAAGAAGTAGTTTTCAACAACAAAAACTCCTCAGGAAAATGGAGTAGTTGAGAGAAAGAACACGACAGTTCAGGAAGCAGCTAGAACTATGCTTAATGAAGAAAAAATTCCTGATGGATATTGGAGAAAAGTAGTATATATACAAAACAAAGGACAACTCAAATTGAATAGTGACAAGAGTCCTTATGAGATATGGTTTGGAAGACCAGCTTCAGTTAAATATTTTAGAGTTTTTGGAAGTAAATGCTACATAAAAAGAGAATATGTTAATCTAGGAAAGTTTGAATTTAGAATAGATGAACGCATATTTCTTGGATATTCCTCCACAAAAGGGCATACAAATGCTACAATATAAAGTCGCACAAGATTATAGAAAGTGAAAATGTAACAGTTGATGATACTAAGTCAAGAATATAAATCCAAGTAAGCGAGGATGTTGAAGAAACTCACGATGAAGAAATAAATTATAAACAAAAATAAGAAAGTTGACAAGAGGAGGATTCCCTTGAAGAAGAAGAAGAAAGAGTAGAAAAAGAAGACATGCCAGAAAGTGGAGGTGAAGACTCTCCAATATCTAATACAAAAGATCCATCTAGTAGAATACAAAAATACCATCCCGAGACACAAATCATAGGTGACAAAGATGTTGGAGTCAACACAAGAAGGAGGCTATTATTTAATGAACAAGCCTTACTATCAGTGGTGGAACTAAAGAACTTTGCAGAAGCTAGCAAAAATGATGATTGGATCAAAGCCATGAATGAAGAGTTGGATCAAATTGAGAAAAATCAAACTTGGGAACTAGTTCCAAGACCTGGAAACAAGAATATTGTAGGAACCAAGTGGGTCTTCAAAAACAAGTTAAATGAAAATGGAAAAGTGATAAGAAAAAAAACAAGGTTACTCTGTAAAGGATATGCTCAAGTGGAAGATATTGGTTTTGAAGAAAAATTTGCACCCGTAGCAAGACTTGAAGCAATCAGAATGTTCTTGGCATTTTCATGTTACAAAACTTTAAAGTATATTAGATGGATGTAAAATCTGCTTTTATTAATGGAGAACTTGAAGAAGAATTCTATGTTGAGCAACGTAAAGGTTTTCTCTTATCATAAAATCAAAATCATGTTTGCAAACATAAGAAGGCACTCTATGGTCTTAAACAAGCTCCAAGAGCATGGTTCTCAAGACTTGACAATTATTTAAAGCAACAAGGATATATAAGGGGAGTCACTGACAGTAATATATACATAAAATTTGAAAACAAAAATATGATCATTATTGTAGTCTACATAGACGATATCATATTTGGAAGTGATCTGCAAATTCTGAGTGTAAACTTTGCTTCAGAAATGAAGAAAGAATTTGAGATATCAATGTTAGGAGAACTAACATTATTTCTAGGATTACAAGTATCTCAATCGGAAAGAGGGACCTTCATCTCTCAAACAAAGTATATCAAAGAAATGTTGAAAAAAATTCAAAATGGAAGAATCCAAACCTGTTAGTACTCCTATGGTCACAGGTTGTAAATTAAGAAAGGATGATGAATATTTAGAAGTAGATCATACTATGTATAGGTCAATGATTGGTAGTCTATTATATGTAACAACTACAAGACCAGATGTAATGTAGGTTGTAGGTGTTGTTGCCAGATTCCAATCTGCCCCAAAAGAAACACATGTGGCTGTAGTAAAAAGAATTTTTAAATATCTAAATGGAACCGTGGATTATGGATTATGGTATCCAAAAAGCGATAAATTCACTCTATAAGCATTTACTAATGCAGATTGGCCAGGAAGTATTGATGACAGGAAAAACACTAGTAGAGTAACATTCTACCTAGGAGATTGATTGGTGTCATGGCTAAGCAAAAAACAATCCTCCATTTCACTGTCTACAGTAGAAGTTGAGTATATTGTTGTTGCACCATATTGTACCCAAGTCATTTGGATGAAGCAGACATTGGAATACTTACTTGTAAAATATGAATACCCCATTACTATACACTGTGACAATACAAGTGCTATAAACATATCCAAAAATCCTGTTATGCACTCTAAAACAAAACATATCCCGATCAAGTATCATTTTTTAAGAGAGCAAGTATCACAAAAAAGGTCAAATTGGAGTATATTGATACGAAAGAACAAATTGTAGAAATTTTTACTAAACCACTACCCAAAGAAGCGTTTGGGAATGTTAGACTTAAGTTGGGAGTTATCTCCTTACCGTGAATAAAAAGGAGAAATGACGACATATCAGGAGGAGATATGTTGACAGGGGGAGCTGTCAAAAGAGAACCTTTGTCATTGTTGTCAAAGGGGGAGAATGTTTTAATGCTTTAATGTTTCCATCAATGTCAAAGGGGGAGAATTTTGGATGGAATTTTCATTGATGTCAAAAGGGTTGCAGAAAGAAGAGCTGCGGAAGGAAAATCTGCTGGGAACAAAATTTACAGAAGGACATTTCCGCATCTCGCATCCCGCATCCCACAAGTTATGGAAAGAAGAGTTGCGGAAGGAAACTCAACCTATTAACAGAAGTCTTGGACAGATTTGATCATTGAGGCCATCACTAATCTGACCATCTAAGCACCATAACATAATTTAAAAACGCATTGAAAGAAACATACACATATGCATACAATTGCAATTACACAACGGAAGCAATTCATCAATTCAACACATTAGGCATGTTCATCATATTTCATTAAGCAATTACAATTGCAGAGATTAACACAGAGATACTTATCTTTGAAAGAAGTTTGTTCTGCAACCAGCTACGTTGCTGCAACATTCCACCCAACCATAGGCCAGTGTGCTCATCAATCTCTCAGCAGCACTGCCACCCCCGAGCTAGGCATGATTACCAAAAGGAATAAGGAACACTAGCAGGCTCACACATAGCCAAGAATACAACCAAACTCGGCCAAGCCAACACAGTTGGGTTTATCAGGCTGCAAACAAACAAGCCAATATATTGCTGGGTTTATCAAGCTAATCATCCAAGCCAACATTCACATTAAGGACCAGCCAAGCCAACTAACAAATGGGTTTATCAGGCTGCAAAGGAGCTAGAAAAATTCAACTACTAAGATAGTGAGCTCAACCACCAAGCTATGGAAACTTGCACTAGATTGGGCTTGGATCCTAAAACATCTACACACCCAACATAAGGAAGCATCCCCTTCTCTGATGCATAGTCCCTCGGGCTATGCCTTCCATTCCAGTGCTGTTAAGGGTGTGCAAAGAAGAAAACCAACCCCTCTAGATCTATTTGTGAGGTACCTTCTTACACTAGGTTTATCAAGCTAGTTCAGATCTAATTCCACTCCAAACCAGTTCAGACCAAGGCAAAAATATGCACACACAACATACCACAATGCCAACACAACAAAACAAGCTTCCACTCACATTGTGACAAAGGAGACCATTGCACAACAACACCGAGGACACCACAGACGAACAACTCAAAACAAAACATGGTTCTGTAAGCAAGACGAATGCACATTGCGCATGAATAGAATGGAATCGAGAATGATCAGAATGGACCATGACGTTTTGGTTAGAGCCAGATGATGGATTGGGCATGCACAATGAGGAAAAAAGATGAAAACATGAAGGATGGATGATCAAAACGTCCCCCGCTCCCCAAAACATGAGGGAAGATGAAAACATGAATGCATGAGGGAATTTGCATACATTTTTGGGTGTTTCCTTTTGACACATAGCTTTTCCCCAAAATGGCTCAAGTTCAAACATCCCCCCCCTTATCCTTAGGAAATCATGCCCCCATCTCATTATTTGTTGCATTGACATAGATGGTTATGGGTTTTTAATTAAATTGCATATTTATATGATGTCCAAAATTATATACTGTGCTTGTCTTAGCACCATAAACCGTAGGCATCAACCTTGATCACTTATACACAAAACATCAACCAATGGCAGGGCCTTGGCCTTGAGATCCTTGCCATGATTCCATACAATATTTACATCATATATATTTAATGCAAATGGGGTCAAAACTGGGGTGTTACATTCCCCTCCCCCTTCAATAGCACCGTCCTCAGTGCTTTACAAAATTGAACAAAAATTCTATGCTAGTACCGCCCTCAGTGCTCTGCAGAATTAAAAAAAAATGGATGTGTCGATCGCATGGCATCCTCCAGCTCCCATGTAGCCTCTTCAGGACCGTAGTGCTCCCATTGCACCTTTACCTGCCCTATGGCTCGATTTCGAAGCATTGTGACCTTCCTGTCGAGGATGTGCATTGTCTTGATTTGGAATTCTCCCTTGGGGTCCACCTGAATCACATCCCAATTTATCACATGGTTAGGATCATGTACATATCTCTTAAGCAAAGAAACATGAAAAACATTATGAGCCCTAGTGCTAGAAGGCAATGCAAGTCTATATGCAACTAACGCTATTCTTTCAAGCACTTCAAACGACCCACATTATCTAGGTGGCAGCTTGGAACAACTTCCAAGCTTCAAGGAACTCTTCTTTTCCCTCACTATGGGGTAAACATGACCCCCAACAATGAACTCTCTGTTCACCCTATGCTTATCTGCATAGATTTTCTGTCTGTCCTAGGCTGCTTTAAGATTCTGCCTGATCTTTACAACCTCCTGCTCCATCTCCTTGAGCAATTCTTGACCAAGTGCAACCCTGTTCACTAGATTATCCCAAGTCACTGGTGTCCTACACCTCCTTCCATACAAAGATTTGTATGGACTCATCCCCAAGGATGCTTGTTGTTCATTGTTATAAGCAAACTCTACCAAGTGTAAATAATCTTCCCACTTGGTTGGCTTGTCCATCACATACATGCGAAGCATGTCTTCAAGCACCTGGTTAACTCTCTCTATCTGCCCATCAGTCTGAGGATGGTAGGCAGTGCTGAAATTCAACTTTGTACCCAAATCTGCAAATAATCCCTTCCAAAAATTGGAAGTGAACTTGACATCCCTGTTAGAGACTATTGCCTTAGGCAATCCATGCAATTTGAAAATATCCTTCATGAAGATCTTTACAATGCCATCAGTCTTATGCATAGACTTAACTGATATAAAATGTGCCGCCTTTGTCAACTTGTCCACCACAACCATGATGGGATCATGTTGTCTCCAAGTCATTGGTAATCCTATAAAAAATTCCATGGAAATAACTTCCCATTTCCATTTTGGAATTGGAAAAGGATGCAAAAAACTTGCTAGGTGTTGATGCTCAACCTTCACCTACTGACATTTCATGTAGCTTGAAATATATTTAACCATGTCTTTTTTCATTCCTGGCCAAAATTAATGCTTTATAGCTGTAGCAATTGTCTTCTGATATCCTATGTGTACAAAACATGGAGCTTGATGGATCTCACCCATAAAAACCCTCCACAAATATGCTACATTTGTGTTGAGGCCTGGAAAATCCTAGGTAACAACAGTAGGAATTCTCCCCAATAAACGTTCCCAATTAGCTCGTTATTGTTTGATATGGGGAATTCGTTCGGTTTATGGTCTGGCTACCGTAGGTCAAGTAACGGTTTAAGTTTGCTTTACCGGTTGCGGCTCGGTCCACCGTTTAAGTGTATTTTTTTAGTTTATTTTATATATGATATGCAAGTGCCTAATCTAAGTGCAAACGATAGAGACAACAAAGAGTTCACAATGTGATGTGTAGGTTCTTACCTCTCGTCTTATTTATCCTTTGCTTCTAAATAAAAAACAAATAACAACTATGCTAAGCTCACTAATTTTATCTAACCTATCCCCAGGGAGTAGGATTATATTTAGTGGTGAGTAATGTACTGTAAAACATGCATAAAGAATATTACAGATAGCTGTTAATAATTAAGAATACATGAATATATGTAGAAAGATAAACATAGAGATAGCTCATTGTTGGTTAAAACATTCATTACTCAATATACTGCATACGTTTCATAAAAATAACACAAAATCATTCCTAACATAGAAGTAATTCATAAGTCAGAACGATCTCACAGTTCGTAGAATAAGTTGAAACAAAAATAATTCGACATTCAAAAAATCTACAACATGCATTTGAAACTTCACAGCTCCTTCTTGAGCATAAAATCTGGCTTTCTTTATTATAAAAGGAAATAGTTCTTCTTACAATAAACTTCACAAAATATAGCATGGAAAAGCCCCCTCTGTTCATTGACTCTATCTATACTTATACAATTTGAAATGTCCTTTGGTCTTCTTGCCCTTTGGGCCTCCTTTACAAATCGGTTACAAAAATGACTTTGTCTCCTAGTGAGCTCGCTAATTTAGGAAAAATATAAATATTACAAAATATGCGTCAATAAAACACACATTTTAAGTGGGTTCGGCCACCTCATTAATGAACTGATTCCATGTATTGGCATCTATTGTTACAGAGAGAAATTCCTATGGCTTGGGGTACCACAACAGACAGCTTGACTCCAAAAATCAATCCTTTCCAATATGCAAGAGAAATAAAATATCTAACACTAAAGGATCAAAACTCGTACCTTATTCCGGACGGTTGAAGTAGGTCCCCGTTGAGCTTTCCAACTCTAGCTTGAATTTATAAATTACTTCCTCAACAATAAGTAAACAAGACAAGCATGCTATATATATTGGTGTTAGATCTACTCTAGCATATATAATCAACAACATATAAGCATTTGAAATCATCCATGGATAAAATATTCATTCAAACATACATTATTGGACAGGAAAATATATTTCTATTAATATAAAATCAGAGATTACAATGAATACAACCTCTGTTTGCACGTCTACGAATTGGAGAAACTGAATTCCCCGCTTGGGCCTCCACCACCTCAATCCTCCATCTCTCGATAGCAAGCTCACAAGCAAAAGGCAAGCTTGGGAAGAACACCAATGTGCTCCAAGGGACAAAGGGATGCAGACTCAAGCATAAGTTCTGTCAACAATGGACTATAGTTTCTTTGCTCTCAATTCACATATATTCTTCAATGTACCCAAAGGGTTTCTTATATAGCTCTTCAATGGGGAAATGAAGGGTCGAATCCGAGCGATCTCAAGGAATATGGAAGGCCATGAGACAAGTGAGTCAGATCCATGTTAAGGAAAACTCCAAAAGAATTTGGCCTTTTGCACACATCCCGATGTACGTGGTTTTAGGGGTCAAACCCGCGTATATACGCGAGAAAGGGTTTAAAAGTCGTGTATAGCAAATTAAGCATGTTTTTAGGGATGATCTTGGAAACATCAAAAGTATAAAAAAGGTCCATGGGGTCCAAAGAGTTTGCAGAGGGACAGGGGAAGCCCATACAAGTGTGATTCACCAGGTGTGGTAAAATCAGCTATAACAGATGCCCTCTAATGTGTGAGGTCAAAGGGGTCATACGATGGCTGAAATACATTATAAATCCATCCCAGAAGTGGAGTGATGAAGAATCCCAAATGGAAGACCATCCACCCAATCAACATAGTACAATGATACAACTCTGCATATAATTGCAAATACATATAGCAGTCCTAGATTCATAAGAGTACAATGGCCATGAATAGGTATGATACACAATATGACATAAGTGGTCATCACCACATACAATATATATAGATCAGAATCTCCATGATGAAGATATACAAAGGATCAAGATCTCCATAATGGATGAAGATATACAATGGATCAAGATCTCCATAATGGCTGGAAATGTCTGACATATACTGGAATCAAGTCATGAGAGCTGAAATCTCATGAAAACTGGCACGATCAAGGAGGTAGCATATAAGAGATGCCACCAATATGGAAGGCCTTCTACACAAACTGCTACGAGTACAAGTCCTACTATGTGAATAGAGGTGTCAAGGTCGAACATAGTAGTCCATCGTCTGATTACCGGTCATTGATGTATACCGTTAACAGACGCGAGATCACCCACCGATAATGATAATGGGAATCAAGGTACTATAGTGCAAACGAACAAGTGTGAATAAATGTTTTGAGGTTGAACACTTGAGAGAATCCATCAATCAGGGGACATTGATGTATTCCCAAAGAACTGTCGATGGCGAGAGAACTTGCCACTAATGACTGCATGTCTCAAGGCACTAAAAAATGACTCTAGATTCCAATCCCAGAATAAATGATCTAAAGTCGATGGGATGAAATCCGCTGGAAGGAGGGAATTAAGGCATCCCCCATCATCCAACACGAGGTACTCAGCAAAGCTATATAATGTGGAAGGACTCGATCATAAGGTGCACGAACCAGTAACTGTACCGGGAATGGCCGACATCCAAAGTCAAGATAACTGAGGAATGGTCGACTCAGGTTTCAACTTCCTTCAAACAAGAGCATAATGGTGAATGGTGATTGAATGTAGGCAGCATAGAATCGATATACAAAACTGTGAAATCTCTGCGACACAGGAGGCATTGACAGAGGCTCCATAGGGATTGGAAGCTTAACCAATAAGTGGAGATAAACTCAGATAAATGAGTACAGCTCCTAAAGTCAAACTATAAACCCAACCAACGGATGTGATATACAGTGCTCTGTTCGAAGCCGACACGACTCGACAGTTGCCAAAGATAACATCTTTCCTTGTCCGGCTTTTTGGTTTTTAAATTTTTTTGGACTTTTTCAAATATTTAAAAAGCTTGAAAAAGAATAAAACTTCTTTATAGTTACAGACTAGGAGGAGATGAGTGTCATATGGGAAAACAAAATAATTCCAGGCAGTGGAACATACCTATGCTCAATGCAAGGATACATGTGTAGGATAGTGACACTTGGGGAAAATTCCCCTGCCGGTAGAATAGGGAATCAAGCTGCAAAGGATATAAAATATGGCTCTGCATGGCTAGACATGAGACAAGATTGGGCTATATGGCTGAAACTCAAAGTCAGGGAAGCCGACGTAAGGCTCAAGAAGGCAGGAAAAGCTCATGATAATGCAATTACAACTTGACATAAGGGAGTCCTGAGGGAAATAAGCCAGCAAAAGATCAAGAGGAGTATGAGGCTCTTGTGAAATGTCATGGCAATATGATACAATGGACTCCCGCACCCTAAGGGACAAAATGTCGACATGGGCACCAAATGCAAATAAGGCGCTAACTAGGGTACCCATGTAAGGTCAAGCTCTACCATTCACATCATGCCACTTCTAAAACAACAAGAAGGTTCCATGACATAATAGAATGGGTTCGTACCTAAGGCTATAATGAAACGGTCATAAGGCCATGCAAAATGCAAATGGGGGTGAACCTAACCTATATGCCAGTTTAAACATCATACCTGTAACGGGAACGAATGGGTCAAAGTAACGATCAAAACGACGCTCAAAACGGTCTCCTACATCATAAATTAGTCCAAAAATGGTCCAAAAGGATTAGAAATGGTCCAAACTATAGAAAAGGGGGTAAAAATTTTCAAAAATTTGAAAAATTTCTATAAATAGTAAAAAATTCAAAACATTGTATAACATTTGAAATTTTTACCCAATTGAGCTCAGAACTTCAACAACAAATTTCAGGAGATCTAGCCGGCGGAATCCACTACCGTTTTTTTCAGGTACTTACCTATGCCTTGCTCTTTCATTTTCATGCAAATTTTATCTTTTTCCATGGTTCATTTAGGATTCTAGGCCAATATAAGATGCGCGCCTCGGCCCACACGGAAATAGAGGATTTTTACACGTATAGGGATGGATATACGCGGAAAAAGACCTTAAAGTCGCGTACATACGTGGCTGTTTAGCAAACAGTCGCATATGCGGCCGCGTTCAATGTTTTTTAAGTGTTCTAATGGATCAAACTTAAATTTTATGTGCAGGATGGTCCTAGAATGGAGAGAACATGAGCACGGTGATGTAGAAGGGGCAGTAAGGGAAAATCTAATGGCTCAACAAGCTTTGCGGTCATGCGGGCTCTACAAGTTTTGGTGACTTGGTGGCTTAAGGGCCAAACCAAGATTGTTGTAGATGCTAGTAGACTACTGGGATCCAGACTCAGAGTCGTTCCAGATAGACGGGATGTCCCTCACCATAGAAGTGGATGACATATACTTTATTACTGGACTTTCCCGATGGGGGGAAGTGGTGAACCTACGCTCTCGTGGGCCCGGAGGTGGCTTGACTATAGATGAGTACATAGCAGTGTACTATTATCCGGACACGGAGAAGGTGGGGAGTAAGATCCCAACTAACTCCATACAGTGCTAGGTCTAAAGGCCATTCTACTGACACTGGGCAGGAGAGTGGGGCTAGCTCACTCCACCAGGCCTCACGACCATTGATGTTCTATGCTGTGGAGTGAGTGAGGCCCACAATTTATGACTGGAGTATGACATTGTTGAGCAACATGAAACAACAACTCATAGACTGCAAGATGGCCAGGGTGTGAAACTTCGGTTTCAGCAGCATACTGAGCACGTTCTTCTTCGAGCATGTTCCGGGATTGATCCCTAGAGTTGACGTTCCTCTACACAGGGTTCAAGATCTGGCCCAACGATGTTGGGCAAATGCGATGCGCAGACTGGGTGCAGGTAGGGTGTCCAACCCCTATCTAGCTGATTTCTTTCCATGATGGCGACGACAGATAGTTGCCATTGATGATTGCCCCTATGCGGGGATAGATTTTCGGGGAGACCCCGACATGCTGCTACCACCAGGATCGGCATATGGTGACATTGGTAATGAACCTTGACCCTCTTTAAAATTTTTGAATAATTTAATTATTTTTTGTTTTCTGATTATGTGGAATCAAAAGACATGTTTTTGGGTGACAATACATAGTGACATCCTATCATATGCATGCAGATGCAGGACCACGACGGCTTGAAGGCTTCCCTCGTCATAGATGGAGGGGAAGAGGGGATGACATTATGGATGTGGATGTGGAGCGAATGCTCCAAAGCATTCATACCAACTTCGTGAGGTTGACACACAGTACCCATGGTGCAAGTCAAGGACTTGCCTAAGGCCATGCAACGCCAGGTGTTGGGTGTACCACGAGCATGGGTGCGGCTATTTCGACGGCTAGCTAGAGCCGTGGTGACATTCCATGATCACAACCCCCCTCCTCCTCCACAGGCTTAGATACCTAGGAGTGATACATTTTGTACTACCGTGTATTTATATTTTGGTGGCTCGAGAGCCCCATTTTTGTATTATGACACTATGTATTACCACATTTTGGATGTTTATAAATTTTTTTTTATGATGATCGATTTATTTATTTACATGTGTAAAAATTTATGTTTGTGATGAGCTTATTGTCTATGAAACAAATGCCAATCTAACACATAGTTAGCATATGGGTCAGCAACTTGATTATTAATTCTTGGAACATGTATGTATGTTATATTGTCAAATTACCATTCTAACAATCTCACACCTAAGAATCTTCTTAATAATGTCGGATCTCTAACATGGTACAAGCCATTAAGCTGTGCCACTACTAACTCCGAATCAAGACGTACCTCAAGAGAGAGAACACCATGTGAAATGGCATCCCATAGAAGCTCGATAACGACACTATACTCAGCAACATTGTTTGAAGAGGGCCATAAACATACACCTCCTGAAGACAATACCTGACCTGTAGGAGTATAAATCACCCAAGCAACAGAGGCTGAGTGTTGAGTGTGACGGTTCGCACCATCCGTGAATCCTATGAAGGTGGAATATTCCATTGACATCTGCCCAAAAGAAATGAAAACTAATCACAAACTCGATCACCATAAGAAAAGACCTACCTATGCAAAACTATACAATAATATACAATAGTCAGCCTTGGCTGAAAATCATGCATAGTACTTTTTAAGATAGAGCCCATTTCTAGGATCTACCAAGGCTGTTCCCTCATAATCCACTAACTCATAAGCGCCCTTCTCTAATACATGTTTAACTATGTAAGGAACACACCACATGGGGTTAAACTTTCTTGCCCCCAAGGGTTCTTTCAGTTGATCCCACAAAAGGACCAAATCTCCCTCACTAAACCTCCTTGGATGGATAGACTTATCGTACTGGACCTTAACGCGACACTTATTCACTTCTAGAGACACCAAGGCATCTCGGCGCTGCTCATCAAGTTGCTCTAAATGGACCAAATGCTCCTCCAATGGGGAAGTGTTTGGTAAGAGCTCTATGGATAGCTTCAAAGAAGGAATCTCGCACTCAAACGGCAACACCGACTCCACTCCATGTACAAGCTGATATGGAGAAAAATCCGTGGTAGTCTTAACAGCGATTTTATAGGCCCACAAAGCAGGATATAACATAATGTGCCAATTTGTCTTGCTTTGTGCGATGGTTCATTGGAGAATGGATTTGAGTGATTTATTCACTACTTCAACCTGTCCATTCGCTTGAGGGCAGTAAGAAGAGGAATGCTCTTGCTTGTACCCTAATTTTGAGGCCAACTCTTCCATCATACGATTCTGAAAGTGCTTGCCATGGTCAGTGACAAGCTCCTTCGGAATATCGAACTGAGTAATAATCTGGTTGAATACGGAGTGTGTGTCTGTCTTACCGTTGGATTTAACTATAGGCATAGCCTCAGCCCATTTCGTGAAGTAGTCAACAGCCACTATGATATGATGATGCCCCCCAGTTGAATCTAGGTTGCAATCCATGAAATCAAGCCCCCACTTAGTGAAGGGACCGGTGGTGATGATGGGATGTAACGGGGCAGGTCGCGAATGCATATTCCGTGCAAACACCTGGAAAGGGTGGCACTTCTTGACCGCATCTACACAATCTTTAAGGATCAACGGCTAGAAATAACTCGCTCTTAAGATTTTTTGGGATGTAGAAAGCCTAGATAAATTACCACCACACGCCCCTCCATGGCAATCATTCAGCACAAGCTCATCCTCCTCATGAGTTAAACAACGCCGTAAAATGGAATCTACCCCACGGCAGTACAAGGTGTTATCCACTATGAGGTAATTCTTGGATACGTGACGTAATTGTCGTCATTCATCCCATGAGAGGTGAGTAGGGACCTTCAATGTTTGTAAATATATGATAATGTCTCCATACCATGGATCCAAAGTTGAGATTAAGAAGATGTGCTCATCGACAAACGTATCTTCATAAACCATCTCCTCCTCTTCGCTTGGGAAATACGATATAAGCTCCGCAAAAATTAACGATTTCTTCGATTTTGCCGAAGCAAACTCGAGATTGAATTCTTGCAAGATGACAATCCATTTATTATACTTCCCCCCAATCATCCTTCAAGTGAGGATGAATTGAAATGGATTGACATGGGCTACAACCAAGGTTTGGCGAAGGAGAATATAATGTCTCAACCATTGAACTGCATGTACGGTAGCTAAGGAAAGCTTCTCAACATGGGAATAACAGACCTCCATGTCAATAAGGTTCCATCTCAGGTAGTAAATGACATGCTTTTGGAGCTCCTCATCCTCTTGAACCAAAACCATACCAATCGTCTCTATGGACGTGGCCACATAAAGTAGAAAGTCACTGCTATAGTCTGGGGGACTAATCACCAGGGCCGATGCTAAGGCTTGCTTAAGCGCATCAAAGGACTCCTGGGCTCACTCATCCCAACAAAAGGTGGTGTCCTTCTTCAAAAGACACATAAAGACTTTAGTGAAATTAGCAAAGTTGACAACGAATCTTCGTAAGAAGTTTGCCATGCCTTGCAAACATTGAATATGTCTAATGTTTTTTGGGGGAGACAACTGAAGTATTGCCTCTACCTTCAAAGGGTCGACTCTTATACCCTCCTTGGAGACAATGAACCCTAATAAACGACCAGACTTCACGCAAAATATGCACTTGTGAGGATTTAACCTGACCAAATAATGGCGGCACCTTTCGAACACTAATCTCAAATGATAGGAATGACGCATTCTCATACGAGAATGAGTAGCAAGGTCATCCAAAAATACCTCAATAATTGATTTGAGATCATGGAAGATCAAGGTCATAGCCTATTGAAAAGTGTCTCTGGTGTTCTTAAGGCCAAAAGGAATCTTCCGATATGCAATGGTTCCCCAAGGACAAATAAAGGCAGTCTTATGTTGGTCCTCAGGTTTAATTTGTATCTGATTGTATCCAGAAAAGCCGTCCATAAAGGAAAAAACCTCGCTACCCGCACACTCATCCAAAATTTGATCAATAAATGGTGTGGGGAAATTATCTTTAGGACAGGCACGATTCAAGTCATGGAAATCAGTGCATATACAGATCACTCCCTACTTCTTATCCACCAGAACAGGATTTGAAACCCACTCCATCAAGGGAATGGGATAGATAAAACCAGCTTTCAACAGTTTTTCTATCTCTGCCTTAATCGCGGATGCTTTCCTAGGATTCACTGCACGCAAGTGTTGTCGAACATGCTTAGCATTGGGATAAGTTTTAATCTCATGTTCAACAATGCGAGGGTCTATACTTGACATTTCATCGTAAGACCAAGCAAAGATATCACCAAATTCTTTAAACAACTCGTTGTACTCTTGAATCTCAGCATGGGAACATTCTGCCCCAATATAGACATTCTCAATCTTTCCAGGATCATGAGAGATATTGATAGGAATGGTAGGAGATATATTTTCCATGTTCCCATCAGCCATCGGACCATGAGAGCTTAATGGAACCATGGGAATACCAATTCTCTCACTAAGAACCTCCCTAAAGTCCTCACTCTCCAAGCGGTCAAGCTTGGGAAGAAAATAAGATCTATGATGCAATTCTTCCCAAGGTGGCTCAACCCCTAACATGGCCTCAATAATCGCTTCGTCTAAAGGGAAAAAACTATCAAGGCAATCATGAGCGTGAGAAGATTGAACTACCCATGCAAGCAACACATATGGGTCCTCCTCCTCCATCCGTGAAGAGGAAGGACTAGGCTCTGCAACACACCCAATATTAGCTTGATAAGCTACCATAGTTGCAGGCAATGACACATCCATCACGATGGGCTCACTCGAAGTATTCGGTGTAGGAAGAATCCAAGGATCTTCCATATGATTTGTGCGAAAAGACACCGATCTCATAGATGTTGAAGCCTCACCGGAACTAGACCCTATCATAAGGACAGGTGCAAGACAACTAAAGCTTCCCATAAGGGATGGATACATTCCCACACCCACACTCCCAGTTGCCGACTGAGAGTGCTCTACAATCAGGATCGAAGCTCCCAAATATGCTGCAACTGATGGATTCTTGAATGACATTTGATTAATCATAACTATATTCGCATTAAATGGAAAGTATACAACGCGAAATAGAGAAGAAGCTACGGCTTGCATATTATACATCCAATTCCTACCCAGCAAGAGATTATAGTCAAGGGGCGCATCAACCACCTCGAACTCTATCAAAACGGTCTTCCCTCCCAAACAGACCTTAAGGGAAGGAAGGATCCCGTGCAACCTAAATGATCTCCCATCAAAAGCAGTCAACATGGTACCATATTTAGACAAATCAGGGGAACCTAAACCCTTCCAACATGATAAAGACATCATAGAAGCAGCAACGCCTTCGTCAATCACAGTGTGCTTGACGGTCATGTTAAGTCATTGTACATGAATCAAAAGAACACATAATAAGGAAAGCGAGGCTGCAGTCCCACGGTTTCAAATTTAATCACGGAGGAAGAATTATCATCATTCACACCAAGGGTAGAAAGCAAAGCTTCCTTTGTGAAGGACAAATCTGAAGTACTTCTAGTGCAGACATCGCACAAGGAGTGTGGCCCAAATCCTCGACAATAGAATAGTTCTGGGCGGCTCGGGCATTGGGATTGTGCCTTGAACACTTAAGGACTCCCTTAGGAATGTGAGATGCAGCTTTAGGTTTATCCAGAGGCTTTTCAATATGCAAAGGAGTCCCTGGTGGATCAGGTTCCTTTCCTGGGTTGGGTTGTGATGAACCATAGTCCTTCGCACGGGTCACAACCTTCGTAGCACGCACCATGTTGATGCAACCATGACCACTAGCCACCGACAGATCTTGATCACCACTAGACTGATCATGGGTCCTCAAGTTCATGTTTTGATTATGAGGTAAAGGGTTGTTCAGCATAGTTGGGCCCTGCGCTAAGAATCTCGAGGCTTCATCGATACGAGGGCACAAGTAAGTGAGGTGATCATCCTTACATAACTTGCAAGGAAATTTAACCTTACGTTTAGATTGCTTGTCCCCCCCAGCATTTCGGGTGTTCTTGTCATTATTATTAGCATTTTCATTCCTATTCCCACCCTTACGATTGTTCTTACCCTTCTTTCTATTCCTTCCGGGTTGCTGGTTACCTTTCTGGTCCGATGATTACGCCGAAAGCGCACTCACCATTTGGGTGGGTTGAGATGAAGTCATGGCTTGTCCCGAAGCAGATTGGTTGATTGACAATTGACTAACCTATTGCACAACCGAATCCGTAGGCTTAGCACTTGCATAACCAACAATTCCATCGGCATGTGGTCCAGGTTTAACTTTGGGGTTGAAACTAGAATGCGGAGCATTGGGAATGATCTCATATAAAAAACCGGATTGAGCATAAATCAAGTCCAATTCCTGTGCCCTAAAAATGGCTTGTTCCTTGTTTTGAACTCTGGATGTAGAAACATCCTTCACTATATAAGGCAATAACGACTTAAGGAACCACTCGAGGAGAAACTCCGGTGGTATGAAGGCTTTAATCAACCTCTTCCGTCTACGCCACTCTTGGATATGGTCCGAGATATGCGTGGCTTTATCCTGCCGAAATGTTGACAAGAGGTCCGTACCAACATCATAACGCACTGGTAGCTAGAAGTGGTTGAGAAAAGTCATCGCTAGGTCATCGAACAAAGAGAATGCCTCCCTAGGTAACTCTATATACCATTTCACGGTAGGCCTTGTAAGGGTGCATTGAAATAGCCTTAAATGGATCAAATATTTGTGTAAGGAATTGGAAGAGCACCATAGGTGAAATGTAGTAACATGTTCATTCGGATCCTCTCCTGATTTTCCCTCAAACTTGGGTATGTCCGAGGGAAGCTTATTAGGGACATCCGACCAAGCCGAGTCATGAGATATAGGATTGTTCATCAGTCTCAACAAGTCAGGAAGATTTAGCGTTGTGAGGAAAGGGAGCCTAGGATGAGCAGGTCGATTCACTGCTCCCTGATAGTTTTGGTTCACATACGTTTGATTACCGTAACCACCATGGCCTTGGCCATAGTGCCCTCCTCCCGTTTCACCCATGTAGGGTGGCATGGAAGCACCATAATGTGGTGTACCTTGACTATGTGGGGCTACAAAGCCATAATTAGGAGAGTAAGTGGGTTGTTGATACCCGTACCCATAAGGTGAATAACCATGTCCATACTACGTCCCATAATAAGGTCCATAAGACATCCCATGAGATGTCCCATGAGACACTCCGTAAGTAGGAATGTAGGCTCCAGAATTAATGACATGACCTCCAGAAGTAGGGATACGACCCCCCGAAACAACAAGATGTACTTGAACTTGAGACACAATTGTGCGAGTAGCAGCAGTACGGACATGACTCGTAGTGACATTCCGACCCGAAGGGCCATGTGAAAGAGCTGGAGGAATGACATTCGAAGAACAAGGAACTGAGGACGAAGGGACCTGTGAAATTATGTACGTGGTGTTCCCTATAGTCACTCGTCTTGGATCTGGTATCCTAATAGGATCACTAACCTTAGTTCTAGGAGGAATATGTGATGTAGCTTCCACCACCGGGATCGAAGGTGCAATATGACTTGTGGTCCCAAACCTCTCTGCATGGTAAGGAATAGGAGTGCCCCTAGGCGTATTGTTAGGCTCAAAATCCGACTCGACATGAAATGACAAATCATGTGTGGGAATACCACACATACCATAACTACCATAACTTGTGCTTGCGAGTTCATAATGAGTCTTGTCGTCCGACATTCCATACCGGCAATGTGTGAATGGTAGATCATAACTAGAGTAAGTAGGTCTATCATGGAAAGTACCTATCTCAGAAATTATAGGACCTAACTCAGAAATCATAGGCATATCAGGTGAAGGGTCATAGGTAGGAGTAAACTCCCCGTCATCCACCCGAAGTGGAGAAGAAAGCTCAGGAATACCATCTTCACGATGTCCCATCCTGAATACTCTCTCTCCCAAAGGAGGAGGAGATGTAGAAGGTGGAAGTCCTGCTAAAGGACGAGAACGGCAAGGAGCCGCACCCGAATCCACAATGACTCAAAAATATAAAAGACTCTCTAATTATGCAAACCCTAAGCAAGCTAGTGTGCACAGAGCATACACCAATAAAATATAAATCCAAACGCAAGCAATCAAGGGTAGGATAAGTGAGCTCCTGAATGAAGCAGGTATGTCTCGACTAGGAGAGGATTGAGACTCCCATACACAACAAGTAGAGGTACGTAACCAATTATTGTGGCCCTCAGCTTCAATGCGTAAAGTGACTATGTTGTCTGACCCCAACCTGGTCGAGACACTTGTAGAATAACCCCTGCAAAGTACCCCCTCGATATCCTAGGTAAGGAAACTAAGGTCATCTCAATATAATCAATGCTCAGGCGGACAGTCGCAGGCGGGATTGACCATATGGGCAGGGTAGCAAAGCCCGAAACTCTCGAAAGAGCCCCCAGATACGAATACAATCCTGGAAATATCTCCGGTGCTACTCAGTTATGACTAGGGGTCATCCCAATCAATAACCGCTCACATTGCCTTGTGCTTAACTCCCTTTTGAGAGGAGGATCCTGAGAAACACCAATTATACCAAGGAATTTCACACTCTCACCTGGACAGACACATACATGTTGTTGTTTAGTGGTCTTGGAGAATTTACTGACAATGAACTATTCCAAGACCCTAAAACCTAATCTTGTTGGTGAACCCTATGAAAGAAAAATGTGTAATCCATTTTAATTAAGCATTGATTTTATTTGGCTTTATTATTCAAAAGAGGTAGATGGCCGTGCAACTAATGGTGTTACAACGCAACATGAAGCAAAATGAACACCTAACAATCAATGCAAATGCATTGTGTCCACTGAAAATAGGGTATGCTACTACATGAAATGCAAAAATTTTCTTCAAATGATAACTGCAATCGTTCCTATATGAAGTCTTGACTAATATTTCAAAGCAAAACCTAGTGCAAGTACCATGCAAAATGCAAAAATGCAATGCATAATGATGCAAATAAGCAAATATTTTTGGATTTTTTGAAACAAAAATGAGATATTAAATCAAAAGAATGATTCTACTACCCCCAAACTCGGCAAGCACACTCAAACCGTACACTCACACAAAGTACTAAGGTAAAAGAAATCTAATGCACTAATCCCAAAACAAAAAATAAAAAAGGCAATGACAAGAACATTCTTAAAAAAGAAATTTACCCTAAAAAAATGTCTCTGGTTAGAAACAGAGGTGTATACAGACTCTAGCAGTGTCAAAGGAAACCCAGAGATTATCAAAATTCACCTAGCAACAATCAATCTTCCTCTAGAAGGAAAAACTAAGGGCATATGTGACTGTTTGCAGTAAACCCGCATATGTACGTGGATATATCAGTGAAAACCGCGTATATACGCGACTGTGAATTCAAAACTCCCGCAAAGGAAGAAAAGTGCATAAAAACAAAGGCAAACAGACAAGCTGAGACA
Source organism: Pseudotsuga menziesii (assembly GCA_001517045.1). Taxonomy (NCBI): domain Eukaryota; kingdom Viridiplantae; phylum Streptophyta; class Pinopsida; order Pinales; family Pinaceae; genus Pseudotsuga; species Pseudotsuga menziesii. Next base: position 687,442 of record LPNX010050711.1, read on the forward strand.
AACTTCACACCAATCAGACAGTACCAGGAATACATGCCACCAGACCTGACATAGAAACAGAGAAATAAGAGCAATTCAAAGTCATTGAATGCCGATAAAAAACCCCCAAAGGACAACTACTAGGAACTCCCCAGTGGAGTCTCCAATTCTATTATGGAGAGAAATTCCTATGGCTTGGGGTACCACAATAGACAGCTTGACTCCAGAAATCAATCCTTTCCAATATGCAAGAGAAATCAAATATCTAACACTAAAGGATCAAAACTTGTACCTTATTCCGGACGGTTGAAGTAGATCCCCGTTGAGCTTTCCAACTCCAGCTTGAATTGATAAATTACTTCCTCAACAATCAGTAAACAAGACAAGCATGCTATATATATTGGTGTTAGATATACTCTAGCATATATAATCAACAACGTATAAGCATTTGAAATCATCCATGGATAAAATATTCATTCAAACATACATTATTGGACAGGAAAATATATTTCTATTAATATAAAATTAGAGATTACAATGAATACAACCTCTGTCGGCATGTCTACGAATTGGAGAAACTGAATCCCCCAATTGGGCCTCCACCACCTCAATCCTCCATCTCTCGATAGCAATCTCACAAGCAAAAGGCAAGCTTGGGAAGAACACCAAAGTGCTCCAAGGGACAAAGGGATGCAGACTCAAGCATAAGTTCTTGCAACAATGGACTATAGTTTCTTTGCTCTCAATTCACATATATTCTTCAATGTACCCAAAGGGTTCCTTATATAGCTCTTCAATGGGGCAATGAAGGGTTGAATCTGAGCGATCTCAAGGTATATGGAAGGCTAGGAGACAAGTGAGCCGGATCCATGTTAAGGAAAAATCCAAAAGAATTTGGCCTTTTGCACACATCCCGATGTACACGGTTTTAGGGGTCAAACCCTCGTATATACGTGAGAAAGGGTTTAAAAGTTGCGTATAGCAAATTAAGCATGTTTTTAGGGATGATCTTGGAAACATCAAAGGTATAAAAAAGGTCCATGGGGTCCAAAGAATCTGCAGAGGGACATGGGAAGGCCATACAAGTGTGATTCACTAGGTGTGGTAAAATCAGCTATAACATCTGTCACTATTGTCTCAAACTCTGATGGCTCTAGAAATATAATAGTGACCTCATGCTTGGAAAATTGAGCTTTTATATTAGCCCTCCTGAATGGAAGCAATCGAAGCTGATATTCTAATAGATGGTTGCTTACTGTTGCCTGGGCAATTACATTCTTGAGCACTCTTTCATCCAAACTTTTGATCAGCTGAATGCCCAGTTCACCCTCCTGCCATCTATCATGCAATTGTTTCAAGTGTTCTTCATGCTCTGGTAATTCATCTAACCTCTTCTTGGAAGATGTTTGGCAATAGTTGTAAGTTGTAAGCACCTTTCTACAAAACTCTATGCAAACGACTTTAGTTCTCTGGGCTGCCCTTATCAGTTCTTCAGCAACTTTGTTCCCAAATTCTATTATATCATATTCTAGCTTCACTCTCTCAGAGTCTTTGATCAGTGCATTTGCTGGAGGTTCCTTGGTTCTTTCAAACCAATTCAAATGCCCTTGAAGGATCTCCAGGACATCCTGGGTCTTGTCTTTAAATTGAGAAGCTATGCCTGAAATCTCTTCCAACCTAGCTTCCACTTCATGGACCTTCAACACCTCATCTACTATCTGGACTTGCATCTGAAATATTTTATTTCTGAGCATGAGGGCATGCTTTGTCAAAGGCTCTATATCTGTTCTTTGCTCATTTTCCACCTTTAACAACACCTTCAATGAACTCTTCTCTGCCTCCAATGCTGCCACCTTGCTTTCATACTGTTTTTCCTTTTGCTCAGCAGTAGCCTTCTGCAATTCCAATTCTTCAACCTTGTTTTCCAAATCTCCTTTCTCTTTACTTAAATATTCATTGGATAATTTCAAACTGTCCCACTCTTCTTCTAAAATTTTGTGTCCTTGTTGAAGCCTCTCAAAGTCTGATAGGGTAGCTTCATATTGTCTTTTTGATTCTCGGCCTACCCTTTCTTCCTTCCTCAAAACTTCCTTCATTTCGACCATCTTCCCCTTATACTACTCAATGGTTTCTGTAAGCTTGTCTACATTGTGAGCATTGGCATAGCCATTTGCAATGCCCATAGAAGCCAATTGCTTTGGGTGTGCTTCTACATTACTCATGGCCGTCCTCTCTGTCACTGTGGTCACTGGTGGCTGAGTCCCTAACCTCAAGGTTTTCTCTGTCCTCCACGTAATGGATTTCATTTTAGGATCGAAACGAATATCCTCCAAGCATGCCACATCATATTGTTTAGATGGGGTAAATGTATTAGCCCCATTTTAGCTATGGGGACATGATCCCCGATAAGGATGCTGCTGGATGTGGATGGATGGTTCTCTAGATTATCCCGAACAAGGATTTAATCCTGGCCTCCACCACCTACAACTTCTTCATTTTCATGACTTTGCCCCTTTGTAGGCCCTTCTGTATCTTGTATTCCTTGGTCAGGGTTTGCAGCTTCTTGAGCAATGGATTTTTCTAACTCTGACATTTTATCCAAAATTTCTTCTGCATTCTTTTGCTTGGCAGCTTCTGCCTTATACCTCTATGCTTCCTCTACCAACAATTTATTTGCTCCTGCTACAAGCCTGCAAGCACTTTCTTCTTCGGCCTTCTTTGTAGCTTCTTCTCCTCCTTCATTTGGTTTTGGATTGTTGCTACTACTTCCCTTGACCCCAGATGTCTTTCCCTTCAAACACTTGCTCAAAGTTGCAATACTGTAGATATTCCTGAACACTTGCTCCTCTTTATCTACATCGTCTGCATATTCAAAATTCACCTTGTGAGCTGCCTTGTAAGCTGCCACCTTTCCTTGTGAATCATTTCTATGAAAGATTTTTTCTCCAAAATGGAAAATCTCTAGTTCTTTAACGAACTCTGGAGCGCTCTTGACCTTGTTGAACTTGTAGCTCCCTACATAGAAAGGTACTGGTGGGAACACAACTTTCTTTATATTGAACAAATAATTTCCAAAACCATCTAGAAATACTTGTCTAACTGCTTCCTTGAGTAATATGTAATCAATTGCTTATTTGGGAAGCAATGAGGGTGATTTAGTGCCTCCATACATCCTTAGATACATTCCTTCTTTGGAGAAAAGATAATCTCCATACTCCTTGATGGATTCTACAGCTCCCTCTGACAAACATGGACACTCCTCTAGAAAGATCAACTTATACAGGGGCCTTATGAATTCCTCACATATCAACTGGTAATGGTTGTGATATTTATGGGCTCCCAGGATCTGATATGTTGTGTATATAGGGGCCTTCCCCCCTTTCCACACACAGTTAATCCTCTCGAACTTGTGCTAGTAGAGTATGCAATCTATCAAAAAAGAAGACATAAAAAATTCTGATTTGCTCTATTTCAAACCTTCCCGAGCTTCCTTGACACATTTGGACAAGTTTCTGGTAGCTATATCTACCCAATTAAAAATTGTTCCTTCCATGGTACATAGTACATGAGGGGAATCCAACCAAAATTATACATCTTCCCATCGGCCCTACCATACAACTTGCTTATCATCAATGCTATTATCCTGAAAGGGGTTCGAAGACGGGCAATCTCATATTCTCTTGACTGTTTGTGTTTGAAGGTCTTTCCTTCAACCACCATCGTCTTTGTTGTGGCTGTATAATCAAACTTCTGATTTCTAACCCACTTTGTTGTTACACTTATTTCTATTTTCGGTAGACTGTAGGCTGCTAAAATGAATGCAGGTGTGAAATATGCAACAGGATTGCCCTCCTCATCATTTATCATCATTCCTACTTTGTCTATTTTTGGCAACATCCATCCAATGACCTCTGCATAGGGAAAAATATTTGGCCTAGTGGTTATTTTAGTTATCCTGGACCTTAATATGTTCCCGTACAAAGATAGGTCTTTCAAACCAGCTTCTGGCACCTTTCTTTCAACCAGTATGGGGTAGATCTGGCCCCATTTGAGCTTAAGCTCTGCTGCTAGGATTTCCTTAGTGTCTGCATACACTATTTTAGTTCTCACTACTGGAGTGACCTCTACAACTTCTGTGCCAGAATTGCATTCGACAATCTTAGGCCTCTTCCTCCCCTTCTTTGTCATGATGTCTGTGGTAAGTTGTACCTGCAAAAAATGGAGCTGTCTTAGCGTTCATATTTTAAACCAATGATTATAAACGTAAGCACGCAAACAAATGCATATGTATACATATCCCACATAATCAAAACCCTAAATCTGTCTTACTCTATCAGCTTCATCCATTAGAACATGCAACATTAGACACAGGTCAGGGTTACAGTTAGAGAAACAAACGTTGGATATGGTAAACCCTAAGATTCTATGTTTTTTAGTGGCGAAACCCCAACTCAGCCCCAAAAATTCTCTCCCATAGATGCAATAGAACTTCAAGCTTGCTGTGACGGTGCCCTAGGGTAAAACCTAGGCCCAATATCCCATGGCCAATACATATAAACTATCAATCTATGGGCTCTATGCGAAACAAGGAGAACACTACTTGCACCAATGCCCACGAGTGGGCTATTGATTGGCTTCATGCCGGCGCAATGCTCTGCTCTCTGCATGTTCATCGTCAACCTAGCCGAATGAGGGCTAAATGCCTCTGGACAAGTGAATGGGCTTTGTAGGCAGTTCGCTACTACGAAAAACCTAAACTGAAATGACCAAACCTAAATGAAAAATAAGGGCTTAAAACCCCCCTTATAAACCGGGTAATGACATAACTGAACCCACCCCCACATCGATGATGGACAACTTTGCAACCTTAACAAATCAACCACTTGAAAGAGAGGATTGGAAACCTACCTGTCAGGTCGGAGGTTCGATATGCCACTAAAAACAATTGGCGAGCACGTGCCACGTGAGCTCCAGGAAGAAATTTGCACGATAAGATCGAACGTGAAAAACGATCTCCAACTCGTAACTCTATCCGTAAAATAACATGGTAAAAAAAAACTTCACACTTGGTAATTAAATAGGCTCTCAAAGGGTTTAAAATGTCATCAAAGCTTGCATGTGAGAGACGAAAACACCGTTAATGTCGAATGCTTTGGGATGAAATCATAAGTCATCATGGGAACAACCCCGATGCGGTGGCTCGATCACACTGATCCACCCACAACTACCGGCCCACAAATCCATACTTTTTTGCTACCTTGCCCTATGGCTCGACCGTTAAAATCATATCAGTGAGGAGAACAGGAAGGCAACCAGCATAGTGGATCCGAGTTTAAACAACCTTCGCAATAGCTGGTCCTACCAGAATTGGTCATTAACAAAAAAATGCCTCTGCCGTAGAGGTAGCACATCGAAAAAACTTCCGCAACAAACTTGTAGAAATGCCCGTCGTAGCGGCTCCCTGAGACCAATCCAAAAGCTGAAACATGAAGTAGTAGGTGCGACTCGCAAAGCTTCCCACCATAGTGGGAGTAAACAAACATCCGGCATGCAAAAGAGGATATCACCTTCTATAGCGGCTTGATCATGACAATCCATCCGCTGTGATGGGTTGAAATAAAAAGTACACCTGCCGTAGCGGCTCGCAAATGGAAACTGGCTCACTGTTGTGACTCGAAATAAATGAGTGCACCCACTATAGCGGCTCAGAAACGAAGAAGAGTCCACCGTAGCGGCTCCTAGCTGGGAAACCATCCGCTACTGTGGATCAAAAAATTACTTTCTGCCTTTGTGAAAAATGAATCTTTGGAACTCTCTATGATGGGAAGAAATCATAAAGGCTGAAAATCAAACTCAAAGTAGTCAAAGTAGAAAAAACTAAGATCTTTAAAGGGGTCCTAAAAAATAAAAAAATTATTTTTTGGGAGTTGTTGCAGAAGCAACAATTGGCGACTTGCAGGTGAACATAGATCTTTGGAAAACTAACTTTTAAAAACCTAAACTACTCTAAAGTATCCTGTTTAAAACAAACTTTACCGGATTTCTTTAAGATTCCCAAATTTTTTTAGAATGCAATATTTATAAACTTTAACATTGATGATGGTCCAATAGGATAGGAGAACCAGGCTTTCAAAGTTTTGATAACCCTTCTGAGGCCAAGATATGAAGTTCATTTTACTTCTGTTTTTCAGACTGCTTCCAACTTAGACACCACAATATTGTGACAGGGTGTGAACAGATATATTCATTTGTTCCTCATTCCCATTCCTTTTGCATTATTTTTATGCTTTTGGACTTTTGTCCTTTTAAGTCTTCCCAGATTGCTTTCTTCATTTTAAATTTAGTTTAGGTTCTTCCATCCATAATGTCCTTTTGTGTGAGCGATATTTTTCTTTCAGCTCACAGACGAAGAAGAACCTTTGAGCAATCTTATCCAAACTGATTTTATTCAGTATGTCTTTTGATATATGATTTCTTTCTGGGAGATTTGAATCTTTTGGCCTTTTGGATTTCATTTGTGACATGGGATTTATTTAAATACCATACAACTCTCCAGCCTGCTTCCTTTCCATGGGTCTTTTGCTATTAACTTCTTAGGACAGACTTTAGTGTGAAGTGAATGGAGCCTCAAAATAGGATTCTGGACTTTTCTTATCTTAGTTATTTCACAAGGATTAAACAGGACTTCAATGTGTTCAAAATCTATTCAGATAGTCTACCAATCTTAAAGGATATTTAATCATGATATATGTGCAAAGAGCAAGCAGTGCTTCATTTAAAAGATTTTCAGTTTATCTAGAACTCTAATGAACTACAACGCCAAAGGCTATTCTAGTTTATTGAAACATAAAGTAAAGCAAACAAACTGCAAGAAATCAGACTCTAAGAAATCAAAGTGTAAATAAAGCAGAACTAATCTAATGAAAACCAGACTGAAACAAATAAAAAAGTTTATTTATGTACAAATAAAAACCAAACAACATTAAGAAAAATACAGTTTGAGAACTAAACCATTGACCTCCAAGTTCTCTTCCCACCCCTGTAAATATTGTAATTTATAGGTTGAGGGCCCTAACTTCTTTGCAATCTGAAAAGGGCCTATCCATAACTACTGAAATTTAGTGTGCTTTCCCTTTTCATCATGCGGGTGATCCCATTTACGAACAAAATCACCTACTTCAAATTCCTTCTTTTTGTTTTTGTGATTATCGAACCATCTTTTCACTATTTCCTTCTTTTGTTTAAACCTCTCTTTCGACTTGGATCTAGACTCTTCCAACTTTAGCAGATTATTGATTCAGATTTGTAGGACCTCATTGTCATTTACTCTAGAGGCTTGGGATTGTTGAGAGGAAGGCAAGAAGATATTGGGAGGCAGGATGGCTTCTTTCCCGTAGAATAAAGTATAGGGTGACACACCTAAGGAGTTCTTGGGTGTGACTTGATCAACCCAGATTGTGTTAGGAAGAGCTATGTGCCAACTTCTTTGATTTTCTATGATCGTTTTCTTCAAAATCCTAATGAGATTTTTATTTGTAGATTCTCCATTCACTTTTTGCAAAGGGATGGCTTCTACCCATTTGGTGAAGTAGTTTGTTGCTGTCAGGATGTACTTGTGTTGCAATGAATGTTGGGCAATAGGGAAGACCCGGGTTTAAACCTTTAGTGTCGCACCAACAAAAGACCCACAGTGTTGGCCCTTTCGGCAACAACCTGCGCGCAGGTTGCAGTCTCACCTGAAACAGCTATGGGGTGCCGCAGAATCAGGTTTCTGCAAGCCGAGAGGGGGATTACTGTACCTTAGCCTTAATAATCTTATTAATCAATACTATAAAAGCTTTACCATTCATTCACATACAAATTCGCGGATAAATAAACAATCGTTACTTGCTCAACCCACTACAGGGAATTCATGGTGAAGCTAAATATTAACAGCGATCTAACTTATCAGATGTATACAGTTATTAATGCATAAAAGATAACAGAAACAGAAACAACACAAGAAACCACGACACCGGATATAACGTGGTTCACCCCCAGTGTAGGGGCTACGTCCACAAACTGTGTTTTATTCAACTTGCTACAAAACCACAGTTTGATCTGCGCACTCAGCTGCAGATCCCTTCTTTCTCTAAAAGCCGCACACACAGCAGCAGGCCTCTACGCACACAGCTGCAGATATTTCTTCCTCTAAAAGCCGCGCACACAGCAGCAGGCCTCTGCGCACACAGCTGCAGATCTTTCTTTCTCTTCTTACAAAAACCCTCTGTGCACTCAGCTGCAGAGGTCGTCCACGCACACAGCTGGGACTTAACCTTTCAAAATCAACCTTATCTTCGCCTTATTCTTTCTTACATCATAAAACCTAACCTATATTCTTTACACAAGCGCTTATTTATACTGCGCATTTTTACAAAACCATGGTCTTAAACCATGGGCACCCAAAAAAACCCTAAACCCTGAATTTAAACCACGGATTTATTACAAAAAGGGGGTTTTGACTTACCCTGACACCCCTAAGACTATCTTGACCCATAACTCTGCTTACCAACAGCCGCGAAGTTACCACAACTAGTAATCCTTAGGGTATGCGCCCCAACAATGAAGAATTTGGATTTATCTCTCCAATAATATCAATCCCCCATTGCTCGAATGGCTCGGAAATAATAATTGGCTTTAATGGTCCTGCTGCCTTTGCTTGTCTTCCGCCGCTTCTTTGACAAGTATCACATTTCCTAACATAAGCGTGAGCATCCTTGAACAGAGTCGGACAATAATACCCAGCCATCAAAATCTTATGTGCTATAGTATATCCTGAGAAATGACCTCGAGCAGGGCCATCATGTAACTCTATAACAACCTTAGCTGCAATAGGGCAGACCCGGGTTTAAACCTTTAGTGTCGCACCAACAAAAGACCCACAGTGTTGGCCCTTTCAGCAACAACCTGCGCGCAGGTTGCAGTCTCACCCGAAACAGCTATGGGGTGCCGCAGAATCAGGTTTCTGCAAGCCGAGAGGGGGGTTACTGTACCTTAGCCTTAATAATCTTATTAATCAATACTATAAAAGATTTACCATTCATTCACATACAACTTCGTGGATAAATAAACAGTCGTTACTTGCTCAACCCACTACAGGGAATTCACAGCGAAGTTAAATATTAACAACGATCTAACTTATCAGATGTATACAGTTATTAATGCATAAAAGATAACAGAAACAGAAACAACACAAGAAACCACGACACCGGATATAACGTGGTTCACCCCCAGTGTAGGGGCTACGTCCACAAACTGTGTTTTATTCAACTTGCTACAAAACCACAGTTTGATCTGCGCACTCAGCTGCAGATCCCTTCTTTCTCTAAAAGCCGCGCACACAGCAGCAGGCCTCTACGCACATAGCTGCAGATATTTCTTCCTCTAAAAGCCGCGCACACAGCAGCAGGCCTCTGCGCACACAACTGCAGATCTTTCTTTCTCTTCTTACAAAAACCCTCTGCGCACCTAGCTGCAGAGGTCGTCCATGCACACAGCTGGGACTTAACCTTTCAAAATCAACCTTATCTTTGCCTTATTCTTTCTTACATCATAAAACCTAACCTATATTCTTTACACAAGCGCTTATTTATATTGCGCATTTTTACAAAACCATGGTCTTAAACCATTGGCACCCAAAAAAACCCTAAACCCTGAATTTAAACCACGAGTTTATTACAAAAAGGGGGTTTTGACTTACCCTGACACCCCTAAGACTATCTTGACCCATAACTCCGCTTACCAACAGCCGCAAAGTTACCACAACTAGTAATCCTTAGGGTACGCGCCCCAACAATGAAGAATTTGGATTTATCTCTCCAATAATATCAATCCCCCATTGCTCGAATGGCTCGGAAATAATAATTGGCTTTAATGGTCCTGCTGCCTTTGCTTGTCTTCCGCCGCTTCTTTGACAAGTATCACATTTCCTAACATAAGCGTGAGCATCCTTGAACAGAGTCGGACAATAATACCCAGCCATCAAAATCTTATGTGCTATAGTATATCCTGAGAAATGACCTCGAGCATGGCCATCATGTAACTCTATAACAACCTTAGCTGCATCTTCACGTCCCAAGCATCTGAGAAAAACTCCATCATAGTTTTTTCTAAATAGAATTCCATCAATAATCTGATATGAGGCTGACTTTAAGCATAATGCTCAACTCTGCTTGGAATTCCAGTGTTTAGGAAAGTATCCTTGTTGAAGATAATGAACCATGTCTCTGTACCAGGATTCTGGAGCTATAAATAAAGGACATACATCAACCATGTGTAACTCAACTTCATTCTTCCAATTGTTATCTTCATTGTCTTGACTCTTAGTCATCAATTTGCAGAGCCCTTGGCCTTTGACTATAGTTGCTGGTTTGAATTCTAAGTTGTATTCTTGTAAGGCTGTTACCCAGTTACCTCTTCTTTCTCCTAACTCTTTTTGTATGAAAATAGATTAGACTGCCAGGTGTGGAACTATCACTTTGGTACGGTTCTTCAGTATATATGGTCTGAATTGCTTCACTACCTTAAAAACTACATAAGCTTGCTTATCAACTACGGGGTAATTCAATTCATCCCCTTGTAGGCTATTGCTCATAAACGATATGGGGTGCTCATCTCCCACTTCTTCTTTTTGCGTAAGCACTACTGCTAATGAATTATCTGAATTAAAAGTGTACAAGATGAAGTCTTTTTCAAAGTTGGGACTTTTAAGGGATGGTGCATGAGCTATTGATGTTTTTATCTTGTTGATTGCACCCTTCTCTAAATCAGTCCACTTGAATTGGACACTTTGCTTGACGATTTGTTGCAAAGGTTTGACTATCTAAGCAAAATTTGGCACAAACCTTCGCACAAAATTTATTGTCCCCATAAAAGACTGCATGCCCTTTTTATTATGGGGCAAAGGAATCTATTTTATTGCTTTAATCCTCTATGGGTCTATTGAGATCCCTTTCTTTGAAATTACGTGACCCAATAGCTTTCCTTCTGTAACAATGAACACACATTTCTTTGGGTTTAAAGAAATGCCCTACTTTCGACAGTGTTCAAAAATTTGTTTTAAATGAAACACATGTTCTTCTCTTTTCATGGAAAATATCACAACATCATCCAAATAAACCACTACACTTCGGACAATCAGACCGCAAAAATATATATCCATAGCTCTTTGGAAAGTTGCTCCAACGTTAATGAGTTCAAAGGGCATTCTTCTGTATGTAAAAGTCCCCCACTTGGTTCTAAAAGTAGTCTTCAGTCTATCTTCTTCTGCTACTAACACTTGGTTATAGCCTGAGAATCCCTCTAACAGAGAAAACAACTCAGAGCCTGAGACCATATGCAATATATGCTCCATGGGTGGGATAGGGTAATTGTCTTTATCAGATGCATGGTTTAAATTTCTGAAATCAACACAGAGTCTGATCTCTCCAGACTTCTTTTGTATTGGCACCAAATTTGAAACCCATTCTGAATGTCTAACCTTGAATATGATCTTAGCATCAAGAAGCTTCTTCACCTCTCTTTGAATTAGAGGTTCTAGTTTGGGGTGCATCTTCCTCAGAGGCTGCTGGAAAGGCTTGACTCCAACTTTGATTGGAACGACATGTTGTATAATTTTGGTGTCATAGGTTTTGAGGTCTTCATATGTCCAAGCAAAGACATCTTTATATTGTTTGAACAAATTGATGAATTTGCTCCTTTCCCTGGGTGAACAACTCTTCCCCAGGTTCACATATTTGGGTTCATCCTCTGATCCTAGATTTATCAACTCGAATTGCAAAGAAAAACTATGTGTCTTAACATTTGCTGGTATTATAAACTTGTTGTCTAGATCGAACATTTGTTCCAACGTTCTAACCCCTTTAGGAATGAAATTTCCATTCTGAAGGTTTGCTTGATGTTCTTCATCATCTACTATGGCTCCTTTGAAGGTTTCATCATTCTCTAGACATTCCAATATTTGCTGATCATCATCAAACACCCTCAGATTGGTGATATTGTCAAGAACGGAAGGCCTGAAAAGCAATTCAATTGAACATTTGTTATTTATGGGTACTAGCCTTGCAGCTGAAGTAGCTAACAGGTTAGCTGCTGTATTCTTTAACCTAGGAATTGAAATAATATTGAATGCATCAAATTTTGTTAATAAATCCCATACTTCATTTTGATAAGCCTTCAGATGTGGTGATATGCAATGAATTGTATTTCGGACTTATTTAACAATGATTTTAGAATCTCCATACACTTTTAGATTTTTTACTCTCAACTCCATTGCCTTTTTTAGTCCCTGGACTAATGCTTCGTACTCGACTTTATTATTAGTGCACTCAAATTATAATCTACAGGAAAGGAAATATTTATTTTTTTCGGGATCCATCAGGACACAGCCAGCTCTTGATCCTTCCAGGGTTTTGGAACCATCAAAATAAAGAATCCAAAATTTCTTTTCTACCCCTACTGAATTAGAACTACTATCTATATGTGAGACTAATTCTTCTACATTACAATCAATCTTATCAGCCCGTGAAAACTGAAGGAGATCGGGCTGGGTATCTGATGTGTCACTGGCTTCCTCAGCTTGATAATTTCTCAGTTCAAGCTCAAGGAAATAGTTCCCCAAAATAGATTTAACTAGTTCATTCTTCCCCTCCAACTGTGTTACGTTGTGTTTCATCTAAGGTTCCCTGAACACCTTTATTTGATTCTGACAACCTTTGTAGGGAAACCACAAATGTGACCATTCATAGGAAAAATAACCATCTAATTTTGTTGACTAGTCCCAGCTCAAAACTAGCCCATATGCGTCCGGTATGTCTGCTACCACAATGTCTATATACTGACAAACCCTCTCATCTGCTGACAAACGTATCAGGACATCCTCCATTTCTCCTACCCCTTTAACTGCAGTCCTATCTAATTGGATAACTTGACCTGTAGTCGGCTTGGGTTAACCATTTATCTGCTTGCATACTGAAAGCGACATGACATTCACTGATGCTCCTGAGTCTACTAAACAGTTATGTATGTTGAAATTGAAAATTTCAAAAGTAAGTAGGAACGTTGGTGTTCTATATTTAGACTTCCCCCCTATTCTTGCTTCACCAATCTCTTCTTCAGACTGGTTATAATTCTGGGGTTTCATTATAGGTGTCTCAAGTGCCTTCAACAACTTTTCCTTTTGTTGGGGTAAGTTACACATTTCAAACAAAGAGATGTTTGCCTTAGTCTTTTTAATATCTTCTATTATGTTGTATCCCATTTCATGCTTGGTGGAATTTTTCTTGACATTTCCAACTTTTTTTTTTTTTTTTTTTTTTTTTTTTTTTTTTTTTTTTTCTGTAGACTTCACATGCATACTGACTATATTGGGATTCTAACTTGTGATGACAAACTCTAGTATATTAACGGTTTGAGTATTATCTTTGATCTTCTTCATTTTCTCCTGAATTTTCTTTATTTTGGGTATTATTGTGTTATCATCTTTCAATGGGCCCTGATTCCTTGTTGTAACATTTGTTTCCAATATTTTTTCTTCCTCGGTGATTCCTTCATCCTCTATGCTAAACATGGATGTACAATCCCATAAAACCATAGTATCTTCTTCTTGTGTCTATGTTGGTTCATGAACTTTCTCTCCTTCATCCACAATTTCTGTTAACTTGGAATCTAGTAACTGATTCATCACTAAAGTCAAAGAATTTATCCACTGTGGGTAGTTTCTTTTAGAGTGAGGTTGCTGATGGAATGTATAGAAATTTTCCATTCCCACTTTAGTTAAGTTCATAGCCTAGGGACTATGAGAGGGAGGTTTGGATGGACCACTACCATCCCTCTTTTTGTAATAAGGTTTGAATTGCTTCTTGGCCTCTTTCTCTTTTTCCATGTCAATTATTTTATTTGAGAGTTTCTGCACCATTTTTACCACACTATCTAATTCGTGTGATCGTTCATCTCTAGGATTAGTTAACAACAAAGGATTTCTGTTTCCAATTTTTTTTCCTCTGGTTGTGCAGGACATTTGTCTATACTTTCCATTTCGGCTTCCACTTTCTCAGATTCCTCATATGTTTCCACTAAGGTGGGCTTAAATGATCTTTTGACAAACATAGCTATCTCAGGACCAAGCGCTGAAGTGTAATACTCAATCAAGGTGTTCTCAGCAGGTTTTATAGTTTCATCAAAATTATTCAAATGAAAAGAAAACCTCTGATTGAAATTATGAACCCTCTCTTTCTTTTCCTTTCTGAGGGCAAGCAACTCTTTCATTAAAGAAGCGGTAGTTCTTGGGGTTCCATACTTGTTTCTAAACAATCACTCAAAGGTGTTCCTGTTTGGGATTGAGTTTTCCTGTAGGGAAAAATACCATGAGACTGCTTTTACCCTTAAGAGTATGAGGGAACAATATGCAAACTACGTCTTCATGCTCTACTACTTGTAAGCCTTCTAAAGCTAGGTAAAAAATTTGCAAATGATCATCCACAAAAATTCCTTCATTTGGTTCAAACTTGGGCAATGACTTATCAAAATTCTGAGGCATGGCATGTAACGGAGGAGTAAGGTTTAAAGCGTATCTAGCTCTCTAAGCAGGTGGTGGGGGAGGCTAATTTGCATTCACATTTTCCATGATTCTAGGTGGAGACTAAGGTGGATATTGGATAGGGGTTCGAAAAGGTGAGCAGTGAGGGGAATCTGGTCCTAACTGATTTAGAAGTTGCATAATCTCTTGCAAGGTTGTTTCTACCAACTCTTCAAAGTCTTCCACTAACACTGAATCCTCACGGTAAGGACGGTCTTTCTTACGAACTTCTCTTCTAGGAAAGGAAGGAATAATGGGAAATCCCCCAATCTTCTTTGCATACGCCCTCATGATTATCCTTACATCATCAACCACCTCATTATCAATGGAATAGAGATACTTTGTGACTTTTTCTTCAGGACTAGGTCTATTAGGGAAACCAGTTTCAGAACTATCACCGATGGAGTGTTCTCGAGAAAATGAATTTCCTCGGCCAGCCATGCACTAGCGGCCCTCCTTCTAGCGCCAAAAACTATTGAGGCATGGAAAATCACAGGTAACAACAATAGGAATTCTCCCCAATAAACGTTCCCAATTAGCTCGTTATTGTTTGATATGGGGAATCCATCCGGTTTACAGTCCGACTACCATAGGTCAAGTAACAGTTTAAGTTTTCTTTACTGATTGCGGCTCGATTCACCGTTTAAGTGTATTTTTTATTTTATTTTATATATGATATGCAAGTGCGTAATCTACGTGCAAATGATAGAGACGACAAAGAGTTCACAATGTGATGTGTAGGTTCTTACCTCTCATCTTATTTCCCCTTTCCTTCTAAATCACAAACAAATAACAACTGTGCTAAGCTCACTAATTTTATCTAACCTATCCCTAGGGAGTAGGATTATTGTCATATCCCAAAATTTCGTAAAAATTTAAAATTTTTAAAGTGACATAAAATGTCTTAAATCGCAGTTTAGTAACTGCTAGCGGTTAGCGGATAATGAAACAATTTAACAATTTTTAAGGATTAGTTTCAAATACAGAAAAACTAATACAACTTTAATCTTTATAAGTTACATGAAACTAACTTGCATTTAGTTGCTGTTAGCTGTATTGATGATTTACTTTTGTCAAGTAGGTGAGAAACCATGTTTGAAATCGGGGCTTACTTAGCATTCTGCTAACTCAAATGGATTGCTGGTTCTTACAGGTTCAGCAGGTAAGCGTTTGATCAAGTAGGAGTTTATATTGAATTAAGTCGAGAAGTACTTATTTAGCATGATAATATGCTAGTATATAAATTGATTATTAATACGCAAGACTCTGATGAGGTAAAGTAAATTCCTTCGTTGTTTTGGATCTAAGACAATATTTAAATTTGAGCCATAATAACTTTTATCCTTAACATAATTTAATGCTATTTACAAGAATGAGTTCTTCCAAGGTTTCTTTCTGTCATGAAGATTATAGTACCTAGTCAATTATAGATTCTTACAGTGAGCATAGAGCTCATGATCTCATCATAAAATTACTTCTACTGTATCATGATCTTACTGCTATTGTCATGTTTAATACTCAAGTGTAAAGCTCCTTATGTATGAACATAATCCGATGTTTTTCAAGGTAAAGTTTACAACGAAGGATTAGTTACTTAAGAGAAACTCTTTCCAAAGGTTAATCTTCAGTCTTCTTGAATACTCCTTCCTTTATCAGTATCAAGTCTTTCAGTGGAGAATTTTAGAGCTCTTCAGTTTACAACATATCTCTACCCTAACTCTTCTTTACTAGTCGTGATCCATATCAACTTGTTTGATTTGCTTGCAATTATGATTATCTTCTTACACTGTTAGAAGTCAAGTTATAAACTTTAATTTCTATGTTATCGCCATGATACAAGTGTTGTTACAATAATACAATACCACATTGTTTTTATAATGTTATCATATAATTCAACTTGTATCCTAAGGTAATTTTACTACCTAGTAACCACCATGGTGTAGTAAAATTATTGGTATTATATATTATAAGTTTGGTTCTTTATATAAAAAAGAATACTAGCTCCAAAGTGTGGTTTAAACCATAGCACTGTTGACATTATACAATCATATGAATTATCCAAATGATCGATGGCAAAGTTGACTTGATGATCAATCATGTGAAATGTTATATTATGGTTGATAACATAAATTGTATTATTGGCAAATGATATGCACTTTTATAATATAGTCGATATTATGGTTTGCATAATTGGTAATGATAAGATTTCAAATCTGTAATGCAGCGTAAACATTAGAACGTGACCCACACTTTGTAGATATTTGGATGGGCATGTGGATCATCCTCCTGCATGCATTGGTTGACTTATAATGAAGTGAAACCCTACTCCTTGGCATTTGGATCTGAGGGTTTGTCTACCTGCAGGTTGCACTGTGAGACTCCTTGCGGCCATGAGAGGCCTGCTCCTTTCCTGTTTGTTGGCTTCGTAGTCTGCATTACTGTGTGAAGTGGTTTGGGTAACATAGTTTGTATTCTCGGTTTCTCTTGTGAGTAAATATTTACTGTGTGAGTGGTTTTTAATTCTTCACTTGGCTCAAATCCCGTAAATGGTTTACCATGTGACTGTTTCGCTCCTTGTCTCGGCATCGTAGAGTTTGAGTGTTGTATTCTTGCTGCCTCTATCGCAGGGTTGGCTTGAGGGTTTGCTTGCTTTTCGGTTTGGTTCACTCAAGTTCGTGACTGATTTCTTCTTGGCTCCCATTTCTTCTTACTCACAGCACATGTATACATTGCTACTCCACTTGCAATTCTTTTACCAAATATTTACTAAGTTAGGGTTTCTTTTTAATTTATGAACAAAGTTTTTAATTAATGTTTGAATCTTATTCTTGCAGGCTCCTGTAGACAGCTCCTGACTTGAATGGAAAGTAAGCTCATCCTTCAATTATCTTCGTGGGCTTCCAACCGGTAAACCCCAGTATCGTTGTGGGTTCTCCCTGCTTGCGAAATGGGTTGTTGGTTGAAGGTTCTTGTGGTTGGAAGTATGGCCAGATTCACCATTGGTTAAGATGTTTAGTTTGTTTTTATTTCTCCATGTTTTATTTTAAAACCCTTGCGATACTTCGTTGGGTAGCACAAGCTTTTGAAGCTTTGCTGTATATGCTTTTTTGGTGAAAACAGTTCTGGTGAAAACAGTTCATACTTACGGCTTAATGATGTAATTTTGTTTGTTTAATATTTTAAAGAAATACTCCTTTAAGCTAAGAGATTTTAAAAGACCTCTGTCTCGTTCACTTCAGTTTCTCTTTTACATTTGAACTTGAAGAAAAGAAGACTTTGGACTAGGTTTTACCCATTTTGTCTGCAATGTAATTTATTCCCTGTTAATATAAAATACTTATGTATATATGTGATTTTTTTAGCAAGCTGGGCTTTAGACCCATCGTTTCTTCAGGCTATAAGCCTTCCTTGATTTGAGATTTATATTGCAATGGTTAATGATTCTTGGTTTACTTTGTTCGTTATTTACATATGCATTTTATTTATTACTACTCTGTAAATTATAATTATTTTTAAGCTATGTATAGAAGATAATGGTTAAATTCTAGAACTCGGCTTTCAAGGGTTAAAAGAAACACTGTAAACCCTACAGTTTATGAAATTCTTGTTTCTGCTTATAGTATTCTTGACTCTGTTTTTAAGAAATAGAATAATGAAAGATAAAATGATTTACAGTTATAAGTATGATGTTAACTCCGTAGGAAATGAAAAGATTCTAAATAGTTTTGCTTCCAGTTTTCAGTTAAGAAAAATACTTAGATTTTTAGTGTAGCATACTTAAAAACTTGGGTTGGTATGAGAATAGATGGATTTCTTGGAGTGATTTTAACGTACTCCTCAATTAATGGTGGCAATTGATTCGTACGAGTAAAGGATAGTCGCCATAGGTTTCTGCTGAGAGCGTTTTAGCTACAGAAACCCTCACACGATATCTTTTACAAAGATTTTCACAGATTAGATCAAGGTGGTATTTGGTTGACATCCGGACGAGCTTTTTTTTGGGTGGTATTGAAGATGTCTACGGTGATTAGAAGTCCATGCGCTTCCAGGAGATGGACTGTGATGGGAGACTGATATAGTGGTTTTGTCTTGGAGCTGATGTTTGTGGAGGCATTGTTTTGGTGTGGCGTCTGTGGGCCTTTTTCATTAGCGGTTCGGAGGTGGTATTTGGTTATTTTTGGGGTTTGGGTTTGTGGCTTGAAGGGTTTTGGGGTGGTTTGGTGGGGAGGTATGGAGGAGGAGGTGGATTACTCTTCGGATGGGGTCAATGAAAGAGATATTTTCATTGTTGATGGTATTTCTGGTGCTTTGGATCGGCAGGGGACATCTGGACCTCTGCTGTCAGGAAGGGGGCCAGAGGTCTTCTCTCGGCTCGTGGATGGGAATGCAATGCTTTCAAACACCAGGTTTTCTTCTGTGGGTTTGGAGGGGTTGGAGGCGGATTTAGATCTTTTCAAGACCACTGTGGGTTTGGGTGTGGACCGGCCTGACCTAGCTGGACTTCTCGATCGTACTCTCTCCCCTCAGACTGGTTTCTTTACAAATTTCCCTGCTATTTCATTGGAGCTCCCAGTAGAGGGTCTTTCCCCTCTTCTTGGAGGTGGTATTCAGCATTAGGGTTTGGGTACTGAAGGTAGGTAGATTCCTAGGGTGGCCATTTCTTCCAGTGGTCAGGCGGCGGTTGCTCTGGGCAGCCCTGAATGTTTTCCTGTGGTTGAATCTTTTTTAGCCCCTAAGCATGGGGGGACAGTGAAGGTGGGATCTCAAAAAGGTCCAAAGGCAGTCAAAGATAGGAAGCATAGGGACAAGATGGTGCTGGGGGTTTATGTTTCAATGGAAGAGGCCGAGGATATGTCCATGACAACAGTGGTTGGGCATGTCCATGGCAAACGTTTTGGCTGTGGTTTTCTCCAGAGATGGGCAGCTAAGCAGTGGAAACATTTGCTGGATACTGAACCTGACGTTCAGGTATTGACTAAAGGGTGGTTTTCTTTCATCACACATAGCAAAGGGGAGGTTGATGCTGTCCTGGGAAGGCAGTGGTCTATGCATGGGATTCCTATTGTATTGAATCGCTGGACACCTTTTTTTGATTCACAAAAAGAGAAGATTAACAAGGATCCTCTGTGGGTAAAACTTCCAGGTTTTCCTATGCACTTATGGAATGAGAATCGATTTGCTGCAATTGGGAATTTTCTGGGTGAATATGTTTGTGCTGATTTATCCTTTCTGGAGACTGGTAAGTATTCGGTGGCCAAAATCTTGGTAAAGATCGATCCGCGTCTAGGACTTTCCTATGAGATTAATGTACAGACAAAGGATGGGGACTTTGTGCAAATTCTCGACTATGTGGGTGTGCCGTTTAGGTGTCACCGCTGTCATACATATGGACATTTGGTGGCCATTTGTCCGCTTCCCTTTAGGGCCAACAAACCGATGATTGAAGATGATATTGATGGGGTTGATGCTCCTAAGGAGGAGGGGGTTACTGCTGATGTGGGGGTTAGGAATTCTGGGCCATTGGATGGAAGGTCGGTGGATACAGAACCAGAGGTACAGGTTGCTTCCAGAAAACTCCCCTTTTCATCAGACATGTCTATGTGCGCGGTGGTCAATGGCAAGCAGGTTCCTGGGGGATTGTTCGCTGACAGACTGGGGACTGGGGTTAATGCTATTGTTTCTTCATCTCACGATGGATCCAGGAAGACTTTAGTGCAGGCCAATATTCGCGGGGGTTCATCTTCGAATCCCTTGGGTATGTATTTTTTCCCTTCTCCTGTAGTTTCTCTTGTTACTGATTCTGATGATATGGGGGGGGGGTTATGTCTTTTGGTTCTACTTTAGCCAGCCCAAATTTCCACTGTCCTGTTGCTCCTTGTCCGTTTCCCTCGTCTGATTGTGTTTTCTCCCCTTCCATTGTTTCTACTAATATTTCTACCAGCTCTGAGGGAAGAAGTATCAGATATGCCCTTAGAAGTAGGGAGATATCCTTTGAGGGGACAGGGGGGAAAGGTCTTCCTGAGTTGTCCTTGCGTGTGGTGGGGAAAGGTCGTGGCAGAAAATCTCTTTTGTCCAAATCACAAGAACGGGAAAAGGTGGATTTAGGGATGGGGACACAATATTAAATTGAATGGGCACTTAGAGCAGTGAAAGCCCAGGCGGGGTCTCCCAAATGAAAGTTATGTCCTTTAATTGTCGGGGGTTGGCGAGTCCCCTCAAAAAATCGTCTCTTCGGAGTCTGGTGTATTTAAATCAGTCAGATGTTATTCTGCTACAGGAAACTTTGGGGTGTAGTGAGGAGGTTGTTAGGGTTTTAGAAACTTTTCTTTCCGGTTGGAAGTTTGTGGCTGTGGATGCTAGGGGCCGCTCTGGAGGTCTGGCCTCGGGGTGGAAGGTTCAAAGATGTAGGTGTGATTGTTCTTGGGGAATTTATTCTGGTGTGGGGTTGGCAGTGTGGGACTCTGAGATTGGGAAAACTATCACGATTCTTAACATCTATGGGCCATATTTGAACAGAGCTAGCTTTTGGGATTCTTTGTTCACTTTGGACCTTTTCGAAGGCACTGATGTAATTTTGGGGGGAGATTTTAATCTTACTCTGGGGGCCACTGAGGTCTGGGGGCCACTGAGGTCTGGGGGCCTAGAGATACTCTAGATGTTTTGGCCAACTTTTTCATTCAAGCTTTTGCGAGGAAGGATCTTCTGGACATACTCCCGCAAAAGATTGTCCCTACCTGGAGAAATAAGAGAGCAGGGGATCAAAGGGTTGCTAAGAGATTGGATATGTTTTTGGTGGCTGAATCATTGGCTCTTGGGGTGGATCTTGTTCGGCAGTGGGTGGGGACAGGAGGGATTTCTGATCATTTCCCCATTTTTCTATAATTTCGAGGTCGTCGGAGGAAGCCCCCAAGTCCATTCAAATTTAACTCCAGCTGGTTGAAGGAAGAGGGTTTTCAATCTTTGGTTAAGGAGTTGTGGAATCCTCGTCCACAAAAATCTATGGAGCATGAGGGGGTTCATTTTTACCAAAATATGAAACGCATAAAGGAGGAAACTATCTCATGGGCTCATGCCAAGAGGGTGAATGATGATATGAACTTGAGGGAATGTGAGTTGGCTATTGATAGGTTGCTTCACAGTCCGGGGATGGGGTTCTTGGATGAACAGACTAAGGATAAACTCCTTTCTTTGGAAAAGAAGCGGAATGTGATTTTCTGTGAGCGAGAAGAAATGTGGAGATTGAAGAGCAAAGCAATTTGGCTTCAGTGTGGTGATGAGAATACAAAATTTTTTCAAGCTTTTGCTAAGGGGAGAAAATTTTCCAATTCTATTTGGGAGTTGTCTTCGGCAAAAGGGGAACCGGTGTCCAGTTTCGATGGGCTGGCTGATCTGGGTGTGAGATATTTTGGGGATTTATTCTCTACTCAACCTGGAGCTAATATTGCTGAGGTCATTAGGGTGGCACAGCTATTTCCCTGATTTGTGGATGAGGAGGAAAACAGGTTGTTGATGGGGGAATTTTCGATGGAGGAGCTGTCGTGGGTGCTTCACTCATTTCAAAAAGATAAAAGCCCGAGGCTTGATGGCTGGCTTGTTTAATTCTTCTTGGGTTTCTTTGATTTCTTCGGTGAAGAGCTCTTGTCAGTTGTTGAGGAATCTCATAAGGCTGGGTTTATTCATGGCCCGCTCAATTCTACTTTTATTGCTCTTATCCCAAAAATGGATAAACCTGCAAGTTTTGAGGATTACAGGCCCATCTCACTTTTCAATAATTTATATAATATTATCTCTAAGGTTATTGCAAAGAGACTCAAATCTGTTTTGTCCCAACATATTTCTAGTGAGCAATTTGGGTTTTTGGAGGGCCGTCAAATTCATGAGGCCATTGGAGTTGCTCAGGAAGGCCTACATACTTTGAAAGTTCAGAAACAGAAAGGAGCAGTGATCAAGATTGATCTCTCCAAGGCCTACGATCGAGTCAATTGGCTTTACCTTAGGATGCTGCTTACACACTTGGGATTCTGTTATGAATTTTTGAGATGGATTATGGCTTGTATCAGTATGGTGAGTTTTGCAGTCCTCATTAATGGAGCTGCTAGCCCTTTCTTCCATGCGGGAAGGGTTCTTCGACAAGGGTGTCCCCTTTCTCCCCTTTTGTTTCTTCTTGTTGTTGAAGGTCTCAGCCACTTATTTTGGCTTCAAAAGCAGAAGGGACTTTTCGAGGCACTACCATTTCCCAGGTATTGTATACTACACACCTCCTTTTTGTTGAGGATATTATGATTTTCACTAATGGGTCGAGACAGGATATTGATAAGGTGTCTGAATGACTAGCCCTTGTACAAGCTGCTGCGAGCATGGTGGTAAATATTGAAAAATACACTATATCATGCTCGAAATTATCTGAGCAGGAAACAAATAGAATTGCTCTTCGTTTGCCTTTTAGAATTATGGATTTGGATGCTGGGTTAAAGTATCTGGGGTTTTTCTTAAAACTGAACTCTTACCTGAAGGCAGATTGGCACTGGTTATTGACAAAATTGGAAAAAATACTTCAATGTTGGAGTAAAAAATGGCTCTCTCGGGCTGGGAGACTGGTTCTGGTAAAATCTGTTTTGGAAGCGATACCCGTCTACTGGATGTCTCTTGCATGGATGCCTAAGGGGATTCTTGAACAAATTCCCAGGCTATGTTTTTCTTTTCTGTGGAGAGGTAAGAATGATCACAGGGCTATGGTATGGGTGATGTCACATACCCCAATTTTGTAAAATTATGTAATTTGTTTAATCATATTTCTGAGACATTATGTTAAATTTAATGCTAAGTAGGGATTGATGACTCAGCAGAGTCAACAGTAATGGAGTGTAATTCAGAATATTTTATTAATAATAAATAAATTATGGAGACAACAGCACGGGAGAGCTGTTAAAAGATGTTACTGGTCAAACTGGTGGATGGAACTAGGTGGAAAGGAAAAAGACAAGTGGAAGCATCCTCAAACACTTCCTAAGTTGCAGGTGGCAACTTCCCTATATTTGGGGTCATGATTCCCCAAGAAAGTGGAATCAGAGTAGGTGGCCCATTAAATGACAGTTAACCCAACAAAGACCTAGGCAATATTTTAAAAGTACTGAATGAAGAGAGCTGAGGCTGCTCAGATTTTATTCCAGAAAGAATTCATTCAGGTGAATGTTATTCAGGAATTTCATTGAGGAAAGAGGGAAAAACAATAAGGAAGTGTTCTAAGTAGATTGCTGCAGTAACTTGATTTTATTTACAGCTTTTGGTCTGAGAGAACCGACTGATAGTTCTGAGTTAATACTGAGCTGAAGACTGGTATCAGACTTTGCTGCACCTAGTTCCAGCCAGGGAGACCAGAGCAAGCTCGGGGGTCCTGAGAAGTCGCTGTCTGAGCGCTCTCCAGGAGTTGGTAGGGAGGAACAGCCTCCCATTGCTGTTGTTGTCCACAGCTTAAACAGGTTCTGTCATTTATTTCTTTATGTTCACTGAGTATGAATGGATGCATGTTATGTTTAATTATATGTCTGAGTGGTTAGTTAGTTTCAGTAAAGTTAGTATCTCAGAATATTAGTAATGAAATCTGTTAATAGTTACTGTGTTTTTCCACATCTGGTATCACCAGACCGTACTCCAGGACAGTACCTCGGCATTGTGAAGTAATATCCTTCTGAACCGAGTTTCCTATTTTACTACTAGAAACTACTAAGGTCTTAGAAATGCATATGTTAAATTTCTTATAGATTTAAAACCAACTTTCTATTACTGTATTTCTTTTGTTTCAGTAAATTCTACAGCAAAGGAAAGATAGAAGTTAGATTAGAAATTATACTATTGCTGTAAGTTTTCTTCCTGGTGTTCGGACTCTGTTATTTCAAAAGTTAAAACAAAGTAAAAACAGGTTACAGGAATATTAGTTTTATTTATTTATTGAATTCCAACTTATTAATAATTATACTAATAGCACAACTGTAAGTAAACATTTAACTAAAAGAATAAACTAAATACAATAGAAAGTAGTAGATAGTATATTAAACTACAGAAGAATCAAACTTAAATACTATCTCCAAATATTATAAAATAAACTAAGGAATTAATATAAAAACAACAGAAATTTTAGAAAGATAATATAAATATTACAGTAATAGTAAAGTACTCTTTTACATCTTGCTATTCATATTAAAATAGGAATTTTATAACAATAATATTATTCTTCAGAATCAACTTTTTTCCGAACTATAAGTAATTAATAGTTCCTAACCCTAAATCTTTTAAGATATAATTGTATAGTAGTAAATACTTGTCCTCATTTATAAGGAGGATTTAGTATAGAATTAAAGGCAAGAATATTACTTTGATTTTATTAGGTATCATGTATTAATACAGACAGTTTATAGTAAATTATTTGTGTTTTATAAGGACCTGTTATTATCAAACATAGAAAGTATTTTAATACTCTGTGAGTAAAACTTGAATTACTTTATATCTAAGTTATAAGTAAAACAGTATCAAGATAAATAAATAATAAAATATATAAACCCTATATTATTATCAAGGTTTAAACTTTATATCAGTTATAATTTCTTTATTAATAACAAACCGAATTATAAACTGACTTTAACACATAATTTTTCAATATACGATCAAAGGTATATCTATACAAAAGAAAAGATATGAGTACAGGATGCCCGACAATCGAGCTTAAGTATTTAAAACCTCTTTAGTAACCTAATGAGACAGATGTCTCCTTAACATAAATTTTATTTAATAGAAGCAAAACAGTATTATTATCTTTCACCGCCAACTAGGGTTAAACCTAGTAACACTTTAAGTACATAAAAAAATTATTTAATAAAAAGAAGAACTAGTAATATTCTTCTTACGGCCGGGCTATTAAATAAAACATAGTAAGCATTATTTTATTTAAATCTTTCTAATACTGCATTAAGGAAAAATGCAAGAGAGAGAAACACTTTTCAAAATTTCATAGAACTGAGTGTAAAAACCCTACCCTTTGTCAAATAATCATAAGAACAACTGTAACTCTGTTTCATTTAATAACCCATAGTAGTAACAAAAATATACATGAAGGCTTACAGCCTGTAAAGCTTTTGAACACAGTAAAAACAAGGCTTACAGCTTGTTAAGTTTTTAAACCAAACAATAACTACAAACATGGTCTTACACTCACGGCCGTAGTCGGAGAGCTCAGTTTAAGAGCTAGGGTTTTACCCACATTGTTAAAAACTTTAAAAACAAACAACCCAAAATCCATGGAGGCCAACCAGGGCTGCATTGACCAAACCAGAGCAATATCTTAAGGCATCAGACAAAGATGATAAGCCGTGGAAAGACCAAGGCTTACCGTGGTCATGGAGCCGTAACCCTTATTCCAGTGTAAGCAAAGAAGCGTAGCAGGTTCACCTGCAAGAAGATCATTTGCACAGCCGAGTGTTAGCTTTTGTTTTTAAAGTACAAGGATAAATAATAACATGTATAAATTGCTGTACATTAAAGAAAACGAGGTAGTGGTTACTCTACCTGTTGATAACCTTCACAGCGTTGCCACGACCAGTTCGGGCAAGTAGTCTGCTAATCAATGGCAACAAGATTGGGTTAAATTCGCTCAACCTCTAAAGCAAAAAGGAGACCCCAACGAATCAATGAAGAGTATAAACCCTACAGTCGCAACACTCTTTCTATCATTTATCACTCAACAGTTGATAGCACCAACCACGCTATACTGAAAGGATAATCATTCACGCGGGACAGAGAAAGGTAGAACAGTTACCCAAACTGAGCTAAACCATTCAATGGCGATTCTACAAAGGCAAGCAGCAAGTATCTATACAATCTAATCACCCTCACGATGCAGTAGCAGAGCTCACGAGGAGCTGAATTAGCAGGAGGTGTAATGGCGGTCAATACAACAGCAGCATGGTCCCGAAGAATTTACAGAGCGGCCAAAGGCCTATGAACAAAGGAAGAATGGAAATTTAGGGTTAGATCAACCGTTATATAGTGCCAAAGTATGGCTGTCATGCAACCACGTAACACTTTTAATAATTGGTATAAAATTGGCTATCATTCCAAAGTCCACGATTGTTGAATGATTTTCACAACCAAATCATCACTGGAAGGTTCCATAGGAAGTTTTATACCTTGATATAACCTACATCATTTTGTCAACAACGCATCATTAGTACAATGTATATATATCTTGCATGCTACATTATGTTTGTTCATAGTCTCGTTACACAAGCATAGAAATTTGTTTATGTTAACAAGGGATTATAGAATAATAAATTATGGTTATAATTTAGTTGTTATAGTCCACAACTACGAGGCCAACTATTTGGTTTTTCAAAAGAAAGTAATAAACATAACTACTTTTTAAAGTATATACAATTAATGGTGTTTCTATTATGTTATTCATAATTTGATTTGGTTTGTCCTAGTACATAATTTAGACATTTTATGGATAGAGAGATAACTCTTCATTGTTATGGTCATAACATCATTTGGAGACAAATAGACTTTGTCACTCTCCAAACTCAGAATTTATAAAGACTTCATAAGTAAGATAAGATAGATAACTTGATTTCTCTTTCTACCTTCTTTGTTTGTTAATTTAGTTTTGAGATATCATAAAAGGATCAAAGATGATGAGTTTAGGATTGATTCTAACAGTATTTGGTTTTCAACCCAATAATACTCTTGGAATGAGTTCAGTATTCTAAAAGAATGCCGACTTTTAAACTATAAAAGGAATACTTGTTTCGAATCATAGATCTTAAATGCTTCAGTAAGAAAAATTATGGATCGATTTTAATAATATTCCTCATTAGTTGAAAAAACTGAATAGGATGCAATCTAAGCATGGAATATTATTATTATAACTTTGACTAAAAGAAGTAAACCTGTGAAGCTGTGATCTTTCTACCCTGCTAGTTGTTAAGTAAAGAAATATTAAATACGTTTTTATACTTATCTTCAGAATGGACAATTAAGGGTTTTTCGTACTTGTAAATTTACTAAACTTTATGTTACTGTAGGGAATAGTACTCTACTATTTTTTATGTGCAAAATGCAATTCTTTTTAGTAATAAGTCTCAAAGGAAAATTTAGCAGTAATAAAAATAATACCTTGAGAAGCATGGTATTTCTGTCTAGCATGTATAAACTTTTACTAATCAAATTGTATGCAGAAATCTGTACTGTAAACTTCTGAGACTTGTTTGCATCGAACCATAATTCTTACCTGTATACCTGTAATAGAAGGAAACTGCTGCGTTAGCTCGAAAGCTAAGTAAGCCCCGCCCTTCACTACAAACCACCTTGTGTCATAAACAGAAAAACAATCAGTAACTGGAAAAGAAACTGATCCTTAAAGTACAGAGTAAATAAATAATCATTTAGTTACAATTCTAGTAGCATAAATTAATCAAACAGTTAATGACTGCATTAATGTGATTATACGTTATTTTAAAAAGTTTTAAATTTTTTGAAATTTTTGGGGTTATGACATGTGGTATTAGAGCATGGTTCAAACACTAGGCCTTGATGTGGCCCAATTAATTTCCGCAGAACAGTAAAAATAATATACTAACCTGTATTTTGTTTTATGTGAAAGGCAGAAAATTATTTTTTTTCTGAATCTAACAAGCAGGTATGGAGAATTTAGGAGAATATGCTGAGGAGGAATTCCCAAACACTGAGACCAGATAGATGTCCAGAGAACCTGTGATTGAAGAGAACTGCTCACTCCTCAGAGTTGATGCAGACCATAAAGAGTTTAAAGACTGAAATAGAAACAGTCAAAAAGGATAATGAAATAATTCTGAAGACTCAAGAGGAGTTAAATCAAATTCTGATAGAGAAATTTCAGACTGAAGGGAAAAATAGAAGGTCTGAATCTAAAGAAGCTAGCCATCAAAGAGGGTCCAAAAAGATGAAACTAGCTAAACCTGATAGCAGTTCATCATCAGAAGGAAGTAAGGAACAACAGAGCTATTACACTACTAGTGACAGTAGTGAGGCCAAGTTGTATAAAAGGAAGAAAAAGTACAGGACTTATGAAGAGATTTCTGGGGAGTTCAAGAAAATAAAACCCCCAACTTTCAATGGAGAAACGGAAAACGGAGAAGAGGCAGAATCCTGGTTATCCCGGATGAGAAAATATTTTCAGATTTATAATTATTCAAATCAGCTGAAGGCGAGAATGGCCATCTATAACCTTTCTGGAAAGGCAGATATATGGTGGCAAGATTTGAAGAGGGTTAAGGGGATTAAAGAAAAAGAGGTCAATTGGAGTACTTTTAAAAGGTACTTCAAGAAGAAGTTTCTGTCTGAACAATACTATGAAGAAAGGGCCAAAGAGTTTTATGAGTTAAAGCTTGGGTCCATGACTATGAAAGACTTAAACAACAAGTTCTTAAGTCTGTTAAGGTATGTGCCGTATTTAGTTGATGAGAAACCTAAAGTACAACGGTTTCTCAGCTGCCTTCCATACCATATAAAAGACAGAATCGAATATGATAACCCCAAAAATCTGGAAGAAGCCATGTGAAAAGCTAATTTCTGTTTTGAACAGAACAAAAAGAAGGAAGGAATAGCCAATTGGAAGGCTAAAAAGAATGGTAATCAGTCTGAATTCAAGAAAAAGGAATATGTACCCTAGAAAAATTTCAGGAACAACAAGAACAGAAACCATTCTAATGGTAAGAACTTTCAGGGAAGCAAAAATGGTGCTTCAAATAACTCCAATAACTTCAAGGGCAGCAAGGAGGTTTCTAACAATCATGGAAATTTCACTAAGAATTTCGAAAGGAAGGAACCTGTTAAGTGTTGGGAGTGCAATGGCCCACACTATGCTTCAGTTTGCCCAAATCGGAAGAAGACAAACAACAATATTCATACAATACAAGATGAAATGACTGTTGGAGACTTTGCAAGGACCATGCCCCGAATCAATGCAGCGTTGGAGAATCGCCAAGCTGAGTACCAAACTTCCATGGTGGAAGTATAAGGTATGGTTAACAAAACCCCTGTAACTATTCTAATAGATCCAGGTGCTAGCTTAAGTTATATTTCACCGCAGATAGTAGAAAAGTGTAATCTGACTGTTGAAAAGTTTGATAACTCTTGGCTAGTTCAACTAGCCACAAGGGCAAAAAGGAAGGTAAATTGTTATGTTAAGGAATGTGTTTTAGATATGAATGATTTTAAAACTACTGTTAAATTAAATGTTTTGCCACTTGGTTCGTATGACATACTTATTGGTATGGACTGGTTAGAACAACACAGGGTAGTTTTAAACTATTTTGATAAAACGTTTACGTGTGTAAATAATAATGAACAGCCTGTAATAGTTAAAGGTATACCTAGGAAAACTGTAATTAGACAGATTTCTGCCTTACAGCTCAAAAGAGTAGTCAGGAAAGGGTGTAAAGCCTATGCTGTAACTATTATAGATGAGGTGAGTAAATATGAAAAAGATAAAATAAAAATAGAGGATATTCCTGTGTTAAATGAATTTATTAATGTTTTTCCGGAGGAAATTCCAGGATTACCTCCCAGGAGGGAGATGGATTTCACAATAGAGCTGGTACCAGGTGTTGTACCTAGCTCGAAGGCTCCGTACCGTATGAATATTCTGGAACTTAACGAAATAAAATCACAGTTAAAGGAATTAATTGATAAGAAATATATTCGTCCTAGTGTGTCTCCTTGGGGAGCACTAGTAATCTTTGTTAAAAAGAAAGACGGAACTATGCGACTTTGCATAGATTACCGTCAACTAAATAAAATGACAATTAAAAATAGATACCCGTTACCCCGCATAGATGATCTATTTGATCAGCTGCGTGGAGCTACGGTGTTCTCGAAGATAGACCTGAGATCAGGCTATCATTAGGTGAGAATTAAAGAAGAGGACATATTCAAGACAGCTTTCAGAACAAGGTATGGACATTACGAATTTGTCGTAATGCCATTCGGGCTTACTAATGCCCCAGCCATCTTTATGTGTCTAATGAATAACATAATGCATAAATATTTGGACAAATTTGTTGTCGTATTCATCGATGACATCCTAATCTATTCTAAAAATGAAGAGGAACATAAGGAACATTTACGGATAGTCTTACAAGAACTGCAAGAGCAACAGCTCTTTGCGAAGTTCAGTAAGTGTGATTTCTTCAGGGATGAAATCCAATACTTAGGTCATGTGGTGACCAAGGAAGGGATTTTAGTTGATCCTGAGAATATCCAGGCAATCGAAGATTGGCCAGTACCAAAAGACGTAACAAATGTTAGGTCTTTCATGGGAATCACCGGTTATTACCGGAGATCCATAGAGGGTTTTTCAAAAATAGCCAACCCAATCACTTCCTTGCAAAAGAAAGGAAAGAAATTCGATTGGAACTTAAAATGCGAAGAAAGCTTTAAGAAACTAAAAAATTTATTAACAACTGCGCCTATTCTAAGAATAGCGGATCCCAATAAGGATTTCGTGGTTTGCACTGATGCTTGTAATGATGGTCTAGGCGGAGTGCTGACTCAGGATGGGCATGTCATTGCCTATGAATCCAGGAAGCTAAAGATTCATGAAAAGAATTATGCTACTTATGATTTAGAGCTAGCTGCTGTTATTCATGCCTTAAAAATGTGGCGACACCACTTAATAGGCAGAAATTTTACTTTAATGACTGATAATAAGGGTCTAAAATATCTTTTAGATCAGCCTAACTTAAATGCAAGGAAAGCAAGATGGTTAGCCTTCCTAAGTGAATACGATTTCGAAATTCAACACATAAAAGGAAAAGAAAATAAAGTAGCT
>LPNX010050725.1:6706-68212 GCA_001517045.1 Pseudotsuga menziesii
TGGATGTTCCTCTAAATCTGGAAGGGTATCTCTGTAAATAAAGTCAAGGGATTCTCCACGCAGAGGCAACTCAAGGGATTCTCCATGCAGTCTTAGCATAAAGGTCACACCAACTTAGGGTTCAAGGTAACCCTCGACACTCGACCAACTCCATGTTCAAGAGAGAAATCACCAAGACACATCGGAACAAGCCCTAAGCTCGTTATCCAAGTTATCTTCTTCAGGCCAGACCAATGTGGCTCCAGATCTACGTCTCTCCTACACATTGGCTTCATCCTTCCACGCCAATTCCATGGACATGAAAGCATTAATTTTCAAGACTATGTAGTTATGAAAGCAATAGTAGAGCTTACTATCTGATGGGGGATATTGCCCTATCTCAGCCCAACAGATACAGATATCAATCTCAGCGCTTCAATATCCTTTACGTTGCAGCAAGCGTATCAAGGTTTCCTCCTTAAAAGGAGTAGTGTTTCAATTGAGGGAGGTTATAGTGGAGATGCAAAAAACTAAGAGCCTCACACAGAGATGCAAAAGTTGAGAACCTCACGCAAGTCTCCAAATAGAATTCTTCATTTCACGCAACAGTTGAGAGGGCATTCACCACCCTCACACAAAGGAGAGAACTCGATTCACTCAACAATGAAGAGGTGAGTGAAAAATGGTTGTTGTCAACAGACTGTTTTGCAAAGCATTGAGTTTGCATTCTTTTCTTCTGCGAAGTTACCTCCACCCTAACAAAAAGGAGAGAGCTCGATTCACTCAACAATGAAGAGAAAAGTTAAAATTGGTTGTTGTCAGCGCCATCGCTTAAGCGATGCTTCCTCACACGCCGTCTCTTAAGCGACGCTTAACCAACGGTTATGAGGATAGCTGTCGCTTAACCGACGCGTCTGGCCACATTTACAAAAAAAAATTCTATGCTTGTGATTTTTGGTAAGTTTAAAAAGAGAAATCCACGCGCTGTCGGATTTTTCCGTTGGATTTTGGATCAAAATGTAGTAGTGCGCATCGCAGTCTCACGGACGATGCGCACACGTTCTCTTCTACTCAACCCTCCGCCTGCGATATCTCACACCGCAGCTCCTCTGATGGTGCGATATCACCTATCTCTACTGTGATATCTTCTACAGTAAGACTCAATGCGACTCTCAAGGTCCGGTGGTTCTCTCTCTAGGTACAATAGCTCTATTGACCTTCGCAGGGTGTTTAAATAGTCTTACTTGAACTTACACAGTTCAACACACTCAATCATCAGCTGTACTCAACTTGTTGAACTAAGTATACTGGAATTACTTAACAGAGTAACTGCTAGCTCTACTGTGCGAATCAAGCACTGATAAAATCATATGCAGACACTTGATACATTCACTTGCATTCAACCTTCTATATGCTATAAACTGAATGAGAACATACAGACATTCACTAACTGATATACAACATTCATGTAACATATAACAGATAGCAACTAAGTAAAGCACAATCACATGAAATAGTCGCACAACACACCAATTTTACATGGTTCACCCCCCAGAAAGGAAGCTACGTCCACAGGAACTGGTTTTTATATTATATCTTGAGAGAGTAAACACAGTTTCGCTGCAACCTAGTATGCAGCTCGAGATATTTTGTGTAACTCCATGCACACAGCCGGGAGCCCTTCTCTCCTAGATCTCTTCTCTTCCTATATTGCCTTCTTACAATATATTCTTCTTCTTCTCTCTCTCTCTCTCTCTCTCTCTCTCTCTCTCTCTCTCTCAATCCCTGCGGATTGTTACATACATGATCCAGGAGCCAGCTACTGGTTACAATAAGATAACTACAGACTGAAATAACAGGACCAGAGCTCGACTCTTCTATAATACAAAATGACTATGAGCTAACAGACTAACTGACTCTATGACTAGTTAATTGTCTGAATAGCTAACCTTTTAAAATACAAGATACATGCTTTTATAGGCGACCCAAAAGTCTCGCCATTACAACAATGTGGGCCTATCCCAACAGTAACCCAAAAACCCTAACTATGACAGTCGGCTTATCTGTACTTGAGTTGCCGATTTTCGTCACACCACAGCTTCCTGCAGTATTCCACGCTTCTCGGCGCTGATTGTGGGTACCAACGCCGCTTCCTTTTCTGTCCTTCGTCTTCAATACCTCGACCCGTTGCTCCTTTTCCATTTATGAGGGTAGTTGAGCCCTCCTGTCTACACTGCTGCCTTAAGTACAGTGGGTGAGCTCTCTCTTCTCAGCTGCTCAGGTACTGTTACCTTTGACTTTTTTTTCCTGATATAGCAGCTTTTCCTGTAGCTGTGGGACCCTGCTCCAACACAAGTGGTTTCTAGAGATGAAAATACTATGGCAGATTCTTTGGCAGTAGCTGCTGGAAAATTTAAAACCCCTATTGCTGGTCAAAAAGAATATCACATGGACATTGTGAATAGACCATCTATTCCTGATAATTCTAAATATTGGCAGGTATTCGAAGATGACATGCAGATCAGAAGATTCTTAGAACTATCAGGAGACTTTGTAAATACTCATATTGACACTGAAAATGATGATGGTGAGATCTTTCAAGATGATGAAGAACATGAGAAAGAAAAGGAGGGCGCTGAAAAGTTAAAGAGAACCCTCGGAGGAAAATATATTATTCAATTAAAAAATAATTTCATACCAAGAGGTTTGATCCCTTTGGAAATTTTTTTTGATCAGAATGATGTTGCTAAGAATCCTAAAGTAAAGCCTGTTGAGAATGCTGTTGAAGATAGGAATATTGGCACTGAAGAGAATCCTAAGATTATAAAATTATCCAAGAATTTACTTGAAAAAGAAAAAGAAGAATATGTGAATTTAATGAGAAAATATACAGATGTATTTGCTTGGAGTTATGAAGACCTTAAGGAGTATGATACATCTATCATATAGCATACTATTCCTATAAAACCTGGGGAGAAACCTTTCAAGCAAAAACTCAGAAGGATAAACCCTAAGTTGCTTCCCATTATTGAGAAGGAAATTAAGAAGTTATTTGATGCCAAGATCATTGTAACTCTAAGATTTTCAAAGTGGGTTGCAAATTTGGTTCCTGTTAGAAAGAAGAACAGAGAAATCTGACTGTGTATAGATTTCCGGAATTTAAATAACGTTTCTATAAAGGACAATTGTCCTTTGCCAAAGATGGACCATATATTGTAGAAGGTAGTTGGAGCTGAGAGAATTTCAATGTTGGACGGTTTTTCTGGCTATAATCAGATCAAAGTATTACCTCAAGATCAAGAAAAAACTGCATTTACTACACCTTGGGGCACTTTTATGTATGCAAAGATGCCTTTTGGCCTAATGAATGCATGAGCTACTTTCCAGCGAGCTATGGACATTGCTTTTGCAGGAGAAATTGAGAATTTTGTGGTAATATACATGGATGACATCACAGTCTATTCAAAATCTGACAGAGAACATTTGCATCATCTAGAGAAAGTTTTCATGAAGTGTAGGAAGTTTGGTATATCATTGAATCCAAAGAAGTACAATTTTGCATTGGAAGAAGGAAAGTTGTTGGGCCATACAATATCTAAAGATGGAATAAAAATTGATCCTAAAAGGGTGAGTGCAATTTTGAAAGTAAGTGAACCCACGAGTAAAAAAGAGATACAATCATTTTTGGGGCAGGTGTATTTTTTAAGAAGGTTTGTGCCAAGTTTCGCTTGGATCTTAATGAATATAACAAATATGTTGAAGAAAGGTCACGAGATAAAATGGAATGCAGAAGCTAGAAAAACTTTTTGGGAAATAAAAAAAGCGATATCAGATGCTCCTGTGTTGGTGAGTCCAGATTTCACCAAATATTTCTCAGTATTTTCATATTCTTCAGAGTATACTATAGCATTAGTTTTATTACAGAAGAATGATGAGAATTTGGAACAGCCCATAGCATTTTTTAGCAAAATGCTGAGGAATCGAGAATTAAAATATGACATCATGGAGAAACAGGCATATGCTTTAGTCAAATCATTGAAAGATTTCAGAGTATATATTCTACATTCACATATAATCACACATGTTCCAACTGCTGCAGTGAAAGGAATTTTGACACAACTTGATCCAGAAGGCAGAAGGGCAAAATGGATAGCTACATTACTGGAGTATGACATAGAAATAAAGCCTACTAAGCTGGTTAAGGGACAAGGATTAGAAAAAATGATGACAAATTCAAATTGTGAATCTTTACAAATCAATTTTTTTATCTCACTAATCTAATCAGTTGGATACAGAAGTGGAAGTAATGGCTGATTTTGTGGCATCTCCATGGTATTCTGATATTGTTTACGTCCTTCGAAATTTACAAGCACCAGAAGGATTGAGTAAGTCAAGGGCGAGATCCATAAAATTGAAAGCTGCTAAATTTTGTATTATAAATCAATATATTTATTGGAAGGACCCCGGAGGAGTGTTACTAAACTGTCTTTTAGAAAATGAAGCTCAACAAATAGTCAAAGAATTTCATAAGGGAGATTGTGGAGGACATCATTCTTGGAAGGTAACTACAAATAAAATTCTAAGAGCAGGTTATTATTGGCCCACATTATTTTCAGATGTGTATAAAGAAACCAACAAATGTCATCAATGCCAAATTTTTGATGGTAAGAGAAAAGTACTTCCTCTTCCTTTAAATCCAATAACGATAGAAGCTCCTTTCCAACAGTGGGGTTTGGAATTTATTGGCGAAATAAACCCCAATTCGCCAGGACAACACAAATGGATTCTGACAGCCACATATTATTTTACAAAATGGATTGAAGCGATTCCCACCAGAAGAGCCACTGAAACTATAATCATGGGTTTTTTGGAGGAAAACATATTGGCGCGATTCAAATGCCACAGAAGAATAGTAACAGACAATGTAGCTGCTTTTAAATCCAAGAAAATTATTGATTTCTGTCACAAATATCATATAAGTCTCAATAATTCAACTGCCTATTATCCGCAAGGAAATGGGTTAGTTGAATCTTCAAATAAAAGCTTAGTAAGGATCATCAGGAAGCTGTTGGAATATAATAAAAAGTCATGGCACACCAAGCTCAAATATGCTCTATGGGCTGATAGGATTAGTACCAAAAGGGAAATTGGTATGTCTCTATTCCAACTGGTGTATGGAACTGAAGTTGTTTTTCCAGCATCGTTAGGTGTTCCAGTTATGAGATATTTACAATATCAGCAAGAAGAACCAAATCACATGCAAAGGAGGATAAACCAGATTATTGAGCTAGAAGAACGAAGGAATAAGGCTTATGATAAGGTGCAGTTACATCAGGAAAAAATGAAAAATACTTTTGACAGGAGGATCAAAGAAGAACAGTTTCAGATTGATGATTTGGTTTTGAAATGGGATGCTCCTAAAGAAGACAAACATGGGAAATTTGATCATATGTGGGTAGTTCCTTATGTTGTTGCTGGATACAGAGGACAAAACACATTTCTACTAGAATACCCGAACGAGGTTCCTCTAGATAGTAACCCCGTTAATGGAAGGTATCTGAAACATTACCTGTCCTAAGGAGGAGGGTAAAAGTTGTATTATAGCCTGCAAATATTTATTTTTCATTACAAGTCAATATGGACAGTAGGCCGAATGCATTTGAAGCCCGTGGTGAAGGCCCTAAGATTCAGGAGGCATGCTATTCCTTTCTAAAAATATATATATATCTACGAAAAACAAAAGACAAGTTTTCTGGAAGTTATTATGAAAGATTAAAGATAGGCACCTGGTCTATGAGTTCTTTGATACCTCATAGGGAGGATATCATCCCCAGATGGAGCCAGTTGTTAACACCTCTACCTAGCAGAGGGTCCAAGAGACCATGGTAAAGAAGAAATAATGGTTGTTTGAAAACTTTGGTTAAATATAATGGTGTGAAAGTGTGATAAGGGGCGCGTAAGCAATGTATTATCATGGGATCCAACGATGTAAAGCGAGGAAATAGAGATCGACGGCTTATAATGTGTCTGTTTTATGAAGATGCGAGGAGGATAAGGACATACAGGGGTATTCAACAAGATATGAAGATCAACAGTCACAAATCTAGCCTGACAAAATCTACGATCATCATGAAGTCCGCTCCATAAACTTGCACGTTGGTTAAAACGAAGGAGCTCAGCGGAATGGGTACGTGTAGGCTCATCCGACGGCTAGAAAATAAAGGGAAACTGCATCGACGGTTGTTAACGGATCTAGAGGATAGAGTTGCATGATGATTGGAAGCGAAAAGTGGTAGTGGAATGGAAACCACAGTACACGCGGCAGTTCATGGTACATTCCATGGGCAAAAGCAGTTTGGTAGAAATCGCTAAAGGGGGGCCTCCGGAGTGGGCTCCTATATAAGTAGAGTCGACATTTTCGAAGAATTATTTTTTATAACGCTGGATCAATGAAAAGGACTGCTTTATCGCCACCCTTTGACAGTCAACCTCGAATATATGTGGTCACAGTAACAGGTAAGTCCCGAATACCTGAAATTCATCCGCCGAATTACCGTTGTTGTCTGTATTATGGATAAAGGGAAAGACTTGCAAGGGTTTAACCGTATTCTGGACGAGAGAGAAGAATACCTGGTTGACAGGGATAGAGGGGTGTATGATCCTTTCGTGTCTGTGGGAAGTCTATCTGCGATCAAAGAAAGGTTATGGCGATACAATTCGCAGGGAAATGATATTCTAAATGCTTGTAAATCGTTTTTGTATCATTTTGCTGTTGAGCAGACCTTGCATTTTCCTGAGTTTTTCGAGTGGTATTCAGTTAACTATTCTTCTTCTGAAAGAGTTATTGTAAGTCATTCTACGTCTAGGATACTGTGTAAGATCGACGCAAATGCCATCCGTGAAAATATGAACCTGCTCGACAATTACCCCGATAGTCGTGAGTTTGTAAACGAGTCCATTTTAGCTGAAGTGTACAAAAATTGTGAAACTGAGGTTCGTTGCAAATTATTGTCTAGCATTTTGAACGAGGGTCGGTCACTAGATGGTCTTTTTCTGCCATATCATGTTCACATTTTCAGAGATGAAGTTCAATTAGTTGTGTCTTTAGTCTGTCAGGTCTTGGGTCTAGATGATGACTGTCATGTCAATGAAGTCATCTTAGGATTTTTATTAAAAATGAGTTCAATGAGTTCTGAATCTTAGTCAGTTCATGTATTCAGTTTAGATGAGTATCTAGCAGAAACTATACATCTCCAATTGAGTGAGCTTCTAAAGGTCAGGTTTATCAAGTTTCAAACTTATTTTCTGAACATGTTACTATGTTCGAATGTCACCGAATTGCAGTTCTTAAGTACCATATTCTCTTCAGATTTTCCCAAGCAAATCAACATATTTGAATTTGCAAATTCTATCATGTCAGAAATATATAAGATGCTGTTTAATGAAGTGTTACCCCGGGTATTGGAAGAAACGAAAATCATGATGCAATCCTCACCTGAGGATAGGGTCGGAGATTGGTTTTTGTATAAGGATTTCATCATTTTAAGAATATATGGTTTTATTGGAGAGGCTTATAGGCTGCTTGCTTTTCTTACTCCCAGGATTTTTGCATTGGAGTATATGAGACATAGATTGCATGGAGAAGAAGAACACTTTGGATCTTTCAATAAATCTTCCAATATCAAGTTTCCTCTCAAATTTGGTTCTTTTATTTCTAAAAATAAAGGTGCTCTGGTGTTCATAGAAAAATTGTTGGAAAGCATGGATTTTCAAACGGAGGAAAGGGTAAATTATGATCCCTATCATATAATTTCCCTGAGAAAACAGACAAATATAAATAAGCCATTTGACCACCAAGTTGTTGAAGGTCTGAATGAAGTAGCCAATTTGTTTCACTTTATGGAAATTCCAGGATCTGATGAAAATACAAACAGTAGACCGGTTGCAGTATCTTAAATGACAGATGGTTCTAATATTTTGGTTAAAAGAAGTCTTCCTAAAGTTGAAAGTATGGAAATAGATGAAGATGGTTCACATAAAAAGGCCAAATTGTTTCAAGATGGTAAAGTTTTAAGTGAAGATATTCCAGATGATTTAAAAAGAGTTTCTTTGGTTCCTACAAAATCTGTACAGGCGAGTCAATTTTCTTTTGAAGGTGTGGATAATACAGAATCAAGCCTACTTTTCAAGTCTAAAGAAGAGCTCATGACTAGTTATGTGGAGAAGCAAAAGCAGTACCTAGAAGAAACAAGGAATCTACTCCCGTGGGTGAGAAGTTTAAATAATCCAAAAACTTCCTTGATTTCTACCCGGGACGTAGAAAGAAATACTTTTAAATTGGCCATGGTAAGTGATAAGAAGGTGTTAGAAATGGAAGTGAGATTAGACAAGATCAGTGTACCAGATAAGATACAGTTACATAAACAAACGGGAGACATTATTTATTCAAATCTATTGCATGCTATGGTGAGAGTTAATAAGTTACAAGTTTTGGTAGACAAATTGGAAGTTCAGTTAAAACATGAGAAGGTTTAAAACAAAGCTAATTCCAAAAATATTCAAGAAGACATCATAAGCTCAGGAAATGAAATAGGTAACACCCAGGCATTCAAAAGACTTCTAGAAGAAAAAGACAACGCCCTCCAGGTACTGAACAAGAAATTGAAATTTCCGAGTACAGAGCATGTCCAGTCATCAAAATTATTAGCATTACAGGAGGAGAAGGACAAGGCTCATCAGGATATGATGGAATATAAAGGAAAGACTGTAAAATTACAAGAAGAAAATGATAAGTGGCAGGACGAATGGAACGAGTTACTAGCACAAATCTGACGGCTGAAAATGGACCAAAATGAAGAAAAAGAAATCATGGAGGAACTAATGAGCCAGACTCCCACTGATGAGGAATTAACTATTGTGAATATTGAAAAACCTTCAAATGATTTTTCTACAGATGACTTACTAGTGCCCATATCCCAAGTCAGCCTGAAAGATGAAGAGATAAGAGAATTAAAAGAGGAAAATGAAAAAGTCAAATCTGAGCTAGAAAAAGTGACTGAAAATAAGAATAAGATATTGCAAGATAAAAGTCAGCTACAGAAGAAATTTAATGAATTGAAAGAAAGGAACATAGGAAAGGGTTCTCTCCAGGGAGCAAAGCACATAATTTGGGATACATTATTCATAGAAATTACTAAGTTCAGGCATTATTTGAACTTCATTGATGATCAAAGTATATTGATCAATTTGGCTAATCAAAAAATGAAGTTAGTAAATGAAACTATGGAGAGGAAACCCCTTGGCACAACTCAGAATGCGTTAAATTTCTTAAATTCATTAGCATACCAAAAATTGCATGATATAGGAGTCAAGGACAGAGTAGCAATGGTACTGTGGGAAAAAAGGTTTATTCATAAACATCATCTAATGAAGACAGTACAAGACAAATTTGATGAAATGATCTCATGGGTTAATGACTTTAAACAGGCTTTTAAAGAACTATTTGAAGATGACCTTCCTTCCTTTTGGGACGAGGAGGGATGAATGTTTTCTCAAGAGCATTATCACAACCTGTTGGTACGAAGCCGAATGGATCATTCTAAATTTGACTATTTGGAAAACGGGCTGACGGGAAAAGTCATCATAGATAAGCTGACAGAAGATTTTGAGGTATTAAGGAAATTCTTGATCATCAGGGGAGGGTTGCCTAAAATTTCTTATAAAGCCTACATGGAGCTGGAGGTGTCTATTCGGGAAATGATTGAGTATGATATTCCAAGTGCGGAGCAATGGAGAGCCATAGAAAGATTTGGAAAAACAAAGTATATCCTTCATTCA
Source organism: Pseudotsuga menziesii (assembly GCA_001517045.1). Lineage (NCBI taxonomy): Eukaryota > Viridiplantae > Streptophyta > Pinopsida > Pinales > Pinaceae > Pseudotsuga > Pseudotsuga menziesii. Next base: position 16,523 of record LPNX010050725.1, read on the forward strand.
TGAAAACAAGTGTTGCGCGCTGAGGAGCTGCTTGGACGGGCCTTGTTATCGAGTTGATTTTAATTAATGATCTATTAGGATCGAAGCAAGTAGTTTATTCCTAGTAGTTTGGAATATATTTACAAGACTTTGATTAAGCAGGTTATTCAGTTATAAATCTTCTTGGAAGAAGAGATCATTTTATGTATATAATTACATTTATTTTATGTGATGGGGGTTGGAACCCATCTTGTTGTTGAACGTTTTTGAAGAAATATATTTTTTGAATAACAAAGCAGAATGCAAGCGGGTTATCAAAGATTTCTGCGCTATTTACATTACAGTCTGTGTTTCTCCTCCTTTGTGATTGTTTTTTCCAGTGTTACACTCCATTTTGTTTTCTTCATATCTGAAACATAGTGTTTAATGGTTAGAATTCATACTGGTTATGCTCTGATCATCATTTCAGATATTTTATAAACGTTTCTGCTAAAGTTAATATAGAACTCATCTCATGATGCTCTATATTGATGGACTGTTCATTATTTCTTCTGTTCCACATGAACTAAATGAACGACTGTGATTGAATGGTTACCTTTCCTTTGATAAAATCTCACACATATGATTTTGTGATATTTTTATGTATATGTGACTCCATTTCCCAATGGTTATGTGTATTGTTTCAACCATATATACAATCTTTGAGTGTTGATTTATATCTTCCCTTGTTAAATCTGTATTTGAGAGATCCCTCTCTAGAAAGAAAAGCCATTTTCTTTCTAATGTGGTTTTTGTTGTTACCTTTGGGATTTACCTTTGCAACCTGGGTACATTTTGACTGTTAACAAATTAGCGCCGTTGCCGAGGAATGAAAGTGCACATCTGCCCTGGGGAAAACGACAGATTTTGAAGAAAGATTTCTGTGGGAAAACATGAATTTTTATCAGTAGAAAAGGTTGTATATTTGCCCTGGCGATTCCATTGTAAAATTTTTTCAAAAGTTAAGGAGTCATTTTGGCTTCGAGAAGACACACACGAGGTAATTCTGATATCAAAGTCTTAAAAATTTTGGAAGATCCGAAAAAGTTATTTAAGAGAAAAGATAAAGAAAATTTAGGTTTTCCTTTGTTTGGTGCATCGTCTTCTCAAGATTCTCCTATTGATCCAGAATGGGAAGTTAATGTTGGAAGGAGTTTGTTGAAAACCAAATCTGAGTTTGATCTTAAGAATACTGAGTTTAATTCTCGTAGATTAGAATCTTATATGTTGGATTTCCTTTGGAGAGATTTACAACAGACTACAAAAGTTGAAACATTTGCTGTTCAAAATACTCAAAAGTCTTCGGTTCCTTTGAACCCACCTAGACCGATGGCAGCCAGATTCGCTCCCTTGCGTTTGCCTGCTTTATTACATGACCTTCCTCAGAATTATTCCCAAAGAATTTCTTTATTTGATGGAGAAGGTGACATAACCGCAAAGCAATATGTGGCTAAGTTTGAAGATTTCGTTGATTTGGAAGAAGTTGATTATGTAGATGTTAAAATGCAGTTATTTGCTCAAAGTTTGTCGGTTGAAGCAAATAAATGGTTTAAAGATTTTCTAGATGGGTCTATAATGAATTTTCATGCTTTCTAGAATGCATTTCTAGATAGATGGGATGATAAACAAAATCCTTTACAGCTCTTGTCTCAGTATAACAGTCTCAAAAAAGGAGGTTTCGAATCTGTCCATGAATTTTCCAGTAGGTTCATGAGGGTTTATAATTCCATTCCGGAAGAAATAAAACCTCCTACGGTCACTGCCAAATTACATTATGCTGGAGCCTTTGACAATGATTTTGCATTCTCATTGAGAAAGAGAAAATCAGTGACTCTTGCTACAATGTTTACAGATGCTTTAGAAGTGGAAGCAAATATGATGGCAAGTGGAAAAATGAAACATAGAGATATTGATAGGAGAAAAAAAGGAAGAAAAATTGCCTTCTGCTTCCTCTTCTACTAATGATATCAAATTTGAAATGATTTTGAAGACAATGGAAAAGTTGATGGATAGATTAACTATGGATAATAGGGGGTTCAACAGAGAACCAGTCGATGCTCAAATCAGGAACCCCAATTTTAGAAGACCAAATCCCCCTGTTCTTCCACAAAATAGGTAGAGAGACATGAGAAACCTAAGAAATCAAGAAGAACAACAAATTCGACCACTGTTCCCTGAGAATTATGTTGCTGATGAAGAGGACCCTACTGAAAATGAAATTCATCTTTTTGGAGAACTGGATTCAAAGATATATCTTACTGAAGAAGAACATAACATGTTTGAACAGGAAGGTGGAAATGAGGAATTTGAAAGGGAGACAGAGTAGTATCAAAGGGGTTGTTTACATGCTATGGATGATGTGCAGAGGAAAATCAGATTGAGAAACAGGGAAGTTTTCATAAATAAGGGGAAGGAAAATCCAAATCAACCTTCCATGAGTTCCCTAAATGTAGAGAAGGGAAAAGAAGTGCAAAAAGAGTCTCTTGTAAATAAAGAAGTTGAAAATGAGATACAAAGGGACAAAAGAATGAAGCAAGTGGCCCCAATTGATGTAGAAAGAGTTGGTTCTAGATTTAATTTGCAAAATGAGCTTTCAAAGTAAAAAATTTCTATTCCATTTAACGAGTTGTTGAGAAACAATGAATATAGAGATACTATAACAAAAATGGTCAAAGATCAAGGAGAATTGCAATCTAATATTTTAGAGTTGAATGATGATAATCCTACTATTTCATTTGGGTCAAAGGATGAAAATTTAGAAAATGAAGAAGTCCCTCCTTTCTATTTGAGTTTGAATGTGCATGATATGGTGATCCACAATGCTATGTTAGACTCAGGAGCATCACATAATTTAATGCCAAAGGGAGTAGTTGAAAACTTGGGATTGGAAGTGACAAGACCCTATAAAGATTTGTATTCTTTTGACTCTAGGAGAGTAAATTCTCTTGGTTTGATCAAATATATGGTAGTGACTCTGAACAAATTGCCATCTAAAACTATATTCATGGATGTGGTAGTAGTAGATATTCCACCTAAGTTTGGGGTATTGTTGTCAAGATCGTGGACCTCAAAGTTGAAAGGTAGTTTACAGATGGATATGTCATATGCTACGATTCCTGTTCAAGATGGGAGCAGAAGGTTGTATAGTGAAAAAAGAACTCCTTATGTAGTGAGAAGTCAAGATAAACTTGAAGTTCATCATATATATGCTGTCGATACTGATTTGGGGTTTTCTATTCTATTTAATGATAATGTCCCATGTGATTTAGAAACCACATTGCAGGAGAATACTGAAGAAAATAAGAAAGAAGAGATGATGGAACAAGATGCTTTGGAGGCAAAACAAAAAAGGGAAGGTTTGTGGACTATGTACTTTCATGGATCTATTGCAAAAATAGGTGCTGGATTTGGTGTGTATATAATCTTTGCCATTTGGGATTTCAAAGCTTTATCCTATAAATTAACATTTGAATGCACCAATAATGTAGCAGAATATGAAGCTTTATTACTGGGGTTGCATGATTTGAAAGATTTGGGAGCGCAAAGGATAAAAGTTTTAGGAGATGCAGAATTGGTGATAAACCAAGTGAATGACAGTTATCAAACCAGGCATCCTTGGATGAGGGCTTATAGGAACAAAGTATGGGATATGATTGGTAACTTTTTTTATAGAGCACACGATTCAAGTGGTTTCCAGAGATGAAAATACTGTGGCAAATTCTTTGGCAGTAGCTACTGGAAAATTTAAAACCCCTATTGCTGGTAAGAAAGAATATCAGGAGGACATTGTGAATAGACCATCTATTCCCGATAATTCTAAATATTGGTAGGTATTCGAAGATGACATGCAGATCATAAGATTCTTAGAACTATTAGGAGAATTTGTAAATACTCATATTAACACCAAAAATGATGATGGTGAGATCTTTCAAGATGATGAAGAACCTGAGAAAGGAAAGGAGGGCGTTGAAAAGTTAAAGAGAACCCTGGGAGGAAAAGATATTATTCAATTAAAAAATAATTTCATACCAAGAGGTTTGATCCCTTTGGAAATTTTTTTTGATCAGAATGATGTTGCCAAGAATCCTAAAGAAAAGCCTGTTGAGAATGCAGTTGAAGATAGGAATATTGCCACTGAAGAGAATTCTAAGATTATAAAATTATCCAAGAATTTACCTGAAAAAAGAAAAAGAAGAATATGTGAATTTAATGAAAAAATATACAGATGTATTTGCTTGGAGTTATGAAGACCTTAAGGAGTATGATACATCTATCATACGGCATACTATTCCTATAAAACCTGGGGAGAAACCTTTCAAGCAAAAACTCAGAAGGATAAACCCTAAGTTGCTTCCCATTATTGAGAAGGAAATTAAGAAGTTATTTGATGCCAAGATCATTGTAACTCTAAGATTTTCAAAGTGGGTTGCAAATTTGGTTCCTATTAGAAAGAAGAACGGAGAAATCAGACTGTGTATAGATTTCCAGAATTTAAATAAAGTTTCTATAAAGGACAATTATCCTTTGCCAAAGATGGACCATATATTGTAGAAGGTAGTTGGAGCTGAGAGAATTTCAATGTTGGACGGTTTTTCTGGCTATAATCAGATCAAAGTATTACGTGAAGATCAAGAAAAAACTGCATTCACTGCACCTTGGGGAACTTTTATGTATGCAAAGATGCCTTTTGGATTAATGAATGCAGGAGCTACTTTCCAGTGAGCTATGGACATTGCTTTTGCAAGAGAAAATGAGAATTTTGTGGTAATCTACATGGATGACATCACAGTCTATTCAAAATCTGACAGAGAGCATTTGCATCATTTAGAGAAAGTTTTCATGAAGTGTAGGAAGTTTGGTATATCATTGAATCCAAAGAAGTCCAATTTTTCATTGGAAGAAGGAAAGTTGTTGGGCCATACCATATCTAAATATGGAATAAAAATTGATTCTGAAAGGGTGAGTGCAATTTTGAAAGTAAGTGAACCCAGGAGTAAAAAAGAGATACAATAATTTTTGGGGCAGGTGAATTTTTTAAGAAGGTTTGTGCCAAGTTTCGCTGAGATCTTAAAGAATATCACAAATATGTTGAAGAAAGGTCATGAGATAACATGGAATGCGGAAGCTAGAAAAGCTTTTTGTGCAATCAAAAAAGTGATATCAGATGTTCCTATGTTGGTGAGTCCAGATTTCACCAAATATTTCTCAGTATTTTCATATGCTTCAGAGTATACTATAGCAACAGTTTTATTGTAGAAGAATGATGAGAATTTGGAACAGCCCATAGAAATTTTTAGCAAAATGTTGAGGGATGGAGAATTAAAATATGACATCATGGAGAAACAGGTGACATCATGGAGAAACAGGTGTATGCTTTAGTCAAAGCATTGAAAGATTTCAGAGTATATATTCTACATTCACATATAATCGCACATGTTCCAACTGCTGCAGTGAAAGGAATTTTGAGACAACCTGATCTAGAAGGCAGAAGGGAAAAATGGATAGCTACATTACTGGAGTACAACATAGAAATAAATCCTACTAAGCTGGTTAAGGGACAAGGATTAGAAAAAATGATGACAAATTCAAATTGTGAATCTTTACAAATCAATTTTTTATCTCACCAATCTAATCAGTTGGATACAGAAGTGGAAGTAATGGCTGATTTTGTGGCATCTCCATGGTATTATGATATTGTTTATGTCCTTCAAAATTTACAAGCACCAGAAGGATTGAGTAAGTCGAGGGCGAGATCCATAAAATTGAAAGCTGCTAAATTTTGTATTATAAATCAATATCTTTATTGGAAGGACCCCGGAGGAGTGTTACTAAACTGTCTTTTAGAAAATGAAGCTCAACAAACAGTCAAAGAATTTCATAAGGGAGATTGTGGAGGACATCATTCTTGGAAGGTAACTGCAAATAAAATTCTAAGAGCAGGTTATTATTGGCCCAAATTATTTTCAGATGTGTATAAAGAAACCAACAAATTTCATCAATGCCAAATTTTTGATGGTAAGAGAAAAGTACTTCCTCTTCCTTTAAATCCAATAACGATAGAAGCTCCTTTCCAATAGTGGGGTTTAGATTTTATTAGTGAAATAAACCCCAATTTGTCAGGACAACACAAATGGATTCTGACAGCCACGTATTATTTTACAAAATGGATTGAAGCGATTCCCACCAGAAGAGCCACTGAAACTGTAATCATGGATTTTCTGGAGGAAAACATATTGGCTCGATTCAGATGCCCCAGAAGAATAGTAACAGACAATGCATCTGCTTTTAAATCCAAGAAAATGATTGATTTTTTTCACAAATATCATATAAGTCTCAATCATTCAACTTCCTATTATCCGTAAGGAAATGGGTTAGCTGAATCTTCAAATAAAAGCTTAGTAAGGATCATCGGGAAGCTGTTGGAATATAATAAAAAGTCATGGCACACCAAGCTCAAATATTCTCTATGGACTGATAGGATTAGTACCAAAAGGGAAATTGGTATGTCTCCGTTCCAACTGGTGTATGGAACTGAAGTCATTTTTCCAGCGTCGTTAGGTGTTTCAGTTATGAGATATTTCCAAGATTAACAAGAAGAACCAAATCACATGCAAAGGAGGATAAACCAGATTATTGAGCTGGAAGAACGAAGGAATAAGGCTTATGATAAGGTGCAGTTACATCAGGAAAAAATGAAAAATACTTTTGACAGGAGGATCAAAGAAGAACAGATTCAGATTGATGATTTGGTTTTGAAATGGGATGCTCCTAAAGAAGACAAACATGGGAAATTTGATCATATGTGGGTAGGTCCTTATGTTGTTGCTGGATATAGAGGACAAAACACATTTCTGCTGGAATACCTGAACGGGGTTCCTCTGGATAGTAACCCTGTTAATGGAAGGTATCTGAAACATTACCTATCCTAAGGAGGAGGGTAAAACTTGTATTATATCCTGTAAATATTTATTTTTCTTTACAAGTCAATACGGACGGTAGGCTGAATGTGTTTGAAGCCCATGGTGAAGGCCCTAAGATTCAGGAGGCATGCCATTCCTTTCTAAAAATATATATATATTTACAAAAAACAAAAGACAAGTTTTCTAGAAGTTATTATGAAAGATTAAAGACATGCACCTGGTCTACGAGTTCTTTGATACGTCACAGGGAGGATATCATCCCCAGATGGAGCCAGTTGTTAACACCTCTACCTAGTAGAGGGTCGAAGAGACCATGGTAAAGAAGAAATAATGGTTGTTTGAAAACTTTGGTTAAATATAATGGTGTGAAAGTGTGATAAGGGGCGTGTAAGCAATGTATTATCACAGGATCCAACGATGTAAAGCGAGGAAATGGAGATCGACGACTTATAATGTGTCTGCTTTATGAAGATGCGAGGAGGATAAGGACATACGAGGGTATTCAAGAAGATATGAAGATCAATGGTCACAAATATAGCCCCACAAAATCTATGATCAGCGTGAAGTCCGCTCCGTAAACTTGTATGTTCGTTAAAACGAAGGAGCTCAGCGGAATGGGTATGTGTAGGGTCATCCAACGGCTAGAAAATAAAGGGAAAATGCATCGACGGTCGTTAACGGATCCAGAGGATGGAGTTGTGCGATGATTGGAAGTGAAAAGTGGTAGCGGAATGGAAACCACAGTACACACGGCAGTTTGTGGTGCATTCCGTGGGCAAAAGCAGTTTGGCGAAAACTGCTAAAGGGGGCCTCTGGAGTGGGCTCCTATATAAGTAGAGTTGACATTTTCTAAGAATTATTTTTTATCACGCCGGACGAATGAAAAGGATTGCTTGCTCGCCACCGTTTGACAGTCAACCTCGAATATATGCGCTCATAGTAATAGGTAAGTCCCGAATACCTAAAATTCATGTGCCGAATTACCGTTGTTGTCTGTATTATGGATAAAGGGAAAGACTTGCAAGGGTTTAACCATATTCTGGACTAGAGAGAAGAATAGTTGGTTAACAGGGATAGAGGAGTATATGATGCTTTTGTGTCTATGGGAAGTGTATCTATGATCAAAGAAAGGTTATGGTGATACAATTCACAGGGAAATGATATTCTAAATTCTTGTAAATCGTTTTTGTATCATTTTGCTATTGAGCAGACTCTGCATTTTACCGAGTTTGGCGAGTGGTGTTCAGTTAACTATTCTTCTTCTGAAAGAGTTATTGTAAGTGATTCTATGTCTAGGATACTGTGTAAGATCGACGCAAACGCCATCCGTGAAAACCTGAACTTGCCCGACAATTACCCCGATAGTCGTGAGTCTGTAAATGAGTCCATTTTAGCTGAAGTGTACAAAAATTGTGAAACTGAGGTTCGTTGCAAATTCTTGTCTAGCATTTTGAACGAGGGTCAGTCACTAGATGGTGTTTTTCTACCATATCATGTTCACATTTTCAAAGATGAAGTTCAATTAGTTGTGTCTTTAGTTTGTCAGGTCTTGGGTCTAGATGATGACTTCCATGTCAATGAAGTCATCTTGGGATTTTTATTAAAAACGAGTTCAATGAGTTCCGAGTCTCAGTCAGTTCATGTCTTCAGTTTAGAGGAGTATCTAGCAGAAACTATACATCTCCAATTGAGTGAGTTTCCAAAGGTCAGGTTTTTCAAGTTTCAAAATTATTTGCTGAACATGTTACTATGTTCGAATGTCACTGAATTGCAGTTCTTAAGTACCATATTCTCTTCAGATTTGCCCAAGCAAATCAACATGTTTGAATTTGCAAATTCTATCATGTCAGAAATATATAAGATGTTGTTTGATGAAGTGTTACCCCGGGTATTGGAAGAAATGAAAAGCATGATGCAATCCTCACCTAAGGATAGGGTCGGAGATTGGTTTTTGTATAAGGATTTCACCGTTTTGAGAATATATAGTTTTACTGGAGAGCCTTATAGGCTGCCTGCTTTTCTTACTCCCAGGATTTTTGTATTGGAGTATATGAGATAGAGATTGCATGCAGAAGAAGAACACTTTGGAGCTTTCAAGAAATCTTCCAATATCAAGTTCCCTCTTAAAGTTGGTTCTTTTATTTTTAAAAATAAAGGTGCTCTGGTGTTCATAGAAAAATTGTTGGAAAGCATGGATTTTCAAAAGGAGCAAAGGGTAAATTATGATCCCTATCATATAATTTCCCTGAGAAAATAGGCAAATAAAAATAAGCCATTTGACCAACAAGTTGTTGAAGGTCTGAATGAAGTAGCCAATTTGTTTCACTTTATGGAAATTCCAGGATCTGATGAAAATACAAACAGTAGACCGGTTGCAGTATCTCAAATGACAGATGGTTCTAATATTTTGGTTAAAAGAAGTCTTTCTGAAGTTGAAAGTATGGAAATAGATGAAGATGGTTCACATAAAAATGCCAAATTGTTTCAAGATGGTAAAATTTTAAGTGAAGATATTTCAGATGATTTAAAAAGAGTTGCTTTGGTTCCTACAAAATCTATACAGGTGAGTCAATTTTCTTTTGAAGGTGTGGATAATACAGAATCAAGCCCAGTTTTCAAGTCTAAAGAAGAGCTCATGACTAGTTATGTGGAGAAGCAAAAGCAGTCCCTCGAAGAAACAAGGAATCTACTCCCACGGGTGAGAAGTTTAAATAGTCCAAAAACTTCCTTGATTTCTACCTGGGACGTAGAAATAAATACTTTTAAATTGGCCATGGTAAGTGATAAGAAGGTGTCAGAAATGGAAGTGAGATTAGACAAGATCAGTGTACCAGATAAGATACAGTTACATAAACAAACGAGAGACATTATTTATTCATATTTATTGCATGCTATGGTGAGAGTTAATAAGTTACAAGTTTTGGTAGACAAATTGGATGTTCAGTTAAAACATGAGAAGGTTGAAAACAAAGCTAATTCCAAAAAGCTGCACGCAGACATCATAAGCTTAGGAAATGAAATAGGTAACACCCAGGCAATCAAAATACTTCTAAAAGAAAAATACAATGCCCTCTAGGTACTGAAGAAGAAATTGAAAATCTCGAGTATAAAGCATGTCCAATCATCAGAATTATTAGCATTACAGGAGGAGAAGGACAAGGTTCATCAAGATATGATGGAATATAAAGGAAAGACTATAAAATTACAAGAAGAAAATGATAAGTGGCAGGCAGAACGAAAAGAGTTACTAGCACAAATCTCATGGATGAAAAGGGACCAAAATGAAGAAGAACAAATCATGGAGGAACTAATGAGCCAGACTCCCACTGATGAGGAATTAACTACTGTGAATATTGAAAAACCTTTAAATGATTTTTCTGCAGATGACTTACTAGTGCCCATGTCCCAAGTCAACCTGAAAGATGAAGACATAAGAGAATTAAAAGTGGAAAATGAAAAAGTCAAATCTGAGCTAACCAAAGTGACTGAAAATAAGAATAAGATATTGCAAGATAAAATTCAGCTACAGAAGAAATTTAATGAATTGAAAGAAAGGAACATAGGAAAGGGTCCTTCCCAGGGAGCAAAGCACATAATTTGGGATACATTATCCGTACAAATTACTAAGTTCAGGCATTATTTGAACTTCATTGATGATCAAAGTATATTGATCAATTTGGATAATCAAAGACTGAAGTTAGTAAATGAAACTATGGAGAGGAAACCCCTTGGCACAACTCAGAATGCGTTAAATTTCTTAAATTCATTAACTTACCAAAAATTCCATGATATAGGAGTCAAGGACAGAGTAGCAATGGTACTGTGGGAAAAAAGGTTTATTCATAAACATCATCTAATGAAGATAATACAAGACAAAGTTGATGAAATGATCTCACGGGTTAATGACTTCAAACAGGCTTTTAAAGAACTATTTGAAGACGACCTTCCTTCCTTTTGGGACGAGGAGGGATCAATGTTTTCTCAAGAGCATTATCACAACCTGTTGGTAAGAATCCGAATGGATCATTCTAAATTTGATGATTTGGAAAAAGGGCTAACGGGAAAAGTCATCGTAGATAAGCTGATAGAAGATTTTGAGGTATTACAAAAATTCTTTATCATCAGGGGAGGGTTGCCTAAAATGTATTATGAAGCCTACATGGGGCTGGAGGTGTCTATTCGAGAAATGATTGAGTATGATATCCCAAGCACGGAGCAATGGAGAGCCATAGAAATATTTGGAAAAACAAAGTATATCCTTCATTCATGAAAACAGGTGTTGTGCGCTGAGGAGCTGCTTGGACGGGCCTTGTTACCGAGTTGATTTTAATTAACGATCTGTTAGGATCGAATCAAGTAGTTTATTCCTAGTAGTTAGGAATATAGTTACAAGATTTTGATTAAACAGGTTATTCAGTTATAAATCTTTTTGGAAGAAGAAATCATTTTATGTATATAATTGCATTTATTTTATGTGATGGGGGTTGAAACCCATCTTGTTGTTGAATGTTTTTGAAGACATATATTTTTTAAATAACAAAGCTGAATGCGAGTGGGTTATCAGAGATTCCTGGGCTATTTACATTACAGTCTGTGTTTCTCCTCCTTTGTGATTGTTTTTTCCAGTGTTACACTCCATTTTGTTTTCTTCATATCTGAAACATAGTGTTGAATGGTTAGAATTCATACTGGTTATGCTCCGATCATCGTTATAGATATTTTATAAACGTTTCTGCTAAAGTTAATATAGAACTCATCTCATGATGCTCTGTATTGATGGACTGTTCATTATTTCTTCTGTTCCACATGAACTAAATGAACGACTGTGATTGAATGGTTACCTTGCCTTTGATAAAATCTCGCGCATATGGTTTTGTGAAATTTTTATGTATATGTGACTCCATTGCCCAATGGTTATGTGTATTGTTTCAACCATCTATACAATATTTGAGTGTTGATTTATATTTGGCCTTGTTAAATCTGTATTTGAGAGATCCCTCTTTGGAAAGAAAAGCCAGTTTCTTTCTAAAGTGGTTTTTGCTGTTACCTTTGGGATTTACCTTTGCAACCTGGGTACATTCTGACTATTAACAAATTGGCGTCGTTGCTGGGGAACGAAAGTGCACATCTGCCCTGGGGAAAATGACAGAGTTTGAAGAAATATTTCTTTGGGCAAACAAGAATTTTTATCAGTAGAAAAGGTTGTATATTTGCCCTGGTGATTCCATTGTAAAACTTTTTCAAAACTTAAGGAGTCATTCTGGCTTCGAGAAGACACACACGAGGTAATTCTGATACTGAAGTCTTAAAAAGTTTCGAAGATACGGAAAATTTATTTAAGAGAAAAGATAAAGAAAACTTAGGTTTTCCTTTGTTTGGTGCATCTTCTCAAGATTCTCCTATTGATCGATAATGGGAAGTTAATGTTGGAAGGAGTTTGTTGAAAACTAAATTTGAGTCTGATCTTAAGAATACTGAGTTTAATTCTCGTAGATTAGAATCTTATTTGTTGGATTCCCTCTGGAGATATTTACAACAGACTACAAAAGTTGAAACATTTGCTGTTCAAAATACTCAAAAGTCTTTAGTTCCTTTGAACCCGCCTAGACCGATGGCAGCCAGATTTCGCTCCCTTGCGTTTGCCTGCTTTATTACATGACCTTCCTCAAAATTATTCCCAAAGAATTTCTTTATTTGATGGATAAGGTGACATAACCGGAAAGCAACATGTGGCTAAGTTTGAAGATTTCGTTGATTTGGAAGAACTTGATTATGCAGATGTTAAAATGCGGTTATTTGCTCAAATTTTGCCAGGTGAGGCAAAGAAATGGTTTAAAGATTTGCCAGATGGGTCTATAATGAATTTTCAGGATTTCCAGAATGCATTTCTAGATAGATGGGATGATAAACAGAATCCTTTACAGCTCTTGTCTCAGTATAACAGTCTCAAAAAAGGAGGTTTCGAATCTGTCTATGAATTTTCCAGCAGGTTCATGAGGGTTTATAATTCCATTCCAGAAGACATAAAACCTTCTACGGCCGCTGCCAAATTACATTATGCTGGAGCCTTTGACAATGATTTTGCATTCTCATTGAGAGAGAGAAAATCAGCGACTCTTGCTACAATGTTTACAGATGCTTTAGAAGTGGAAGCAAATATGATTGCAAGTGGAAAAATGAAACATAGAGATATTGATAGGAGAAAAAAAGGAAGAAAATTTGCCTTCTGCTTCTTCTTCTACTAATGATATCAAATTTGAAATGATGTTGAAGACGATGGAAAATTTGATGGACAGATTAACTATGGATAATAGGGGGTTCAACAGAGAACCAACCGACACTCAAATCAGGAACCCCAATTTTAGAAGATCAAATCCCCCTGTTCTTCCACAAAATAGGCAGAGAGACATGAGAAACCCAAGAAATCAAGAAGAACAGAAAATTCAACCACCGTTCCCTGAGAATTATGTTGCTGATGAAGAGGACCCTACTGAAAATGAAATTCATCTTTTTGGAGAACTGGATTCAGAGATATATCTTATTGAAGAAGAACATAACATGTTTGAACAGGAAGGTGGAAATGATGAATTTGAAAGGGAGACAGAACAATATCAAAGGGGTTATTTACATGCTATGGATGATGTGTAGAGGAAAATCAGATTTAGAAACAGGGAAGTTTTCATAAATAAGGGGAAGGAAAATCCAAATCAACCTTCCACGAGTTCCCTAAATGTAGAGAAGGGAAAATAAGTGCAAAAAGAGTCTCTTGTAAATAAAGAAGTTGAAAATGAGATACAAAGGGACAAAAGAATGAAGCAAGTGGCCCCGATTGATGTAGAAAGAGTTGGTTCTAGATTTAATTTGCAAAATGAGCTTTCAAAGTTAAAAATTTATGTTCCATTTAACGAGTTGTTGAGAAACAATGAATATAGAGATACTATAACAAAAATGGTCAAAGGTCAAGGAGAATTGCAATCTGATATTTTAGAGTTGAATGATGATAATCCTACTATTTCATTTAGGTCAAAGGTTGAAAATTTAGAAAATGAAGAAGTCCCTCCTTTCTATTTGAGTTTGAATGTGCATGATATGGTGATCCACAATGCTATGTTAGACTCAGGAGCATCACATAATTTAATGCCGAAGGGAGTAGTTGAAAACTTGGGACTGGAAGTGACAAGACCCTATAAAGATTTGTATTCTTTTGACTCTAGGAGAGTAAAATGTCTTGGTTTGATCAAAGATATGGTAGTCACTCTGAATAAATTTCCATCTAAAATTATAGTCATGGATGTGGTAGTAGCAGATATTCCACCTAAGTTTGGGGTATTGTTGTCAAGATCGTGGACCTCAATGTTGAATGGTAGTTTACAGATGGATATGTCATATGCTACGATTCCTGTTCAAGATGGGAGCAGAAGGTTGTATAGTGAAAAAAGAACTCCTTATGTAGTGAGCAGTCAAGATAAACCTGAAGTTCATCATATATATGCTGTCGATACTGATTTGGGGTCTTCTATTCTCTTTAATGATACTGTCCCATGTGATTTATAAGCCACATTGCAGGAGAAGACTGAAGAAAATAAGAAAGAAGAGATGATGGAACAAGATGCTTTAGAGGCAAAACAAAAAAGGGAAGGTTTGTGGACTATGTACTTTGATGGATCTGCTGCAAAAATAGGTTCTAGAGCTGGTGTGTATATAATCTCTCCCATTCAGGATTTCAAAGCTTTATCCTATAAACTAACATTTGAATGCACCAATAATGTAGTAGAATATGAAGCTTTATTACTGGGTTGCATGCTTTGAAAGATTTGGGAGCGCAAAGGATAAAAGTTTTAGGAGATGCAGAATTGGTGATAAACCAAGTGAATGACAGTTATCAAACCAGGAATCCCTGGATGAGGGCTTATAGGAACGAAGTATGGGATATGATTGGTAACTTTTTTACAGAGCACACGATTCAAGTGGTTTCCAGACATGAAAATACTATGGTAGATTCTTTGGTAGTAGTTGCTGGAAAATTTAAAACTCCTATTGCTGGTCAGAAAGAATATCAGGTGGACATTGTGAATAGACCATCTATTCCCGATAATTCTAAATATTGGCAGGTATTGGAAGATGACATGTAGATCAGAAGATTCTTAGAACTATCAGGAGAATTTGTAAATACTCATATTGACACCGAAAATGATGATGGTGATATCTTTCAAGATGATGAAGAACCTGAGAAAGAAAAGGAGGGCACTGAAAAGTTAAAGAGAACCCTAGTAGGAAAAGATATTATTCAATTAAAAAATAATTTCATACCAAGAGGTTTGATCCCTTTGGAATTTTTTTTTGATCAGAATGATGTTGCTAAGAATCCTAAAGTAAAGCCTATTGAGAATGTTGTTGAAGATAGGAATATTGGCACTGAAGAGAATCCTAAGATTATAAAATTATCCAAGAATTTACCTGAAAAAGAAAAAGAAGAATATGTGAATTTAATGAAAAAATATATAGATGTATTTTCTTGTAGTTATGAAGACCTTAAGGAGTATGATACATCTATCATACATCATACTATTCCTATAAAACCTGGGGAGAAACCTTTCAAGCAAAAACTAAGAAGGATAAACCCTAAGTTGCTTCCCATTATTGAGAAGGAAATTAAGAATTTATTTGATGCCAAGATCATTGTAACCCTAAGATTTTCAAAGTGGGTTGCAAATTTGGTTCCTGTTAGAAAAAAGAACGGAGAAATCAGACTGTGTATATATTTCCAAAATTTAAATAAAGTTTCTATAAAGGACAATTATCCTTTGCCAAAGATGGACCATATATTGCAGAAGGTAGTTGGAGCTGAGAGAATTTCAATGTTGGACGTTTTTTCTGGCTATAATCAGATCAAAGTATTACCTGAAGATCAAGAAAAAACTGCATTTACTACACCTTGGGGCACTTTTATGTATGCAAAGATGCCTTTTGGCCTAATGAATGCAAGAGCTACTTTCCAGCAAGCTATGGACATTGATTTTGTAGGAGAAATTGGGAATTTTGTGGTAATCTACATGGATGACATCACAGTCTATTCAAAATCTGACAAAGAACATTTGCATCATCTAGAGAAAGTTTTCATGAAGTGTAGGAAGTTTGGTATATCATTGAATCCAAAGAAGACCAAATCACATTGAAAGAAGGAAATTTGTTGGGCCATACAATATCTAAAGATGGAATAAAAATTGATCCTGAAAGGGTGAATGCAATTTTGAAAGTAAGTGAACCTAAAAGTAAAAAAGAGATACAATAATTTTTGGGGCAGGTGAAATTTTTAAGAAGGTTTGTGCCAAGTTTCACTGAGATCTTAATGAATATCACAAATATGTTGAAGAAATGTCATGAGATAAAATGGAATGTGGAATCTAGAAAAGCTTTTTGGGAAATAAAAAATGCTATATCAGATGCTGCTGTGTTGGTGAGTCCAGATTTCACCAAATATTTATCAGTATTTTCATATGCTTCAGAGTATACTATAGCAGTAGTTTTATTGCAGAAGAATGATGAGAATTTGGAACAGCCCATAGCATTTTTTAGAAAAATGTTGAGGGATGGAGAATTAAAATATGACATCATGGAGAAATAGGCATATGCTTTAGTCAAAGCATTGAAATATTTCAGAGTATATATTCTACATTCACATATAATCGCACATGTTCCAAGTACTGCAGTGAAAGGAATTTTGACACAACCTGATCCAGAAGGCAGAAGGGAAAAATGGATAGCTACATTACTGGAGTACGACATAGAAATAAAGCCTACTAAGCTGGTTAAGGGACAAGGATTATAAAAAATGATGACAAATTCAAATTGTAAATCTTTACAAATCAATTTTTTATCTCACCAATCTAATCAGTTGGATACAGAAGTGGAATTAATGGCTGATTTTGTGGCATCTCCATGGTATTCTGATATTGTTTACATCCTTCAAAATTTACAAGCACCAGAAGGATTGAATAAGTCAAGGGCGAGATCCATAAAATTGAAAGCTGCTAAATTTTGTATTATAAATCAATATCTTTACTGGAAGGACCCCGGAGGTGTGTTACTAAACTGTCTTTTAGAAAATGAAGCTCAACAAACAGTCAAAGAATTTCATAAGGGATATTTTGGAGGACATCATTCTTGGAAGATAATTGCAAATAAACTTCTAAGAGCAGGTTATTATTGGCCCACAATATTTTCAGATGTGTATAAAGAAACCGGCAAATGTCATCAATGCCAAATTTTTGATGGTAAGAGAAAAGTACTTCCTCTTCCTTTAAATCCAATAAAGATAGAAGCTCCTTTCCAATAGTGGGGTTTGGATTTTATTGGAGAAATAAACCCCAATTCGTTAGGACAACACAAATGGATTCTGACAGCCATGGATTATTTTACAAAATGGATTGAAGCGATTCCCACCAGAAGAGCCACAGAAACTGTAATCATGGATTTTCTGGAGGAAAACATATTGGCTCGATTCAGATGCCCTAGAAGAATAGTAACAGATAATGCAGCTACTTTTAAATCCAAGAAAATGATTGATTTCTGTCACAAATATCATATAAGTCTCAATCATTCAACTGCCTATTATCCACAAGGAAATGGGTTAGCTGAATCTTCAAATAAAATCTTAGTAAGGATCATCAGGAAGCTGTTGGAAGATAATAAAAAGTCATGGCACACCAAGCTCAAATATGCTCTATGGGTTGACAGGATTAGTACCAAAAGGGCAATTGGTATGTCTCCATTCCAACTGGTGTATGGAACTGAAGTCATTTTTCCAGCGTCGTTAGGTGTTCCAGTTATGAGATATTTCCAAGATCAGCAAGAAGAACCAAATCACATGCAAAGGAGGATAAACCAGATTATTGAGCTGGAAGAACGAAGGAATAAGGCTTATGATAAGGTGTAGTTACATCAGGAAAACATGAAAAATACTTTTGACAGGAGGATCAAAGAAGAACAATTTCAGATTGATGATTTGGTTTTGAAATGGGATGCTCCTAAAGAAGACAAACATGGGAAATTTGATCATATGTGGGTAGGTCCTTATGTTGTTGCTGGATACAAAGGACAAAATGCATTTCTTCTAGAATACCTGAACGGGGTTCCTCTGGATAGTAACCCCTTTAATGGAAACTGGTAAAAGGGGCCTTCGGAGTGGGCTCCTATATAAGTAGAGTTGACATTTTCAAAGAATTATTTTTTATCACACCGGATGAATGAAAAGGACTGCTTGCTCACCACCCTTTGAGTCAACCTCAAATATATGCGATCACAGTAATAGGTAAGTCCCGAATACCTGAAATTTATCCGCTGAATTACCATTGTTTTCTGTATTATGGATAAAGGGAAAGACTTGCAAGGGTTTAACCATATTCTAGACGAGAGAGAAGAATACCTGCTTGACAGGAATAGAGGAGTATATGATCCTTTCTTGTCTGTGGGAAGTGTATCTATGATCAAAGAAAGGTTATGGCGATACAATTTGCAGGGAAATGGTATTCTAAATGCTTGTAAATCGTTTTTGTATCCTTTTGCTGTTGATCAGACCCTGTATTTTCCCGAGTTTGTTGAGTGGTGTTCAATTAACTATTCTTCTTCTGAAAGAGTTATTGTAAGTCATTCTATGTCTAGGATACTGTGTATGATCGACGCAAATACCATCCGTGAAAACCTGAACCTGCCCGACAATTACCCCGATAGTTGTGAGTCTGTAGATGAGTCCATTTTAGCTGAAGTGTACAAAAATTGTGAAACTGAGGTTCGTTGCAAATTCTTGTCTAGCATTTTGAACAAGGGCCAGTCACTAGATGGTCTTTTTCTACCATATCATGTCACATTTTTAGAGATGAAGTTCAATTAGTTGTGTCTTTAGTCTGTCAGGCCTTGGGTCTAGATGATGACTGTCATGTCAATGAAGTCATCTTGGGATTTTTATTAAAAATGAGTTTAATGAGTTCTGAGTCTCAGTCAGTTCATGTCTTCAGTTTAGAGGAGTATCTAGCAGAAAATATACATCTCCAATTGAGTGAGTTTCCAAAGGTTAGGTTTTTCAAGTTTCAAATTTATTTGCTGAACATGTTACTATGTTCGAATGTCACCGAATTGCAGTTCTTAAGTACCATATTCTCTTCAGATTTGCCCAAGCAAATCAACATGTTTGAATTTGCAAATTCTATCATGTTAGAAATATATAAGATGCTGTTTGATGAAGTGTTACCCCGGGTATTGGAAGAAATGAAAAGCATGATGCAATCTTCACCCGAGGATAGGGTCAGGGATTGGTTTTTGTATAAGGATTTCACCATTTTGAGAATATATGGTTTTACTGGAGAGCCTTATAGGCTTCCTGCTTTTCTTACTCCCAAGATTTTTGCATTGGAGTATATGAGACAGAGATTGCATGCAGAAGAAGAACACTTTGGAGCTTTCAAGAAATATTCCAATATCAAGTTCCCTCTTAAAGTTGGTTCTTTTATTTTTAAAAATAAAGGTGCTCTGGTGTTCATAGAAAAATTGTTGGAAAGCATGGATTTTAAAAAGGAGCAAAGGGTAAATTATGATCCCTATCATATAATTTCCTTGAGAAAACAGGCAAATAAAAATAAGCCATTTGACCACCAAGTTGTTGAAGGTTTGAATGAAGTAGCCAATTTGTTTCACTTTATGAAAATTCCAGGATCTGATGAAAATACAAACAGTAGACCGGTTGCAGTATCTCAAATGACAGATGGTTCTAATATTTTGGTTAAAAGAAGTCTTTCTGAAGTTGAAAGTATGGAAATAGATGAATATGGTTCACATAAAAAGGCCAAATTGTT
This sequence comes from Pseudotsuga menziesii, assembly GCA_001517045.1. Classification (NCBI taxonomy): domain Eukaryota; kingdom Viridiplantae; phylum Streptophyta; class Pinopsida; order Pinales; family Pinaceae; genus Pseudotsuga; species Pseudotsuga menziesii. The sequence goes on from LPNX010050725.1 coordinate 36,309, forward strand.
TCAAGATGGTAAAGTTTTAAGTGAAGATATTTCAAATGATTTAAAAAGAGTTGCTTTGGTTCCTATAAAATATGTACAGGTGAGTCAATTTTATTTTGAAGGTGTGGATAATATAGAATCAAGCCCAGTTTTCAAGTCTAAATAAGAGCTCATGACTATTTATGTGGAGAAGCAAAAGCAGTCCCTAGAAGAAACAAGGAATCTACTCTCGTAAGTGAGAAGTTTAAATAACCAAAAACTTCCGTGATTTCTGCCTAGGACGTAGAAATAAATACTTTTAAATTGGCCATGGTAAGTGATAAGGAGGTGTCAGAAATGGAAGTGAGATTAGACAAGATCATTGTACCAGATAAGATACAGTTATATAAACAAACAGGAGACATTATTTATTCAGATTTATTGCATGCTATGGTGAGAGTTAATAAGTTGCAAGTTTTGGTAGACAAATTGGAAGTTCAGTTAAAACATGAGAAAATTGAAAACAAAGCTAATTCCAAAAAGTTGCAAGCAGACATCATAAGCTCAGGAAATGAAATAGGTAACACCTAGGCAATCAAAATACTTCTAGAAGAAAAAGACAACGCCCTCCAGGTACTGAAGAAGAAATTGAACATCCCGAGTACAGAGCATGTCTAGTCATCAGAATTATTAGCATTACAGGAGGAGAAGGACAAGGTTCATCAGGATATGATGAAATATAAAGGAAAGACTGTAAAATTACAAGAAGAAAAGGATAAGTGGCAGGAAGAATGGAATGAGTTACTAGTACAAATCTCATGGCTGAAAAGGGAACAAAATGAAGAAAAAGAAATCATGGAGGAAATAATGAGCCAGACTCCCACTGATGAGGACTTAACTATTGTGAATATTGAAAAACCTTTAAATGATTTTTCTGTAGATGAATTACTAGTGCCCATGTCCCAAGTTATCCTAAAAGATGAAGAGATAAGAGAATTAAAAGTGGAAAATGAAAAAGTCAAATTTGAGCTAGCCAAAGTGACTGAAAATAAGAATAAGATATTGCAAGATAAAAGTCAGCTACAGAAGAAATTTAATGAATTGAAAGAAAGGAACATAGGAAAGGGTCCTCCCCAAGGAGCAAAGCACATAATTTGGGATACATTATCCATAGAAATTACTAAGTTCAGGCATTATTTGAACTTCATTGATGATCAAAGTATATTGATCAATTTGGCTAATCAAAAACTGAAGTTAGTAAATGAAACTATGGAGAGGAAACCCCTTGGCACAACTCAGAATGCGTTAAATTTCTTAAATTCATTAACATACCAAAAATTGCATGATATAGGAGTCAAGGACAGAGTAGCAATGGTACTGTGGGAAAAAATGTTTATTCATAAACATCATCTAATGAAGACAGTACAAGACAAAGCTGATGAAATGATCTCACGGGTTAATGACTTCAAATAGGCTTTTAAAGAACTATTTGAAGACGGCCTTCCTTCCTTTCAGGACGAGGAGGGACGAATGTTTTCTCAAGAGCATTATCACAACCTGTTGGTACGAAGCCGAATGGATCATTCTAAATTTGACGATTTGGAAAAAGGGCTGATGGGAAAAGTCATCGTAGATAAGATGATAGAAGATTTTGAGGTATTACACAAATTCCTGATCATCATGGGAGGGTTGCCTAAAATGTCTTATGAAGCCTACATGGACCTAGAGGTGTCTATTTGGGAAATGATTGAGTATGATATTCCAAGCGCGGAGCAATGGAGAGCCATAGAAATATTTGGAAAAACAAAGTATATCCTTCATTCATGAAAACAGGTGTTGTGCGTTGAGGAGCTGCTTGGACGGGCCTTGTTACCGAGTTGATTTTAATTAATGATATATTAGGATCGAAGCAAGTATTTTATTCGTAGTAGTTAGGAATATAGTTATAAGACTTTGATTAAGCAGGTTATTCAGTTATAAATCTTTTTGGAAGAAGAAATCATTTTATGTATATAATTGCATTTATTTTATGTGATGGGGGTTGGAACCCATCTTGTTGTTGAATGTTTTTGAAGACATATATTTTTTGAATAACAAAACTGAATGAGAGCGGGTTATCAGAGATCCCTGCACTATTTACATTACAGTCTGTGTTTCTCCTCCTTTGTGATTGTTTTTTCTAGTGTTACACTCCATTTTTTTTTCTTCATATCTGAAACATAGTGTTGAATGGGTAGAATTCATACTGGTTATGCTCTAATCATCGTTTCAGATATTTTATAAATCTTTCTGTTAAATTTAATATAGAACTCATCTCACGATGCTCTGTATTGATGGACTATTCATTATTTCTTCTGTTCCACATGAACTAAATGAACGACTGTGATTGAATGGTTACCTTGCCTTTGATAAAATCTTGCACATATGGTTTTGTGATATTTGTATGTATATGTGAATCCATTGCCCAATGGTTATGTGTATTGTTTCAACCATCTATACAATTTTTGAGTGTTGATTTATATCTGGCCTTGTTAAATCTGTATTTGAGAGATCCCTCTCTGGAAAGAAAAGCCAGTTTCTTTCTAAAGTGGTTTTTGTTGTTACCTTTGGGATTTACCTTTGCAACCTGGGTACATTCTGAGTATTAACACCCCCAAAACCATATAATGATGTTTCACCAATGGTGCTCATCAAACAACATCGTAGATTACTCGATAAGACTTGGAATTTTCTAGCGCACCCTCACAACTGTTGCGACCAAATGGTACATTGAGCTACAACAAGCCAAGTACCCAGAAATCAACTCATTGGCCTTCATGTTCGTGCATTATTTGCAACTCCCCGTCAGATATGATGAAGGGGTGGAGATCTTGCTATCTTGCCACCAAAACAATGTGACCCACATAACCAACCACATCCACGAGTGGTGGTGATGTTGCAGCCTGTGCAAGATCCAAATCGATGACAAGATTTTTCTTGATTGGTTCCTAAAGGCCTTTCTACCACCCATAGCCAAGGATGTCGCCTCCGAACATCCCCAAATAGAGGAAGATGCAATCTTGAAGGCCCAATAGTTCGACCTGATTTACTCCCAATATGGATACCTTTATACCATCATTCTGGATGCTCCTCATGTAGGAACTTATTACCGTGATGCGTCAGGGGCATCCCACATCCCGGATGGAATCATAGGCTCTGTTTCGCATCAATCACAACATCATGTGACACCACCTATGATGCCACCACATTTAAGCAACACCCCTAGTGTTTCGCACCCTAATCAATTCCCCGACTATTCGAGGATGATGTCTCAGTCCAGAGCCACAACCTCGTATGTGGAACCCATGCCACAATAACATGCCCATGCACCAGTTTGGTCGACACAACAATATTCAGGACAAATGACCAGATTTGTAGCACCAACTCCCCTGGTCTACTATGCGCCACCAATGCAATCTGCTTTGACCCCCATCCTAGCACCACCACAACCCTTAGGAAAATTTTTCACCCAACAAAACCATCCCAACCAACCAACCCGAAACAACCAATAAGGGCAAGCAAGAAAAAAATAAACTACGAATCGAGCCAATAACTAACCGCAAGGAGGCAGCCAACAACCAAATCCTCCCAAGAACACCGAGGCGAACCGACCATCTCAAAACCCCCAGCAACCAAACCCACCTAGATGCAATGCTCCATTACACACAAATCAACCATGAAAACTATGTGACATCTACAGGAACTATATGCATGAATGCCCCTTCATGGGATACGCTAAGCAGGCCATTCAGAATGAAGCTAATCATGGTACCAATGCAACAGTCCCATCTGAACCCAACCCAACACCACCAGGCCCTCCACCTATGGTGCTCCAAAACCCATTACCAATCCAAAGACTATTAGCAACCACACCTGCTCCCCAACCCAATCTCACTGCCCCTGCTGCACCTTCGTCAACAGAAACAGGTGTTCACCACATGCTAGCATTGACTACTAAAGAGGTCAATTTACAGACTAGGTGAAATTAGTATGGAGCCAACATTGAACTCGCTGACCCATTAGTGGAATCCATTTCCAAAACAACTAACATACCTCTTCACTTACCCTCTTTTCCCCCACGCCCCTCCATACAGAGGGTTGCCAACAATGCCACGGCTAGAGCTGATGTGAGCTACAACGTCATTGAGGACATGGCCCAAACACCTACGACCATGTCCTCTCTTGAGGTACTTAAAACTTTCCCAACATAGCGAAAGGATTTATTAGCTTCCCTCAGTGCCGCAGACCCCTCTGACTCCAAGTTGATCACTTTCGACATAGATAACGGAGAGCCCCGGATGTTATCAACCATTGCCTTCCAAATTTCGATATCCATTCAAAATTTGGTTATAAACCAATGCATTGTTGACAAGGGGGCATCAACTTGTGTTAGGTCAACCTTAGTCTGGAAGAAACTTGGGTCCCCAATTCTGCAACCATCCACCACTACCCTGCGGGATTATGATGGCCATCACACAAAATCCCAAGGTATCCTTCCACATGTCCCCATAACATTACCCGAGAAAATAGTACTAATTGACATAGAGGTTGTCAATGCACAGTTAGACTATAACCTACTCTTGGGAAGAAGTTATATGTATGCCATGAGAATTGTGGCATCCATTGTTTTCTATCTCATGATGTTCTCTCATGACAGAAAAATCATAATGGTTGGCCAATTAACTTATCGCGATCCATAAGGGATAACGAAACCGGCCAATGTGATCCCTATGGTCGACACTATCGTTGACACCACATCCACCTCCCCATTGTTGGATATGGGCCCTGGGTTATTTATCGACACTTCCATGATGGATTCCTTCCCCTTTGTGTCACTACCACGAACACAAAATGAGACTATGGATTTGTGTATGCTCTCATCCAGCACTGCTGCACCTAAACTCCAACCATAGCCATAGCCTCAACAATAGCTGCAACATCATCTACAATTGCAACCCCAACAACAACCGCAACATCATCCGTAGCCACAACCAAAAGAACATCCCTAAACAAACTCACCAGGTAACTACTAGGTTCCTTCCTAGTCCATACAATTCTCTTCCTATTTCCCTCATGTGGCATAGTACGTAATCTAGTAATTGCTACCTTAAACTTACCCAAGTTCACATTGGGGATTCTCGTGTGGTACCTTGATCCACTGGCTCAACCTCCGATTCCCCAAGTTGTGTTGACCCCTATCCAACCAATTGTAGTGGAATCATGTCCTCCACCTTGCCCGCAAAAACCAACCAATGCACCTGCACCTACCATGCCCCACCCAAAAAGGGCCAGGGGAAAAAATGCGAAAGCAACAACTGAACCCTGGAAAACCCCACCATGCACCATATGTGATGAACAAGGCCATGCAACTCAAAACTGTCCTAAAATTCCCATGCTCTGAACACATTTGGATTCCATGGATATAATAGAAAACATCCTTGTGGTTGAACTCCCAAGTGGACTAATGAATAAAAACAAGTCTTTGAGGACGCACCATGCTTGTGTCCTTTACAGATTGTATGGACACTATTCTCACCACTTCCAGGACTTGTCCGAATTTTGAACAGCCCTAGCTAACCTTCAAAAGCATTCCCTTGAGTCCGAGATCACCCTAATTGAAGAAATCCACCCCCACCTCCTTCCTCAGACACCATGTCCATCTACATGGTATCTAGTTCCACAGACCCACTTATCCCTACAGTCACCGAAAGTCCCTCGAATCTGTCCCATCATTGCTTCTGCAACAACAAGGAGATACTTGAAGCCTTAACTGCTCCTGAATACCCTTGGGATGACATGCACCATCGCTCATTTTTCATCCCATAAGAACTTGTGTCACAGTCTGACCAGTTTTTAGTTGAGACAAATGATTTCATTCATGGGAAAGTTGACTGGTTCAAAAATCCCATTTCGGCACTCAATGCTTTGGAAGAAGGAAACATGGCCAATATCTCGCCAACCATTAAAATCAACATCTCAACCAAACCTGAGACCATTGAGGAGATCATGCTGGGGGCATCTTACTCCTTTGAAGAAGTCGCTTCCTACAAAGCGGTCTTCCAATAATTCCTTGACATCTTTTCCTGGTCCTACATTGAAATTCCCAGGTTGGATCCATCCATTGTTGAGCACCACATCGACACATGGCCTGACATAGTATCAGTGCACGAAAAGAAACGACCAATCCACCCTTCCATAGCTGTCGCAGTTAAAGATGAAATCAAAAATCTATGCACAACCGGATTCATTTAGCCCATTGCTTACACAACATGGGTTTCAAATCCTATTCCCGTAAGCAAAAAAAAATCTACCATTCGCGTTTGTACAGAATTCTGCGATCTGCATTTGGTATGTCCCAAAGAGAACTTCCCAATGCCCTTCATCGATCATTGATGCGTGTGCTAGACATGAGGTCTTCTCCTTCATGGACAGATTTTTCGGATGTAACCAAATTCAGATCCGGAAAGAAGATCGTTAGAAGACTGCTTTTACAACGCCTTGGGGCACATTCTCATATCGAGTAAATCCCTTTGGTATAAAGACTATTGGAGCCACCTTCCAACATTCCTTGATGTATTGTTTCCATGACCTCATCCACATGATATTGGTCTACCTTGATGACCTTACCGCTCGATCATGGAAACAAGCACAACACATAGACAACTTGCTGCAAGTCTTTTTGCGATGTCACAAGTACAAAATTCGCTTAAACCCCCTAAAGTGCATTTTTTTTCTCCCAGGAAGCCGTCTTCTTGGGTTCATCATATCCCAAAAAGGAATAATGGTTGACCCTCTCAAAGTTCAAGCCATCCTTGATCTCCCTACACCACAAACTCAGAGTCAACTATAGGGCCTTCAAGGCAAGGCCATCTTCCTTCCCTACTTTGTACCAGAGTATGTAATGAAAGCCCATAGATTCATATGCCTACTCCGTACCAACATTCCCTTTGTTTGGGATCAACAAGCATAGGAATCATTTGATGCACTCAAACAAGCCCTGGCTTCCGCACCATTACTCTCAGCACCAGACTTCACCTGAGACTTCATCCTTTATGTGTCGACCTCGAAAAATGCCATTGCTGGAGTCTTGATCCAGGAAGACGATGTTAGTCATGAGCACTTAATTTATTACATCATTTAGAAGCTGGTAGGTCGCCCGCTGCGATATTCACTTGAGGAGAAACTAGCCCTCACCATTGTTTAATCGGCCCAAAAGTTGCACCACTACATCATTGCAAACCATACCCGAGTAGTGGCTGATTTCAACCCAATGCGGTACCTCTTAAGTTGTCACGTTCTAGAAGGCCATGTGGCCAAGTGGGTAGTCGTCCTCCAAGAATTTGACTTGGAGTTCGTTTCCCCAAAAAGCATTAAGGCACTAGCGCTGGCCGCGCTCATGATAGATTTTCCCCCACTTACCACGTTACCACCACCCAAGGATGACCTCCCTGATGATTTCCTATTCGTCATATCCATAGAAGACCCATGGTATGGGGGAATCCTTCTATATTTATGCACACATAAGTTCTCAGCCCACTTAAACCACGAAGACAGGTGACGCATCCAAAATCAATACGCTCGCTATCTTCTGATTAGAGATATTTTATATTGTCGAGGCATTGATACCATCTTACATCATTGCCTCACCCATGACAAGGCTAAGACAATCCAAAACGACTGTTATAGTGGAGCCTGTGGTGGCCACCTTTCAGGTCTGGAAACCACCCAAAAGATTCTACATGCCGACTAATTTTGGCCTTCCATCTTCAATGATTGCATAGAGGCATTCAAACACTATCACAGTTGTCATCTCTTTGCCCCAAAGGCAAGAACCCCCCCTACACCATTACATCCCGTAGTCACAGTTAGTCGCTTCTGCAAATGGGCATTTGAATTCATGACAATCAACCCTACCTCAGCCATTGGTCATAAATATATCATTATGGCGGTTGATTACTTCACTAAGTGGGTCAAGGCCATGCCCACATTTGATTGCAAAAGTGAAATGGCTACATGTCTCTTCTTTAACCACGTCATTTCACGATTTGGTGTTCCCAAACATTTGGTCCCAGACCATGGTAAACACTTTGAAGACGTTTGGAATGAGATTTGAACCATGTTGAAATTCAAACACCAGTACTCATATTCCTACTACCCCCAGGGAAATGGCCAAGCTGAAGAAGTCAACAAAATCATCAAAAGAATGCTCCAAAGGATGGTAGGAAACCATAAAACCAACTGGTACCACATATTTTTCTTCGCCCTATGGTATTATTGCACATCTGCAAAAACTACAACTAGTTTCACCCCTTTTTGTCTAGTACACGGCGCTGAATCAGTACTCGGTATAGAGTGTCAGATCCCATCTCTCTGCCTCACTGTAGAACTCCTTCTTGATACTTCACCTTTTGAAGAACGACTCCTCCAACTTGGGAAAACCATAGAAGACCATCGAGCTGCCCTCCAAGCCATTGAAGCAGTGAAAACACTGTCAAAATCCTATTATGACTCCCATGTCCACCCTCACACCTTTAGCGAAGGAGATATGGTTATGGTTTATGACCAAGCCAATGATAAGTTGGGAAAAGGCAAGTTCGAGTCAATGTGGTACGACCCATATGTCATCCACCGTTGCCTTAGAAAAGGGGCATACATTCTTGTTGACTCTGATGGACAACTCTTGGAGAATCCCCGTAACGGGCTCTACCTCAAGAGATGTTATGCTTAAAATCACCAATGAGTTGCTTGTAGCATATTCTTGTCCTTTCTTTTACACATTTTTTGAAGTGAGTCTTACGTGTTGTTTCCTTTACTGCTCCAGATGGATCCTTCTTCGTGTCGATACATTGGATTTGCTGACAGAGCAAGAAGATGGTCTCCAAACCCCACCTTGGATAGATGGGTGATCTACTCCCCGTTGCATGAGTTGATCCATATCGACAGAATATGTGTGTGCATTTCAACCAACAACCAAGCTGAATATGATGGTGTCACTGGCCTCTTCGCCGCTACCCTCCAGGTGGGTATCCGCCATTTTGATGTCTTCTTAGAATCCCAACTGCTTGTCTCTCAGTTGAACAACTATTATTGGGTATGTGATCCCTGCCTCTTTAGAAAATTCCTGCGCACTAAATAGATGGTTACAACATTTGAATCCATCACATTCACACATGTTCCCAAGAACCTCAATAATGTAGCAGATCAAATGGCTAATGACATTCTAAATTGGCATATTCATCATCGCACATAGGAATCATAGAAAAAACTGCATCATGCATCATCACACATAAATATGCATACACATGTAAAAATATATCATCTAGGCATTTCATTCACATCATCATAAAAGACTCACATATAAAAAAACCATAAAAGTGCATCCACGTGCGTAATATATATATATATATATATATATATATATAAATTGCATGTCCAAATATATCCAGTACAAAATCAGAAGCTACATATACTTTCTCGGCTGAATATACATCACGATACAAAAATCCTAAGTGCACCAACGCACTAGGGGTAGCTCCCTAAGCTGCTAATCAGAGTTGGACTCATCATCCTGCTCCTCTGACTTTGTCCCCTCCTCAGAGCTATCCTCCTCCTTAGCGGCATCATCATCCATTGGAACATCACCAATCTATAGACCATTGTGGAACAGTGACAATGACACTTTACAAAGTGGATCCCACCCATTTATAGGCCTCATTAGGTCTAGTTTCTCCTTCCAAGCATAACGGAGCCATACAGAGTCCATTTCGGTCATCATTCGCACCATTGGTTTTAGTTTTCCATCCTCCATCTGTTGAAGGGACCATCATCTCATGTTTGATGAGAGTAATTTTTGGGGCCATTTACCAAAAGTTACCTCAGTTTATGTGCCCTCTGCATATAACTATCTAATCCATCCACCAAAGCTTACACATGGTCCTAGACCATTTCCTGAAAGTCGAATCATTTTGCATGCATTTGGAATATAACTTCCTTCAGACATGGGCTTACATCATATGTAGTCTAGTCTGTCCACCGGCACTTCCACTAATTCTCTGGACCTATTACATGAGGTCACCTCGGTTAGCGTGCCTCTACCGTGAAATTTTTAGTGCATATAATGGCATGTTCAAGGGCCACCTGCTCCATCCATGATGCACAGTTGGTCACCTTTGACCACCCATCACTGTCCCGCCATGGGGCACCACTAGTGCCCCTGGCTTGGTTGACCATAACAAAGTTTCTATTAAGATCCTTTTTGAGTCCTAAAAGAATGAAAAGATTTTCAGGCACCCCTGCTTCCTTTCTCACTCATTAAAGTATAATAAAGGGCATCTACATCTTCTCATTTACCTCCTTTTGTGGACTATGTAGAATACTATATGAAAAGGACCACCTTGGCACACTCAAGCCAAGAACGTATCCCTCTGTAGCCTTTTATGCTTTCTTAGGTATTGGGAATGAACTCTATGAAAAATCTCATCATGGGTTGTCTTTAAGCACTTTTCCAGCCTTCTCATAAAGAAATATCGCCAAGCAAACTTGGTTTCATTCATGCTCGTAAAAGTAATTGAATGACCATTTAGTCAGTACAGGTTTAATCTTTTTCCAGCTTGGTTGGACTACCAATGGTAAAGAAGTCTCCCATCCCCCAAAGGATGGGTGAGCTCTCCTATGTACACTTTTATCCTTTTTCGGGCACATGAGACTATCGATGAAAAAGATCCCCCACTGTAGTCTTCTTCATGCTTTCAGACTCTCTAAAATTGAAAGCACCATCAAGCATTTACTTTCTTGGGCTTGCTAAAAATCCATGATATTGTACCATAACGGTGTCTTTAGACACCACCCCACATATTACAGTTTGGCAGCATTTCCCCTTTGGGTCGCCTTTATTCAGAGTATTCTGCGATGAGTCTCCCTTGGATCCCATAAACACCAAAAGTGTCTGCCCTCCCCCAAGTATTTCCCATCTGCAGTTACATTTTCGGTATTACAGCTACGATCCCTCTTTTATGAATCATTTTCATTTGCTTCCAGGTCAAACATATCGTCATACTCTAAACAAAGGAAGTTTGAGTCCTCGGTACCCCTTCTACCCCTGTTCCCTAATTCAGTGTGTCAGTCCCCAGATTGTCTCACACCATTGGTTATCTCCCTTGCACTTCTGGTCATGGAAACATCATTTCCTTGATTAGTTGCAGGTATCCCTCTGTTGATGATAACACATGTATTCCAGAGGATAGACCCAGAGGTCCATGTATCCTAATTACATTAAACTCATTGATGAGTTCCTTGGACCACTTGAGAAGAGTCCTTAGTGCCTCTCAGGATGATTGTGTCTCACGTGCTCAAATCCATCCACATCATTGCACTGTTGAGATTCGTACATGGTATTGGTTCTTGTAGTATTTGGTCAAAGACCCCAGATGTCACCTAACTCTAGCACATTGATGAGTCTATTAAGGGACCCAAACAGGTTCATGTCCCTTGTGATTTCCAGGTTGCATTGGAGACAGTGTTCAGAAGCCCCATAATAGTGCTTCGATATAGATTCATGATTGATGCAACATATTGTACCACATAGACTTGTTGGTAGGAAACACCCTTCGAAGCATTTTTTAACACAAGTAATTTAAAGATTGATAATTTTCAAACAATATTGATTCTTTTTGTTTGGATCAAAAGAATCATCATTGATATGTTAGGAGGGCCCTAAGAATCTTTGATTCTTAAGGCACTCCTAACAAAAACTTACTTGACTAATTGATTCGGATGGGTTGACCATCAGTAATAGCAAAATTTGACTCTTATGATCTTAATTATTCATTTCTATCAATCATCAGGAGGACTATAATTACAGGAGATTAGTAGCTCCTATTTTTCCCCTCATCACTCATGTTTGATTAAAATAAAATGAATTTATTAATTATTAATTCAAACTATCTATTGCATGATGTGATAACTGTTATTGTCTGATTCATATGGAAAAATTTGGTAAAGCTTCATCACTTCTGAATTATTTACCTTATCTTAGTTGTCATAAGTTTTAAGGTGAATTTAATATGATATTCATGAACCCTACTATACTATATGCTCATCACTTATTTCAAATTCATATTTCTGAAATAGGTTGATATCAGAGTTTGTGATGAAGGTCTAAAATCATTTTCTAGGTTTTGACATTGGTTTGGTCACATTATCAATTGGTTTTGACCTTTACCGTAAGATATTGATTATATGCTAAGGTGATCACATTATTATGATGGTATTCGAGAAACGAAGGATTAAGGTTTGGAAATTATTTAGTCATGTGTTAAAAAATGATGAGTTCACCTCCATTATTAACACGTTATGAAATCACATTGAATGATGAAGTAATGGTAGAACTAAGGTTTTGGTACTCGTGTCATTTGACGATTGCTATCTATCAATCCTGAATCATGCAAACATCACTTGCAATAACTCACCTATATGACTCTCCTACAGCTCATTATGTTTTGGTAAGTTGTTCTTGAAACCTCTTGCCTCTACCAATTCACGTTATGGTGAAATTACAAGAAGGTTTTCAGGGTTTTGATAAAATAGGGTATTTCGGAGTATTGCTGGTAATGCCTATACTGCTGATAAATATATTGCATCTCGTAATCCATGTTTTGAAAACCCTAGAGGTCTATGTATCTGCTGCCATGGCTCCAGTGTCTAGGTTCGAACTTATTGGTGACGAATATCTGTATGCTACTCCCGAGTGTAGAGAGATCGTATCGAGGTTTGGATGGTTGGAGTTCCTTCGAAATTTTTTTGGTTTTAATATGGTAGTTTCTAAGGCATTCGTAGAGTTGTTTGATGGGGTTCATGCACAAGTGGGAGACATTGAAGTCAGGATGTCTGAGAAATTCATTTCTCGAGCAATTTGCTTGCCACAAACTGGTGAGAAGTGGTATAAAGGAAAGCATATTAAGAGTGACCAGTGGAAAGGGTTTCTTACCCCTGCTCATCGACAAACCAAGTTCAAATATGGATTTCCCTCCTGGTTATTAATAAAGAAATGGAGGGCTCTTCAGGAGCTAATCATCAGGTATGTAACTTGCGAGTGTAGGCTGTCTCAGACGCAATTTTATCACCTTCGACTGTTGTTGATATTTAAGGGGTACCCTGTCAATATGCCCTTTTTCTTTTTGAACAGTTTGCATAAAATGGCATCCACTTATTAGTCTAATGTTGGGGACAAAAATAGGAGTTTATTCCACCATGGGTTAATTAAAATTATTGTGTCCACTCGGTTGGAAGAATTAGGTTAGAACTGGGATTCTTTCCTTGTGAGAAATGGGTTTGGGGTTAATGAGGAATGGCCCAAACAGAGGCCCAGGGTTTGACATAGGCGGGTAAATAATGAAGAAGATGAGCTTGAAATCGAGGAATCTGGTTCTTAGGATGATTTAGGGAATGAGGGGTTTCATCCTGACCAAACCCTAAGTCGTGATGATGTAAAAATTGAGGTGGAAACTAGTGTTGAAACTCTTGCAAATAATTCTCAAGGTCGAGAAAGGAAACCCTCAACTCCTATAACCTGTCAAGATAAGAGTTATTCTCATGCATAGGTTAATATGAAGCAAACAAAGGCTAAAAATCACACTAGCAGTGCTATGAGCAATCCGGCTATACGAAGAACCACACACAGTATGACAGCCGCTCTGCTTGCTAGGAGGAATTTGAGTGTTGCGGATATCTCAGTTATTGAGGTGAGTGATTCTTCAGACGTTCGACCACATCCAGCTGCCATAGGCCCATCTGTGTTAGATCTTAAATATGTTTTTATCTCTGCAGACAAGGTGGTTGACAGTCAGCAAGTGAATCGTGAGGGTAGCCAAGAAATTGATAGAAAGCCTCACTTAACTGAAGAAGCTCGAGTAAACTTGAAAAGAGATTCGAAGGATCAAACTGATCCAAATCCTCATGCCCAATTGATTTCTTCCCTGCAAACAGATTTAAAAGAAGGACAAGTTATTCAAATAATTGCCCTGGAATAAATTAAAGCTTTAAAAGCCGAATTGATCACCTGGGTGGAGAAATGGGATGTGTTAAGAGGAAAAAAGTTGAAATGCAAAGAAATGATTAAAAGGATTTTGTTAAACAATCAAATATTGAAAAGATAGAATAGGATTAACAGGACCATGGCTGTCAAATTCAGGGATAAATTGAATGAATCTAGGAGTAGTGTACCCATTCGATTCTCAGTTGAGTCGGCCTTAAAAACCTGATATTTTGTTTTTCCAGTGACTTATAAATTTTGTCTTTTGTATCTTACATTATTCCTACAAAGGATTTTGGATAGATCCTTATAGGTTAGTGATGTTTTGAGTTCATCAGTTTCGGTTCAATTCATGGTCTAAATGATTAAATTGAGATATCTACAGAATTAAAATTCTGCAGATATCGTGCTCATGCTTAATTGATCATCATTAAATTTTTCTAAACAAATTTTTGTTAATATTTACAGGTGGCAAAGAAACTGTTGGGATAAAACTGGATGTTGGTCTACCTTCGTGTCTTTTGATTGTACATTGCTACTCAATGAAGAATGTTCAGGACTTACAACTGATTTGATGCTCAGTAATTACTTCGTTCCTATTTCTAAGCTTCTGTTGGTATGGATTATCCAGTATGGTGTTACTATGATTGGGAGAGTATAACGCTGGATTTTCTCCAGTAAGTTAAACTCTTGGCATATCTTTCTCTCCGGATGATTTTGTAACAATGTGCCTATGAATCTGGTCATGGTTATACCTTATTTGGATATGATTGGGATTTTTCATAAGAAATAGGATTTCTAGTTAGTCGGTTGTAGTCTTTTATTTTCCTTTATAAGCAACTTCAGAACTAAAGCAAAGGGTTGGAATCATGGAACTTGCGATGAACAAATATAATACAACACTTAATATTATTCTGTATATTTGTGTTCCTTTAGAACTATTTCTGAGGATTACTATATTTTACAGAGATACTGAAGACATTAGATAAGTCTATCAGTTATAATCATGCTCTCTTAATGTTGTTTTTCCTGTGTTAAATTTCCTTTTCATATGTATTTATCTTTATATTATATGTGAAAACATTTTTGTTAATGGATTCTGAACAAAGTACTTAGTTTTGAAGTATGGATGATTAGTTGTCACATAGAAAAGTAAATGAACTTATTCATGTTTATTTTCTTTAGTTGATGATGATATGGTTTAATACAAAGTACTGACTGTGTAAATTGAACTTTATTCATTTCAGCCTTAGTACCTAAGTTTGTTTTCATGCTTCAATACTATGTTAATATTTATTTCGATTATGAGTTTTGTTTCATTTTCAAATTAATTTATGATAAAATGTTATTCTATTGTAAGTTAATTTAGATATGTATCTGCTGAGAGTAGGATTCCCTAACATTGCAAGATCATAGATCAAATTACTTAAATAAAACTTGTTATCAGATCATTAATTCCAGCTCCTAGTTTGGGATAGTTATATTTCATCTTAGGTCATTATAGATCAGGATTAGGAGCTACTATTATTTGTTGTTTTAGTTTAAGGTATTTGTTAGCATTAGTTAGTCATTTTAATTAGATCTTTTTGATTTGAGTGAAGATTTGATTAAATAGAACTTACCATATACATCTCAAGAGACTCTCTACCTTGAGAGCATATTTTACAAGAAGCAGGGCCTTTAAACTATGAAAAACAGTTATACCAAACACATACAAGATTGCAGTAAGTCAAGTGTGTGGGATGTTTTTCAGTAGTTGGCCACAATACCCTATAGGTCACATTTCCAGGCCAACAAATGGCGCTAAAAGGAGGGCCTGAGCTGAAAGCATAATGGTTGATCAATCACATAGTGCTCCTACCAGTGATCAACCAACTTCCTCCCTCATAAGTTTTGGAACATTGTCTACCCTGGTCTCTACATCACAACCTGAAACTGTAAATACTCTGTTCCTAGATACAGTTAGGACTATCATTGAAAGGGACCCTAATGTCTCACCAGTTTCCCCTAAACAGATAAGACAAACTTTAGAGGAATCATGTAGAATATTAACCAGAGCATATTTTCACCAAATAGGGATTCCCCCGATTAACTTCAGATTACCAAGCAGAACTAATTTCCAAACATTGGCATTGACTGAGTCAGCTGCTGATTCGATTGGAGAAGAACCTCTTGAATCATTAGTAGGGACTCCTAATTATCACCTTAGTAATCTATTAAGAGGAGTAGCGGGTCATAACACTTCTCAACGATTGTTATCTGCAGGTGGATCTGATCTAACTCCTTCACCTCCTAGATCACCACTAGATAGTTCTCGTGACCATAATGACGAGTCTTCATTGGACTCAGAACCCGATTCAGACATGGGTGACCGTAATCAGGGTAACCCTAATGCCGATAGACCATGGTTACGATGCGGTGCTGTTGTTGTTCCTGGACTACAACATAACCTACCCAAACACCCTGATAAACTGCTACCTAAGTTTGACCTAGATGATAAGGGCATAGCTGAAAATTACATTGACAAGTTCATTTTGGCTGTTCAGACTATGAATGTTCAGCATGAGGATGTGGTATGTTGACTATTCCCTTTAACTTTCAAAGGAAAGGCTGCAGTTTGGTATTTTTCCCTGACACAAGGATCCATAACAAGCTGGAGTGATTTTATTCAAGCATTCCTGAACAAGTTTGGTGAAGATAAAACTCCTATTGTGTTAGCACTAGAATTGGCTAGGATTGAGATAGAGAGCAAAGAAAGGATAAAGGATTTCAATCAGCATTTTCTTACTCTTCTAAATAAGATACCAGTGGCCTCCCAACCTCCAGAAGACATCATAATCGAGAATTATGCTTTAGCCTTACCTAAATACCTTGGTATGTTTGTAAAACAAGCCAGTAAAATCACTTTAGTGGAAACCTTTGATGAAGCAATAAAGGTTGAGAAAAATTCATTGACATTTGAGCCAGAAANTCCCTTGGTATGTTTGTAAAACAAGCCAGTAAAATCACTTTAGTGGAAACCTTTGATGAAGCAATAAAGGTTGAGAAAAATTCATTGACATTTGAGCCAGAAAATAATGGAAAAGCTGATGGTTCCCTGCGTAAATGCAATGAAACTACTTCTAGAACTAACACAGAAAAAAAAGATGCCCCTGCTTTTGATGTAGAGAAATTACAACATGCAATTAGGTCTCTTACAAACGAAGTGGTGATATTGAAAAGAAACAATGGGGAAGGTACTTCAAACAGAGGAAATTTCAAGACCCCATACCGGTCGTTCACATCCTCAAACGCTAGGAAAAATACTCCCCTTGACATATCAACTAATGAGGAAGTTTTCAATACTACAAGGGCTGTTTATGCCTCACCCGATTCCTCAACCGATCAAGAATCAGTTGATGATCATGAATCTGATCAGCCTGAAACTGAAGAGAAAACTTCTGAAGATCCTCTTCTACTTAATTTCCATTTCTGGGATAGTTCAGTCAAAGAAGGTGAGTCTAGTGACCATTCTATCTTTGTAAACCAGCACACCCATAACACCAGAAGTAAAGGGCTTGTAGATCCGCAACCATCATCAACACCTAAGAACAATCCCCAATATTCAAATCAACATCCTCTCACTCAAGGTATAGACCTACAATATGACATCATAGAAGATCTTAAGAAACAGAGGGCTAATATTAGCATGTTTGATCTATTGAAAATTTATCCCCTGCCTGGTGGTTCAATACTCTCTAATTTATCAAATCCATCAACCACAAAAACAAAGAATCAACCCTTTGTACCTTTAGTTAATAACCTTGATTCTACAACTAGTAAAACAATAGTAGGTTATAAAAGTAATGTCAAAACAACTGCTGATAAAGATTTGCTCATAGGTAAGAAATCCAAATCTACAACTCCACCTTTTCTGCTAACATTTGAAAATTTCAACCGGAAAGTTCATAACTATATGATAGATTCCGAAGCTTCATCAAAAATCATGCCTTACTCGGTTTGTAAGAAGCTGAATGCCAAGCCCACTTCTTGTGAAATCCAAATCACCCAACTATATCGATCCAAGGTAAAAATCATAGGAGAATTAAAAGGAGTAATGATTAGGATGGCTACCAATCCACAGATCTTCCAGGTTATTGATGTAGTGGTAGAAGACATACCAGATGTCTATGAGTTGTTTTTAAGCCGTGACTGGTCTCAAGCCTTAAAAGGATATTTTTCAACTGATTGGTCACATTTATGGCTGCCTAAAAATGGGCATCCAAATCATATCAGAATTGACAGAGAAAGGTACATGAAACACACGGTGACTGAAATAAATGATCCTAATGAACCAGTTCTATTTAGTGATTCTATTTTAGGAAAATACGGGTATGATTCTGATTTAGGGAGTTTTCCTGCATTTAAATCTGCATTTACCAATTCTGTAAATAAATTAGAAATTATGCATTGTGATTTTCAGGAAGCTGGCTCTAGTATAGTAAATAATGTGAATATTGTAAATGATGTAAATAGTATTGTTGATAAGCCTTGGCATCTATATTTTGATGGATCCCGATCCAATGAAGGTGCAGGAGTAGGTTGCATGCTCCTAGACCCTGCCGGAAACAAATTCATGTTGTCTTGTAGATTGGAATTTATTTGCACAAACAACATGGCTGAATATGAAGCCCTTATACAAGGACTCAAGAAGGCATTAGACTTAAAAGTTAAAGTTCTGATTGCATTTGGCGATTCTAAAATTATTGTTAGACAGGTCCGTAATTCCATTCACTGTTTATTTAATCACCTACAAAGTTACCAAAGGGAGGTATGGAATTTAATTTCAGCACTTGATTCTTTTAATATTGAATCCATTCCTCATTTTCAGAATCAGGAAGCTTATTTTTTAGCAAACGTAGCTTCATGACTTATTCCCGCTGAAAATTTTTCCCCTAATGTTTTTTCTATTGAATTATTATTTAG
This sequence comes from Pseudotsuga menziesii, assembly GCA_001517045.1. Lineage (NCBI taxonomy): Eukaryota > Viridiplantae > Streptophyta > Pinopsida > Pinales > Pinaceae > Pseudotsuga > Pseudotsuga menziesii. The sequence goes on from LPNX010050725.1 coordinate 55,300, forward strand.
ACCATCCATTCCAGATAATATCACTAATTGGAGGGTCTTTAATGATGATTCACAGATTATTTCTTTCTTAATAGGGGAAGATGCTTTTAAAGAATCAACGATTGATGAAATTACACATGATGAGGATCTACATAATTTTTCAGTAATTCACCCACCTCATCCCATTGATAAGTATTTCGAACAGGTAAATTCAATCCCTGTGTCAGATCTTAGGCTCAAAAAGTTTTATGATTTTCATGATAAATTCAAGGGAGTGCCTAATTGCAAGACAAACAGGTATAACATGTGTTATGAAACCATTGATTTGGGCATAGAATCAAATCTTCAAAATATCAACTTAGGATCAGACTGCACTTCAAATGAAAAATTGGCCTTTTTGAAGTTGTTTAGTGAATTCATAAATGTGTTTGCATGGTCTTATGATGATCTGAAAACTTTTGACACCTAGATCATACAACATGTGATCCCCATGAAGCCTTGGTCAAAACCATTTCAACACAAATTAAGGAAAATGCACCCTTCCCTAGAACCAACAGTAAAGAAAGAATTGAATAAACTACTTACTGCTCGGATCATATTTCCTGTATGCCATATGCAATGGGTAGCTAACCTTGTTCCCGTTAGGAAGAAGAATGGAGATATCCGTTTATGTGTGGATTTATGAAACCTAAACCGATCATCAGAAAAGGATAACTACCCTGTTCCTCCCATGGAGCAAATCCTTCAAAAGGTGTTAGGTGCTCAGATGCTATCTTTATTAGATGGTTTCTCTGGGTACAACCAAGTTCTGGTTTCCCCTGCAGATCAGTTGAAAACCACTTTTAGGACACCCTAGGGAGCTTATGCCTATAGGAAGATTCCTTTTGGCTTGATAAACGCTAGGGCTACATTCCAAAGAGCGATGGATGCTGCTTTCAGAGGTTTTATAAACCATTATTTCGTTTTCTATTTGGACGATGTTACTGTATTTTCAAAAAACAAGTCTGATCACATCTCACACTTACGAAAAGTGCTTGAACGCTGCAGGAAATTTGGTATTTCCCTGAACCCCAAAAAGTCAATATTTGCAGTAACCAAGGGGATTTTTCTAGGGTTTGTGGTGTCAAAATAAGGGATCATGATTGATCCAGAGAGAACAGAAGCCATCTCTAAGATTCCTTTTCCTGCTACCAAGAAATCCATGCAATCCTTCTTAGGAAAGATGAATTTCATAAGGAGATTTGTTCCAAGTTTTTTCTGAAATCGTCTGTCCACTCCAGAATATGATTAAAAAAGACAATAGTATTTCATGGGGAGATAGAGAAAAGCAGTCATTTATCAGGATTAGAGAAGCCATAGCTGAGGCACCCGCACTTGTGAGTCGTGAATTTAGGAAAGACTTTATTCTCTATACTTTTGCATCTGACATATCTTATGCAACTATTCTTACTCAGAAGAATCAGTAGGAGGATGAAGTACCTATATCCTTTATGAGCTCAAATTTAAAGGGAGCTGAACTAAATTATCATGAAGTGGATAAATAGGATTTTTCTATGTTTAAAGCAATAAAACATTTCCTCCCTTATCTCCTTAAGTCAAAAACCAAGGTAATTGTTCCATTTAGTGCTGTAAGAAATTTGTTGGTACAAAAGGACCTTGGAGAAAAAAGAGCACATTGGATGGCTTCTCTTCAGGAATATGGTCTAGAGATTAAAGTCTCTCAGGTCATACGAGGTTTGGGATTGTGTAAGTTGGCTACTGAATTAGCACATCTCCCTGCTGACCAGAATGGCATGCCTTTAGATGATGTTTTATTGCAGAAATAAATCTGTTTTATCCCAGATCCTATTAGCTCATGGTATACTGACATTCACATCTATCTAGAAACTGGCACTACCCTAGATCATTTATATCCAAAAAAGAAAAGAGCAGTGAGATTAAAATCCACACCCTATCAATTGGTAAATAATGTGCTTTTTAGGAAAAATGCAGATGGAGTTTTACTTTGTTGTCTTGAGAAGGAAGAATCTGATTTAGTTTTAACACAACTGCATGATGGGCCCGCTGGTGGCCACTTTGGTGGTGATACTACTTCTCATAAATTTCTGAGAGTAGGCTATTTTTGGCCAACTATGTTTAAATATTCTCATGCTTTCGTTAGAAGGTGCCAGGATTGTCAGACCGTAGCTGGAAGAATTAAAAAACTAGCTTTTCCTTTGCAACCTGTGATGGTGGACAAGCCTTTTCAACAATGGGGAATTGATATCGCCAGACCAATAAATCCATCCTCCTCCCTTCATCATCAGTATATTATAACTGCTACCGATTATTTCACTCGATGGTCTGAAGCTGAACCCGTCTGAATGGTTAATACGAATCAGGTATTGCATTTCCTTGAAACTAACATAATCACCAGATTTGGAGTGCCTGAAACTCTTGTATTTTATAATGCATCTTATTTTTCTTTTGGAGAATTGACTGAATTTTCTCTATAAAAGGGAATTAGGATTAGATATTTAGAAAACTACTATCCATAAGGCAATGGCCTTACTGAATCCACAAATAAGAATTTGCTGAAAATTTTGAAAATATCCATAGCTGAAAATCACAGGAACTGGCATACTATCCTGCATCAAGCTCTGTGGGCTGATAGGGTAACTCCAAAATCATCTATTGGTAATTATCCCTTATTTTTGGTATATGGACTAGATTCTATTCTTCCTCCAAACCTTTTTTTACCTTCCTTATAGCTTGCACGAGCTGTACAAGAGACTGAATGTTCAACCATTGAAGAAAGAATTAATCTACTATTGAAGTTGGAAGAAGAAAGAGAAAATGCCAAGAGACACTTTGCGAAACACTAGCAAATTATTAAGGCATGGTTTGATCATGGCTCATCCTTGAATCGAGAATTGCAAGTAGATGATCTGGTTTTGAGATGGGACAAAGCACATGAGGATAAAGGGGAACATACCAAATTTCAATGTCTTTGGTTAGGCCCGTATGTTATAGCAGAAAAGCTTGGTCCAAATACCTTCTGTTTAAAGACTTTACAAGCACAACTCGATACCCTTCTGGTAAATGGGCATGCCCTTAAAAATTAATTTCAATAATTGCACATCATTGAATCTTTCCATTGTATATTTCCATCTATGTAGATTTTTGTACATAAGATTGCAGTTTATGTTGATTTCTGGTTGGAATTTTCGATCTTACATTTACTAATTATTTTCGTTATGATCATCATCATAATGCTTATTCACAATTCTAGGTGATAGATTATGAAAATAATCCAACTCTTTAGATCATTTACTGTACATAAGTTTGTGTTTTGCCTCTGTGAATATTTGTTTAAAAAAAAAAAAAAACACATCTCGTTTATTCGATCACAAGATTCAACATGAAGCATTCAGCATGGACTTAGAACCTGATGATCGAAATGCATACCAGATTGTAGTCATTGATGATGACAGGGAGTATCGGGTCTCTAATAAGTGATTTGTTTCTAGATTTGTGACAATTTAATCCTCCACAATTTTGTTGTCAGCAGTCCTTGATTGTTGTCTTTGATTGTCTTCTTACAGATCAAGTACTTCAGGTAATTTATTTACTGATTTCAATAGATGTCTGCTAAGCTTGAAAACTTGTTGAAGATATCTGGTTGTCTCTAAGCACTCTTGAGTAGTATGTGGTTTTCTTCCCCCCATTTTTGGGAATACACCTGGTCATTTGACTAGAACAATACTCTTGAAATTAGGTGAAAATGAGAAGTATTATCAGAAAACAAGAGGTCTCATCACGAGCCGGTCTGCTTATGATCATAAATTCTATTGGAATGACATTGTCAAAATTTGGTTACCAAGCCAATGACATCGACTCTCAGTTTAATAACTAAGAGATAGGAAGTCTCATCACGAGTTCGCCTGATCAGTTTCTGGTAGGGTTGGTGAATAAGGCTATCTATTTGGTCACCAAGCTAAGATAGTGTTTCTGATTAATTCTTTTCATGTTTGTCTCCGTGAATATGATTTCTATATATACTAAAAAAAAAAAAAAAGAGGAGTATTGTCTAATGTGTTTCTTTAATGTGGGGGAAAACCAACTGATGTTCTTGAGAATCCATATCTATATGGGTATTGGTTAACCTATTTTTGACCTTGTGGATCTCCATTGGAATTAAGTCATCTTACTTTTTCCTGAGTCTGATTAGGATCAAAACACTCAGATGACAGTCATAGGGTTGTTATAGAAATATGTTGAGGTCCAGTCACATGTTCAGACTGTTTTGAATTTGAGTCACTTAGGCAGAGATTTGATATTTGATGGCATCATTTGTGATTATCTGAAGTTTGAATGGTGTTTTCTTACAAATATAACTGGTTTGGTCCCAGCATGTCGCCAATTGTTGGCAGGCAACACCCTTTGGAGCATTTTTTAACACAAGTAATTTAAAGATTGATAATTTTCAAACAATATTGATTCTTTTTGTTTGGATCAAAAAACTCATCATTGATATCTCAGGAAGGCCCTAAGAATCTTTGATTCTTAAGGCACTCCTGACAGAAACTTACTTGACTAATTGATTCGGATGGGTTGAACATCAGTAATAGCAAAATTTGACTCTTATGATCTTAATTCTTCATTTCTGTCAATCATCAGGAGGACTATAATTACAGGAGATTAGTAGCTCCTATTTTTCCACTCATCACTCATGTTTGATTAAAATCAAATGAATTTATTAATTATTAATTCAAACTATCTACTGCATGATGTGATAACTGTTAATGTCTGATTCATATGGAAAAATTTGGTAAAGCTTCATCACTTTTGAATTATTTACCTTATCTTAGTTGTCATAAGTTTTAAGGTGAATTTAATATGATCTTCATGAACCCTACTATACTATATGCTCATCGCTTATTTCAAATTCATATTTCTGAAATAGGTTGATATCAGAGTTTGTGATGAAGGTCTAAAATCACTTTCTAGGTTTTTACATTGGTTTGGTCACATTATCAATTTATTCTCTGATCAGTTTTGACCTTTACCCTAAGATATTGATTATATGCTAAAGTGATCACATTATTATGATGGTATTCGAGAAATGAAGGATTAAGGTTTGGAAATTATGTAGTCATGTGTTTAAAAATGATGAGTTAACCTCCATTATTAACACGTTATGAAATCATATTGAATGATGCAGTAATGGTAGAACTAAGGTTTTGGTAGTCCTGTCGTTTGACGGTTGCTATCTGTCAATCCTGAATCATGCAAACATCACTTGCAATAACTCGCCTGTGTGACTCTCCTACGGCTCATTATGTTTTGGTAAGTTGTTCTCGAAACCTCTTGCCTCTACCAATTCACGTTATGATGAAATTATAGGAAGGTTTTCAGGGTTTTGATAAAATAGGGTATTTCGGAGTATTGCTGGTAATTCCTATACTGTTGATAAATCGATTGCATCTTGTAATCTGTGTTTCAAAAATGCTAGAGGTCTTTGTATCTGCTGCCATGGCTCCAATGTCTAGGTTCAAACTTATTGGTGATGAATATCTGTATGCTACTCCCAAGTGTAGAGAGATCATATCGAGGTTTGGATGGTTGGAGTTCCTTCAGAAATTTTCTGGTTTTAATATGGTAGTTTCTAAGGCATTCGCAGAGTTGTTTGATGGGGTTCGTGCACAAGTGGGAGACATTGAAGTCAGGCTATCTGAGAAATTTATTTCTCGAGCAATTTGCTTGCCACAAACTGGTGAGAAGTGGTATAAAGGAAATCATATTAAGAGTGACCAGTGGAAAGGGTTTCTTACCCCTTCTCATCGACAAACCAAGTTCAAATCCGACTTTCCCTCCTGGTTATTAATGAATAAATTGAGGGCTCTTCTGGAGATAAGAATCAGGTATGTAAATTGTGAGGGTAGGTTGTCTTAGATGCAATTTGATCACCTTTGGTTGTTGTTGATATTTAAGGGGTACCCTGTCAATATGCCCTTTTTCTTTTTGAACAGTTTGTAGAAAATGGCATCCACTTATCAGTCTAATGTTGGGGAAAAAAATAGGAGTTTATTCCACCATGGGTTAATTAAAATTCTTGTGTCCAGTCGGTTGGAAGAACTAGGTCAGACCTGGGATTCTTTCCTTGTGAGAAATGGGTTTGGGGTTAACGAGGAATGGCCCAAACACAGGCCTAGGGTTCAACGTAGGCAGGTAAATAATGAAGAAGCTGAGCTTGAAATCGAGGACTCTGGTTCTCAATATGATTTGGGGGATGAGGGGTTTCATCCTGACCAAACCCTAAGTCTTGATGATGTAAAAATTGAGGTGGAAACTAGTGTTGAAACTCCTACAAATAATTCTCAAGGTCAAGAAAGGAAACCCTCAACTCCTATAACATGTCAAGACAAGATTTCTTCTCATGCACAGGTTAATATGAAGCAAACAAAGGCTAAAAATTAGACTAGTAGTTCTATAAGCGATCCGACTATACGAAGAACCACACGTAGTATGATAGCCGCTCTGCTTGCTAGGAGGAATTTGAGTGTTGGGGATATATTAGTTATTGAGGTGAGTGATTCTTCAGATGTTCAACTACATCCAGCACCCACAGGCCCATCTGTGTTAGATCTTAAATATGTTTCTATCTCTGCAGACAAGGTGGTTGATAGTCAGCAAGTGAATCATGAGGGTAGCCAAGAAATTGACAGAAAGCCTCACTTAACTGAAGAAGCCCGAGTAAAATTGAAAAGAGAGTCGAAGGATCAAACTGATCCAAATCCTCATGCCCAATTGATTTCTTCCCTGCAAATAGATTTAAAAGAAACACAAGTTATTCAAACAATTGCCCTGGAAGAAATTAAAGCTTTAAAAGCCGAATTGATCACCTGTGTGGAGAAATGGGATGTGTTAAGAGGAAAAAAGTTGAAATGCAAAGAAATGATTAAAAGGATTTTGTTAAATAATAAAAGATTGAAAATACAGAATAGGATTAACAGGACCATGGCTATCAGATTTAGGGCTAAATTGAATGAAGCTAGGAGAAGTGTACCCATTCGATTCTTAGTTGAGTTGACCTTAAAAACCTGATATTTTGTTTTTCCAGTGACTTATAAATTTTGTCTTTTGTATCTTACATTATGCCTACAGAGGATTTTGGATAGATCCTTACAGGTTAGTGATGTTTTGGGTTCGTTAGTTTCGGTTCAATTCATGGTCTAAATGATTAAGTTGAGATATCTACAGAATTAAAATTTTGCAGATATCGCGCTCATGCTTAATTGATCATCATTAAATTTTGCTAAACAAATTTTTGTTAATATTTACAGGTGGCAAAGAAACTGTTGGGATAAAACTGGATGCTGGTCTACCTTCGTGTCTTTTGATTGTACATGGTTACTCAATGAAGAATGTTCAGGACTTGCAACTAATTTGATGCTCAGTAATTACTTCATTCCTATTTCTAAGCTTCTGTTGGTATGGATTATCTAGTATGGTGTTACTATGATTGGGAGAGTATAAGGCTGGATTTTCTCTAGTAAGTTAAACTCTTGGCGTATCTTTCTCTCTGGATGATTTTGTAAAAATGTTCCTATGAATATGGTATGGTTACAACTTATTTGGATACGATTGGAATTTTTCCTAAGAAATAGGATTTCTAGTTAGTTGGTTGTAGTCTTTTATTTTCCTTTATAAGCAACTTCTGAACTAAAGCAAAGGGTTGGAATCCTGGAACTTGCGATGAACAAATATAATACAACACTTAATATTATTCTGTATATTTGTGTTCCTTTAGAACTATTTCTGAGAATTACTATATTTTACAGAGATACTGAAGACATTAGCTAATTCTATCAGTTATAATCATGCTGTCTTAATGTTGTTTTTCCTATGTTAAATTTCTTTTTCATATGTATGTATCTTTATATTATATGTGAAAACATTTTTGTTAATGGATTCTCAACAAAGTACTTAGTTTTGAAGTATGGATGATTAGTTGTCATGTAGAAAAGTAAATGAACTTCTTCATGTTTCTTTTCTTTAGTTGATGATGTCATGGTTTTATACAAAGTACTGACTGTGTGAGTTGAACTTTATTCATTTCAGCGTTAGTACCTGAGTGTATTTTCATGCTTCAATACTATGTTAATATTTATTTCGATTATGAGTTTTGTTTCATTTTCAAATTAATTTATGATAAACTGTTATTCTATTGTAATTTAATTTAGATCTGTATCTGCTAAGAGTAGGTTTTCCTAACATTGCAGGATCATAGATCAAATTATTTAAATAAAATTTGTTATCAGATCATTAATTTCAGCTCCCAGTTTGGGATAGTTATATTGCATCTTAGGTCATTATAGATCAGGATTAGGAGCTACTATTATTTGTTGTTTTAGTTTAAGGTATTTTTTAGCATTAGTTAGTCATTTTAATTAGATCTTTTTGATTTGAGTGAATATTTGATTAAATAGAACTTACCATATACATCTCAAGAGGCTCTCTACCTTGAGAGCATATTTTATAGGCAGCAAGGCCTTTAACCTGTGAAAAACAGTTATACCAAACACATACAAGATTGCAGTAAGTCGAGTGTGTGGATTTTTTTTCAGTAGTTGGCCACAATACCCTATAGGTCACATTTCCTGGCCAACAAGACTCTGACTCTCTGTTGGTAAGTCCCTACAATTATGTACCATTCCAGATCCAACAGACCATCAGTTATGAAGATATAGCATTCCATGATAATTTCATTGGTCCAATATAATAGCTCTTCATATCAATATTATATTTTAGCCTCTTATCGAGGAAACCAGTATGTAACAACAATTGTACATGATCGGATCTTGCATTTGGGATACTAGATCACATTATTCTTTTGACATTGCTATGAGCATGGGGATGCCCGCCTCGTCCTTATAAATGTCACACATTAGTTTTATCTCACCCATTGTTGTGAACCATATTAATAAAAAATCCAAAATCCACCATATCTGAACCCAGGAAGCATCGCCTCTCCCCAAAAAATCCTATGATGTTCGTGTTAACCCAAAAATCCTCCATATAACTCTCAATGGCCTACACCACCCAAGGATACCATCTCACAACCTTCATATCACTCCATAAGACCCTCCATTGGACCCCCACAACTCCAAAATAGCTTAAGGATGAAGAAAAAGGGCTAGAAACCCCAAAAAGGAGCCCAAAAAAACCCCCTAGGAGCTAAAGCCCTAAAAAAGGGGCTAAAACCCTAAAAGGGGCTAAACTTAGGGCGGAAGGGGATAAAGGCCCAAAAAAGGGGATAAAGCCCTGACCAAGGGCTTAAAACCCTAAAACCCCTTGGAAAAGATATAAAAGGAGGGTGGGGGGTCACTCTCAAAACACTTCTCCCTTGCATATTGTTATGCTGCCCGTGGATGCCTTCAGACACATTTGCCTCTCAAGCCATCCACACTCCCTCCATCTCCATTTCCATTTGAGACATTGCTCCCCAACCAAGAGAGGTGCTCCCATGAGCTAGGGCATGGTGGCCCATTCCACCCAAGAGAAGTTATACCCAATGGTTTATTTCTATTTTGCTTAATGTTATTTTCTTTCTAACTCTCATTTTTATTTGTAGGTTTTGTTATTGACATTATTTTTGTAGGTTCTCCATTCTAGCTTAGGGTTTTATTTGCAGGTTTTAAGGAGGCAGAACCCTAACCCATTTTCTATAGAGGGGTTCACCAATGTTTCATCTCCTTCTTTCTGTTTTGTTCTTAGCTCATAGTCTTGCCATTTGCTTCTTCTTCTTGTTTAGATTAGCTTAGCTTTAGTTTAATATTCTGTTTTTTCATTTTCGTTTGTGTTTTATTTTTTGCATTTATTATTAGCAGGAACCTACAATTGTGCCATATAGGCATAAGGGAGCCATTCCTACCCCCGTAGCAGGGGAAATACTTGCTACAGAACTGGCGACCATACCAGGTCGATCCCACAGGATCCCTGGGCCAAACTTTTTATTCTCAAGTTTTTAAAATTTTTGCCAGAGTTTTTTAGAAATTTCATGTTAAATCTGTCTTAGATTCTTGTTTATTTACATTTCTAGTCATTACTGAGCCTCCTCAAGGCCAATCCAATCCCATTTGGCCATAGTACTAGTTACTATTGGCCATTCTATAGTTTGCAAATCACTCAACTGTGCAAAAACGACCGAACCGAATTTCTGAAAATTCACCTGTGTTCAGGCCCATTTTTTTCCCAAACAGTTGAGCCATTTGTGAATATTCCCACCTTAGGGGTAAAAGGTCCATTTTTCGAAGTGGGTTTTCAACTGTTTGAGGTAATTCCTCACAGTTTGATCAAAATTCAATTCGCAAAAAATGGGACTTTTACAGGTGCGCGACCCATTTTTGGGCTTTTTAATTTCAGTTTCTCTTTTTATTTTCTACATTTTATTTCATGGACAATTTGTAAATGTTAAGTAAATCATTATGGCTTAATAAAATGAACCTAGTCTAACTAAAATCAACTTAAAATCAACCATCTTGCTTCCCCCTTCCTCCTCTACCCAGCCATCACCCTCCAGGATATTCTGGGATACGACGAAGGGCAAGCTCGTATAGATCTAGGAACTCCATGATATTGTTCCAAACCACTAAAACTGGGTGACCTGGAAGGTAGAGAGGGTAGAGAAGGAGGGCTTCTCATGGTGCTAAGCATCCTCCCTATTGACCAACCTAGCATCTAGGAGGTGACCTGAGGATCTATGGATGGGATTAGTCCCATTGTGTTGAGAGCCCAACACCTTCTCTTGGTTGAAGAGGAATATCACTATGAGGTAGAAATCTAGTTAGGCCAGAAAAAATTCAAGGTTAATCACTGTACTTGTTTACAATTTCTATTTATTTATGCTTGCATACACAACCACAATGACATGAAATCTACCATGATGAATTCATAAACCATATTGCAGTAACCAAATACTAGAAAAAACAATCAAACAAATACACCATACCAATTAATTAACCCAACTCAGTTCATGACGCTGAGTGAGCCTTAAAATATACTAATTTACACTAAGTCAAAACAACTCTGCAGTCTTTGAGTACATAAGTCCCTGACTGCTTCAATTGTGGGAAGTACTTGGGCTCTACCTAGAAAATCATTGTGAGGAGTACCGCAGGAACCCTAAAGTAGCTGGTCGCTGAGAGGAATTGCCAAGTGAAATGGGCAATGACCCCTTCTGATTGAGTAGAAGAACCTGTGAGGAACAAGCCAAGCGCTGTCTTTCGGCAGTCTTGGTGGCCAAGTGACCACCTGTAGCCAATAGGAAGCCACTAAAACTGGGGTCCAAACATCATTCCCACCAAGTTTCAGACATAAATCTAACACAATTGATCCTCCACGATCTTCCTCACGCCTGAGAGGTGAACCACCACTATTTGGAACACTCAATCAGCACCATTGAAGCCGTTCTCAGTGATCTCCCACACCATCAGAGGGCCACACAACCTCTAATTCTTATTTAGACCCATGTTAGTCTGAACTAAACCTCCACACCACACCATCAAACCCCATGGCTAGTGTGAACCCGGATCCATTTTTTGCCCTAACCTCAGTAAGTGGACCCATGTCCACATCACAACCTTTCACCCACAATTTGGCAAGTGGCCCAAGCACAGTCATGCAGATTGTCATTAGTTAGCTACCACCACCTATAGTTACCAGCCAAGCTGGCCCACTTGCAACACATGGGGGAAGTGGCCCCTCCACACACACTGTCCCTCCTACCACACATGGGGGTAGTGGACCATCCACTTACATTGCCCCTACTGTCATACATGGGGGCAGTGTCCCCTCCACTCATACTATCCCACCCACAATTCTTGGGGGCACTGGCCCATCTGCAATGGTGCCACCACAAGTACCCCCAACTGTGCAGATGCACTATGCACCTACAAACCCCACCACCATCGTAGCCCCATCCCACATTAATTTGGGGTCAAATATGCCCTTCATGGCTCATCTCAACTTGCCTGACTTGGCCATATTAACAAGCGACCCCATCCGCCACCAATATTTTTAGCCACCTATGCCAACTAAGCTGCCATCAGACATCCCCAAGTTTGAAGGCAAAGCCAGGGAATGTCCCCAAAACCACATAATGACATTCCATCTATGGTTCTCATCCAATATCATTGTAGATGAATCCATGAGACTGAGGCTATTCCAACTCACCCTTACAGGTGTCGCGGCCAAATGGTACATTGAGCTACCACAAGCCAAGTACCCTGAATTCAACTCCCTAGCCTTCATGTTCCTACAATATTTCCAACTTCCTATCAGATATGACGAGGGGGTGGATATCCTACTATCCTACTGTCAAAGCACTGCCACTCACATAACTGACCATATCCATGAGTGGCGGCGATGCTGTAGCTTATGCAAATTCCAACTAGATGACAACATCTTCTTGGATTGGTTCCTTAAGAATTTGTTCCCACCCATCGCAAAGGATGTCGCATCTAAACATCCCCAATCTAAAGAAGAGGCCATACTGAAGGCCCAACAACTTGACCTCATCTATGCTCAGTCTGGATACTTGTATACTATCATTCCAGACGCTCCCCGTCCGAATACCTCCTACCACGATGCACCGAGGGCATCCCATGCTGCAGATGACATCATAGGACACTATTACATTTCGACCCAAAATCCGACGGTTACTTCCGACGGCGCATGGATTTTTTCTTTTAAACTCACCAAAAATAAGAAAGTTAAATTTTTTTTTTTAAGATTTGGTCATAATCGTCGCTTAAGCGACGGCTAGGCTCATAAGCGTCGCTTAAGCGATGGCTAGCCTAGCAAGCATCGCTTAAGCGACGCTTATGAGCCAAGGACCCCTTAGAGATAGTTTTTCTTATGTTTTACATGTGTTGTCCATGTGATTAAGCTC
>LPNX010050734.1:4046-15820 GCA_001517045.1 Pseudotsuga menziesii
GCCGTGAATTTGTGCATCTTTTTCTTCCTGTACGCAGGTTTGTCAATTACAGTTGCGTATACACGTGGTTTCCCCTGGGATTGTCGTGTATACACGCGGGTTCACTGCGCACAGTCGCGTATACTCTGGTTTTTACCTTTTTGTGGAAGATAGTGGATTTCTAGGTGAATTCTGTTAGTTGCTGAGTCTCCTTTGGCACTGCCTGAGTCTGTTAATACCTCTGTTTCTGACCAGAAAATTTTTTTTAGCCTAAATTTTTTCTTTTAGGAAAGTTCTTGTCATGGCATCTTTGATTTTTTGTTTGAGATTAGTGCATTAGAGTCCTTTTGCCTTAGTGCTTTGCTGGAATGCTGTTTATGTGTACTTGCAGAGTCTGGGGTGGTTAAAATCATTCTTTTGCTTTTTGTATTTCTTTATTTTCAAAAAATCCTAAAAATTTGCTTATCATCATGCATTGCATTTTGTACCTTGCATTGTACTTGCATTAGATCTAGATTTGCTTTGGAGTAATAGCTAGGACTTCATATAGGGAAATTTGCATTCAGCATTTGAAGAAGAAATTGTGCATTCACGTAGTACGCATACCCTGTTTTCATGGACACAATGCATTTGCATTGATTGTTAGGTGTGCATTTTACTTCTTGTTGCATCATAACACCATTGGTTGCACGACCATATCCCATTTTTGAGTAATAAAGCCAAAATAAAATCAACGCTAATTAAAATGAATTACACTCTTTTCTTTTCTAGGGTGCACCAACAAGCTTAGGTTTTAGGATCTTGGAATAGTTCATTGAAAGTTAATTCTCCAAGATCACTAAACACCAACAACTAGGTGTCTGTCTAGGGAGTGTGTGAAATCCTTTATATAACCAGCGTTCTCAGGAAGCTCCTCTCAAAAGGGAGTCAAGCACTAGGCAGTGTGAGCGGTTGTTGATCAGGATAACCCCTGGTTGGTAACTGTGTAGCACCGGCGATATAGCCAGGATTGTATTCGTATCTGGGGGATCTTTCGGGAGTTTCAGGCTTTGCTACCTTGCCCATACAGTCAATCCCGCCTGCGACTGTCCGCCTGAGTGTTGATTATATCGAGCTGACCTTAGTGACCTTACCTAGGATATCGAGGGGGTATGTGTAGAGGTTATTCTACATGTGTCCCGGACAGGTTGGGGTTGGACAGCACAGTCTCTTTACGCGTTGAAGCTGAGGGCCACAATAATTGGTTTCGAACCTTCACTTGTGGTGACAAGGGCCTCTCAAGCCTCTCCTAGGCGAGACATACCGGCCACATTCGAGAGCTCACTTATCCAGCCCTTGTTTGCTTGCTTTTGGCTTTAGATTTTATAGTGATTGCTCTGTGCATGCTAGTTGGCCTAGGGTTGACGTAAATAGAGAGTATTTGCTTTTTTGTTGAGTCATTGTGGAGTTGGGTGCAGTTCCGTGCCGTTCTCGTCGGTTAGCAGGACTTCCGCCTTCCACTTCTCCTCCTCCTTTGGGAGAGGGGCCTAGATTGTCCAGGCGGACTATGTCACACACTGATTCACACACCATGGAGGATCATTCAGACACTATTCCTGAGCCACCTCCTCCTATTCGTATTGACGATGGGGAACTTACTCCTACATATGATCCCTCACCTGACCTAGCTGAGATCGGTCTTGTGATTTCCCAGAAAGGATATTTTCATGTTAGACCTACTCACACTAGGGCAGATTCCCCATTGACCTGTTATTGGTATGGAATGTTGGATGATGCCGAGACTCACTTTGACCCTCCTAGCACCAGCTACGGTAGTTATGTTACGACTGGTTTTCCTATGCACGATTTGACATTTCATGTTGAATTCGACTTTGACCTTAACACTATGCCTGGGGGCATTCCCATGCCTTACCTTGCGGAGAGGTTTGGGAGTACTAGTCACATTGCACCTTCCATCCCAGTGGTGGAAGCTCCATCTTATATACCTCCTAGGTCTAGAGTTAGTGATCCGATAGGGATACTAGGTTCTAGATGAGTGACAATAGGCACTAGTACATTTCTTCTTACAGAGATTCCTTTGTGCTTGCTTCCGAGTTCTTCAAATGTAAACCCTCCACCTTACTCTCATGGTCCTTCGAGTCGGCACGTAACTACGAGTCAGATCCGTACTGTGGTTACTAGACCAATTGTGTCTCAAGCCTACATACCACCTGTGGTTTCGGGAGGTTATGTTCATGTTTCTACATGTCATATTGCTACTTCCTCGACATATATCCCTACTTCCGGTATGTATATTCCTACTTTCGGAACATATATCCCTACCTATGGAGTGTCTCATGGGGAATCGCAAGCGATGACCTATGGACCCTACTATGGGGCGCAGTATGGACATGTCTCTCCACCTTATGGAGGTGGGTATTCACAACCTGCTTACTCTCCCAACTATGGCTTTGTAGCTCCTACTAGTCAAGGTCCACCTCAGTACGCTACTTCCACGCCACCCTATACGGGTCATACATGAGGAGGTCACTATGGCCAAGGTCATGGTGGTAATCGATACTATATGAACCAGGGAGCGGTCCCTAGACCTCATCATCCTAGGCTCCCTTTCCTCATGACACTCAATTTACCTGACTTATCGAGACTTACGAACGATCCTATGGCTCATGACCCGGCCAAGCTTCCTTCGGACATACCTAAGTTCGAAGGCAAACCAGGAGAGGATCCGAGTGAACACGTTATGACATTTCACCTATGGTGCTCTTCCAATTCCTTGCATCAGGACTCAGTCCGCTTGAGACTATTTCAACGCACCCTTACAGGGCCTGCGGCGAAATGGTATATAGAGTTACCTAGGGGTGCCTTTACTTTGTTCGATGACCTTGCGATGACTTTCCTTAATCACTTCCAGCTACCAATACGCTATGATGTTGGTACTGAACTCTTGTCGACATTTCGGCAAGATAAAGCCACCCATATTTCTGATCATATTCAGGAGTGGCGTAGACGGAAGAGATTAATCAAAGCCTTTATACCGCCAGAGTTCCTCCTTGAGTGGTTCCTCAAATATTTATTGCCATATATCGCGAAGGATGTTTCCACATCCGGAGTGCAGAATGAGGAACAAGCAATCTTTAGGGAATAGGAACTAGAATTGATCTATGCTCAGTCTGGTTTGTTATATGAGATTATACCCAACGCTCCTCGTTCTAGTTTCGATCCCAAGGTCAAACCTAGACCACATGCCGATGGCATTGTGGGTAGTGCAAGTAAGAAACCTACAGGTTCAGTTGTGAAACAAGTTGCTCAGTTGTCAATCAACCAATCTGCCTCAGGACAAGCTACGGCTTCGTCTCATCCCGCCCAAGCGGCGAATGTACCTGCTGTGCAATCGCCCGACCAGAAGGGTAACCAGCAACCCGGACAGAATAGAAAAAATGGTAAAAATAATAAGAAGGGTGGGAATAAGAATGAGAATGCCAACAATAATGACAAGAACAATAAAAATGCTGGGGGGGACAAGAAGAATAAGTGTAAGGTTAAGTTTCCTTGCAAGCTTTGTAAGGACGATCACCTCAATTACTTGTGCCCTAGGATGGATGAAGCTTCGAAGTTCATAGCACAGGGCCCAGCTGTGTTAACGAACCCTTTACCGCATAACCAGAATATGAACTCGAAGTCCCATGATCAATCTAGTGATGAAGATCCACCTAAAACTAGTGGTCGTGGGTGCATTAATATGGTCCGTGCCGCTAAAGTTGTGACGCGTGTGAAAGATTATACTTCATCACAACCCAACCCAGGCAAAGAACCTGATCCACCTGGAACTCCTTTGTGCATTGAGAAACCTGTGGATAAACCTGAGGCTGCACCTCGCATTCCTAAGGGGGTACTTAAGCGTTCGGGGCATAATCCAAATGCCCGAGCCGCCCAGAACTATTCATTTGTCGAGGATTTGGGTCATACTCCTTGTGCGATGTCTGCATTGGAAGTGCTTCAGAGTTGTCCGTCGCAAAGGAAGGCTTTGCTTTCCGCTCTTGGTGTGAATGGTGATGATTCTTCCTCAGTGATCAAATTTGAAACCGCAGGACATCAACATCGCTTGCCCTACTATGTGTCCCTTTTGGTGCATGTAGAATGTCTTAATATGATCATCAAGCGCACTATGATTGATGAGGGCGCTGCTGCTTCTGTGATGTCTTTGTCTTGTTGGAAGGGTCTTGGTTCTCCTGAGTTGTCAAAGTCTATGACCATGTTAATTGCTTTTGATGGGAGATCGTTTAGGCCACACGGTATCCTTCCTTCTCTTAAAGTCCATTTGGGAGGGAAGACCATTACGATAGAGGTCAAGGTGGTTGATGCGCCCCTCGATTACAATCTCTTACTGGGAAGGAACTGGATGTATAGTATGCAAGCCGTTGCGTCTTCCGTGTTTCGCGTTGTATGCTTTCCTCATAATGGGCAGATTGTAATGATTGACCAAATGGCATTCAAGAATCCGCCTGTTAGTGCATCTTCAAAAGCTTCGGTTATGAAAGTCGAACATTCCCAGCCAGGAACTGGGAGTGTGGGTGTAGGCATGTATCCGTCCCTCATGGGACCTTTAGTTTTCCTGCAACCGTCCTCATGATAGGAGCTAGTTTCGATGGTGCTTCCACGTCTACGAGATTGGTGCCTTTTCGCACAAGTCATATGGGAGATCCTTGGATTCTTCCTTCACTGAGTCCTTCGAGTGATACCATTGAGACGAGTGTGCCGTTTCCTGCAGTCATGATTGCTTACCAAGCTAATCTTCAGTCTACTGTAGAGCCTTGTTCTTCTTCTTCACGGACAGAGGAGGAAGACCCCTATGTGCTGCCGGCATGGGCAGTATAGTCTTCTCATGCCCACGATTGCCTTGATATGGTTTTCCCTTCAGATGAAGTGATCATCAAGGCTATGTTGGGAGTTGAGCCACCATGGGAGGAACTTCATCATAGATCATATTTCCTTCCAGAGCTTGACCTTTTGGAGCATGAGGATTATAGGGAGATTCTTAGTCAGAAAGTTGGTAGACCCATGATTCCATTAAGCTCTCCTGGTCAGATGGCTGATGGAAACATGGCAAATATATCGTCAACTATACCTATCAACATTTCTCGCAATCCTGGTACAATTGAGAATGTCTACATTGGGGCAGATTGTTCCCAAGATGAGATTCGCGAGTATACCGAGCTGTTCAAGGAATTCTGTGATGTTTTTGCTTGGTCTTACGATGAGATGCCAGGAATTGACCCTCGGATTGTCGAACACGAAATTAAGACTCACCCCAACGTTAAGCCTGTTCGACAGCATTTACATAGGGTAAATCCTAGGAAAGCACCTGCCATAAAGGCAGAGATAGAGAAGCTATTGAAAGCTGGTTTCATCTATCCCATTCCCTTGACAGAGTGGGTTTCAAACCCCATTCCGGTGGATAAGAAGCAGGGAGCGATCCATATATGCACTGATTTCTGTGATTTAATCATGCCTTTCCTAAGGATAACTTCCCCACACCATTTATAGATCAGATTTTGGATGCATGTGCGGGTAGCAAGGTGTTCTCCTTTATGGACGGATTTTCCGGGTATAATCAGATTCAAATTAAACCCGAGGACCAACACAAGACCGCATTTATTTGTCCTTGGGGAACATTTGCATATCGGAAAATGCCTTTCGGCCTTAAAAAAGCCAGAGCCACGTTTCAGCGGGCAATGACCTTAATTTTCCATGATCTCAATTCCATTATTGAAGTATTTTTGGATGACCTTGCTGCTCATTCTCGTATGAGGATGCGTCATTCTTATCACTTGAGATTGGTGTTTGAAAGATGCTGGCACTATGCTGTTAGATTAAACCCTCATAAGTGCATATTTTGCGTGAAATCAGGTCGTTTATTAGGATTTATCATTTCGAAAGAGGGTATAAGAGTCGACCCCTTGAAGGTGGAGGCAATACTTCAGTTGTCTCCCCCGCGAAATATTCGTCATCTTCAGTGTTTGCAAGGAATGGCAAACTTCCTACGAAGATTTGTTGTCAATTTTGCCAATTTGACTAGAGGTTTCATGCGTCTCCTGAAGAAGGATACTCCCTTTGAATGGGATGAGCGAGCCCAGGAGTCCTTCGATGCACTTAAGCGAGCCCTAGCATTGGCCCCGGTGATTAGTCCTCCGGATTATAGCCATGATTTCCTATTATATGTGGCCGCGTCTTTAGAGACGATTGGGATGGTTTTGGTTCAGGAGGATGAGGAGCTCCAGGAGCATGTCATATATTATCTGAGCCGAAACCTTATTGACGCAGAGATTTGGTATTCTCATGTCAAGAAGCTTGCCTTAGCTACCGTACATAAGGTGCAGCATTTGAGACATTATATTCTCCTTCGTCAAACCTTTGTTGTTGCCCATGTCAATCCATTTCAATTCGTCCTCACATGTAGGATGATTGGGGGAAAATATAATAAATGGATTGTCATCCTGCAAGAGTTTGATCTCGAATTTGTTTCGGCAAAATTGAAGAAATCTTTAATCTTTGCAGAGCTCATATCGGATTTTCCGAGCAAGGCTGAGGAGTTGGTATGTGAAGATACGTTCGTTGATGAACACATTTTCTTGATCTCAATGGCTGACCCATGGTACGGTGATATCATAGTATATTTGCAAACGCAGAGGACCCCTACTCACCTCTCGTGAGATGAGAGACGTCGATTACGTCACGTTTCCAAGAACTACCTCATAGTGGACAATACTTTGTACTGCCGTGGAGTAGATTCCCTTTTACGACGTTGTTTAACTCATGAGGAGGATGAGGTAGTGCTTAATGACTTCCATAGAGGGGCGTGTGGTGGTCATTTATCTGGACTTTCTACAGCTCAAAAGATTTTGAGAGCAGGATATTTCTGGCCGTCGATCTTCAAGGATTGTATTGAAGCGGTCAAGAGGTGCCACCCTTGCCAGGTGCTCACACATAACATGCGCTCGAAGCCTGCCCCGTTACATCCTATTATCACCGCCAGTCCCTTCACCAAGTGGGGGCTCGATTTTATGGATTGCAACACAGCTTCGGATGGGGGGCACCATCATATTATAGTGGCTGTTGATTACTTCATGAAATGGGCTGAGGCAATGCCTACAGTAAAATCTGACGGTGAGACAGCCGCTCACTTCGTATTCAACCAAATCATCTCTAGGTTTGGGATTCCGAGAGAGCTTGTCACTGACCATGGCTCGCACTTTCAGAACCGTATGATGGAAGAGTTGGCATCCAAGTTAGGGTATAAGCAAGAGCACTCCTCTTCTTATTATCCTCAAGCGAATGGACAGGTTGAAGCTGTGAATAAATCACTTAAGTCCATTCTCCAACGAACCATCGCACAAAGCAAGACAAATTGGCATATTATGTTGTACCCTGCTTTGTGGGCATATCGAACCGCGGTAAACACTGCCAATGGTTTTTCTCCATATCAACTTGTTCATGGAGTGGAGTCGATATTGTTGGTTGAATGCGAGATTCCTTCGTTGAAATTAGCCGTGGAACTCTTACCAGACACTTCACCTTTGGAGGAGCGTTTGGTTCACCTTGAGCAACTCGATGAGCAGCGTAGAGATGCCTTGGTGACTCTAGAGGTTAATAAGCATCACGTAAAGGCCCAGTACGATAAGTCTGTCTGTCTGAGAGTGTTTAGTGAGGGAGACTTGGTCCGTTTGTGGGATCAATCGAAAGAACCCTTGGGGGCAGGGAAGTTCAATCCTATGTGGCGTGGTCCTTACGTGGTCAAGCGTGTATTAGAGAAGGGTTCCTATGAGTTAGTGGATTACGAAGGAACAGTCTTGGCAGAGCCTAGAAATGGGCTCTATCTCAAAAAATACTATGCATGATATTTAGCCAAGGCTGTTTGTTGTATATTATTGTACAATTTTTTTGCATAGTTAGGTCTTGTTTATCATGATCGGGTTTGTGATTAGTTTCCATTTCTTGTGGCAGATGTCAATGGAATCTTCCACCTACATAGGATTCGCAGATGGTGCAAGCCGTCACACTCAACACTCAGCCTCAGCTGCTTGGGTGATTTTTACTCCTATGGGTCATGTACTGTCTTCAGGAGGTGTATGTCTACAGCCATCTTCCAACAATGTTTCTGAATATAGTGTCGTTATCGAGCTTCTATGGGATGCCATTTCGCATGGCGTTCTCTCTCTTGAGGTACGTCTTGATTCAGAGTTGGTAGTGTCACAGCTAAATGGTTTGTACCATGTTAGAGATCCGACGTTATTGAGGAGATTCTTACGTGTGAGATTGTTAGAACGACAGTTTGAGAACATAACATATATACACATTCCAAGAAATTTTAATCAAATTGATGACTCATATGCTAACTATGTGTTAGATTGGCATTTGTTTCATTAATTATAAATTAATCATAAACACAATTTTTACACATGTAAATAAATAAACCAATCACCGAAAACTTTTTTATATACATCAAAAATGTGGTAATACATAGTGTCATAATACAAAATTGGGGCTTTGAAAGCCACCATCATATACATGGTAGTACAAAATAGATACACTCCCAGGTGTCTAGTCTTGTGGAGGTGGATGAGGGTTGTGATCATGATATGTCACCACGGCTCTAGCTAGTCGCCGGAATAAACACACCCATGTGCGTGGTACACCCACCACATGTCTCTGCATAGCCTCAGGCAAGTCCTCGACTTGTGCCATGGGAATGTTGTGAGTCAGTCGCACGAAGTTGGTATGGATGCTTTGGAGCGTTCGCTCCACATCCACACCGGTGATGTCGTCTCCTCTTCCCCTCCGTCTATGACGTGGGAAGCCCTCTAGTCGCCGTGGTCCCACATCTGCACATGAATGGTATATGTCACTATGTATTGTCACCCAAAAACATGTCTTTTTTATTCCATATAATCAAGAAAACACAAAAAAATTAAATACTTCAAAATTTTTAAAAAGAGTAAGGGTCGAGATTCATTACCTATGTCTCCATATACTGATCCTGGTGGTAATGGCATGTCCGGGTCTCCCCGGAAGTCTATCCATGCATAAGGGTAGTCCTCTATGGCAACAATCTGTCGTTGCCACCATGGAAAAAAGTATGCTGGATAAGGGTTGGCCACCCTACCGCCCCCCAGTCTGCGCATCGTGTCTTCCCAACGTCGTTGGGCTGGATCTCGAACCCCGTGGAGAGGAACATCCACTCTAGGGCTCATTCTTGGAACACGCTCGAAGAAAAACGTGCTCAAGATACTGTTGAACCCGAAGTTCCGTATCCTACCTGCCTTGCACTCGCTGAGCTGATGTTTCATGTTGCTTAGTAGGGAAGTGCTCTAGTCATAGATGGTTGGTGTCATGCACTCCACCGCATAGAACATCAATGGCCGAGAGGCCTAATGGAGTGATGCTAAGCCTGCTATCCTGCCCAGCATCAGTAGTATGGCCTTTAGGCCCAGTACCTGTATAGCGTTGGTGGAAACTTGGCTCCCCACCTTTTTCGTCTCTGGGTAGCAGTACACAGCTATGTACTCGTCGATAGTCAGCCCATGACCTGGACCTCCTCAGGCACGAAGGTTCACCATCTCACCTCGCCGTGATAGACCTGTGATAAAGTAGATATCCTCCACCTCAATGGTGAAGGACATACCATCTAGCCGGAAGGACTCTGAGTCCGGATCCCAATAGTCTACAAGCATCTGTAGTAGTCCTGGTTTGGCCCTCAAGCCTCCTAGGCACTAAAACTTGTAGAGTCCGCATCTTCTTAGAGCTTCTTGAGCCATTCTGTCAGCCCTTACTGCTTCCTCTACATCACCATGCTCGCGTTCTCGCCACTCTAGCACCATCCTGCATGAGAGTTTGACCAAAATATCCATTAGATTCTTGTAAATCCTTATGCGCGGCGTCATATGCGGCTTTTTTGAAAACAGCTGCGTATGTACGCGGTTTCTGGTCCCTTTTCCATGTATAGCTAGCCCTATACGCGGAAAAAGCCTCGATACCTGCGTGGGCCGTAGCTCTCATGCAAGTTTGGCCTTTAAAAATTCATTTGACCATGAAAAATGATAAAAATTGTATTGAAATGCAAGCAGAGAACATGAGTAAATACCTGGAAGAATCGGTTGTGAATTCTGCCGGCTGGATCTCCTAGAATTTGCAGTTGAATATCAGAGCTCCAATGGGTAAAAGTTTCAAATGATTTATATTTTTTACTATTTATAGAAAAAATTTCAAATATTTGAAAATTTTTACCCCCTTTCCTATAGTTTTGACCATTTCTAACCATTTTGGACCGTTTCTGACCTAATTTGTGATGTAGAAGACCATTTTCAGCGCTGTTTCAGCCTTTGGATTGACCCGTTTGTATTGATCTCAGGTATAATGTCTACACAGGCATATAGGTTAGGCTCACCACCATTTGCATTTTGCATGACCTTATGACCATGTCACTATATCTTTAGGTACGAACCCCCTCTATTATGTCACGGAACTTTCTTGCTGCTATAGAAGTAGCATGATATGAGTGGTAGAGCCTCACCTTACATGGGTACCCTAGTTAGCGCCTTATTTGCATTTGGTGCCCATGCCGATGTTTCCCCCTTTAGGGTGTGGGAGTCTGTTGTATAGTATTGCCATGACATTTATCAAGAGCCTCATACTCCTCTTGATCTTATGCTGGCCTTTTTCCCTCCGAACTCCCCTTGTATCAAGTTGTGGATGCATTATCATGAGCTTTTCCTGTCTTATTGAGCTTTATGCCAGCTCCCCTGACATTGCGTTTCAGCCATATAGCCCGAGCTTGTCTCATGTCTAGCCATGCAGAGCCTTTATTTATATCCTTCACAGCTTGATTCCCTTTTTACTGGGAGGGTATTTTCCCCCGAGTGTCGCTATCCTACACATGTATCCTTGCATTGAGCATAGGTATGTTCCACTGCTTGGAACTAGTTTGTTTGTCCTAAATGACACTCGTCTCCTCCTAGTTTGTAACTATAAAGCTAGTTTATTCTTTTTTCAAGCTTTTCAAATAACTGAAAAAGACCCAAAAAAAAATCAAAAAACCAAAAAGCCAGACAAGAAAAGATGTTATCTTTGGCAGCTGTCGAGTCGTGTCGCCTTCGAACAGAACACTATATATCACATCCATTGTTTGGGTTATAGTTTGAATTTAGGAGCTGTACTCGTTTATCTGAATTTTATCTCCACCGACTGGTTAAGCTTCCAATACCTATGGAGCCTCTATTGATGCCTCCTGCATCATAGAGATGTCCTAGTTGTATATCGAGTCTATGCTGCCTTCATTCAGTCACCATACGTTGTTATGCTCTTGTTCGAAGGAAGTTGAAACCTGAGTCAGCCATTCCTCAGTTATCTTGAATTTGCATGTCGGCCATTACCGGTACAGTTACTGGTTCGTGCACCTTATGATCGAGTCCTTCCACATTAAACAACTTTGCTGAGTACCTCGTGTTGGATGATGAGGGATGCCCTAATGCCCTCCTTCCAGCGGATTTCATCCCATCGACTTCAGATCATTTATTCTGGGATTGGAATCTAGAGTCATTTTGAGTGCCTTGAGACTTGCAGTCATTAGTGGCAGGTTCTCTCGCCATCGATAGTTTTGGGAATACATCAATGTCCCCTAATCGATGGATTCTCTCAAGTGTGTGTTCAACCTCAACACATTTATTCACACTTGTTAGTTTGCACTCTAGTACCTTGATTCCCATTTTCATTATTGGTGGGTGATCTCGCGTCTATTAACG
>LPNX010050734.1:16033-37622 GCA_001517045.1 Pseudotsuga menziesii
TAGAAAAATGATATACGTGGCATTTCCCCCGATAACCGTGTACATATGCAGATATTCCCTCTATAGTCGCGTACATCAGGATGTGTACATAATCCAAAATCCTTTGGAGCGTTCCTTGTCTTGAATCCGATTCATATGACTCCTGGCCTTCCATATGCCTTGAGATCGCAGGAATTCGACCTTTCCGTATCACTTTGAAAAGCTATATAAGGAACCCTTGAGACATTGAAAGCATAAGAGAGAATTGAGAGTACCGAAACTATAGTCCATTGTTGCCAGAACTTATGCTTGAGTTTGCATCCCTTTGTCCCTTGGAGCACTGTTGTTTTCTTCCCAAGCTTGCCTTTTGCTAGTAAGCTTTCTATCGGAGTGATGGAGGATTGACGTGGTGGAGGCCCAAGTGGGGGATTCAGTTTCTCCGGTTCGCAGACGTGCCGTCAGAGGTTGTCACTTGTAATCTCTAATTCATATTAATAGAAATATCTTTTCCTGTCCAGTAATGTGTATTTGAATGAATATTGTTTCCATTGGAATATGTCAAATGCTTATACATTATTGATTATATATGCTAGAATAGATCTAACACCATGAAATATAGTATGCTTGTATTGTTTACTTGTTGTTGAGGACGTGCTATAACAATTCAAGCTGAAGATTGGAAAGCTCAACGGGGATCTAATTCAACCCTATGGAATAAGGTATGAGGTTCGATCCTTTAGTGTTAGATGCTTTTTTTTCTATTACATATTGGGAAAGATTGATTTCTGGAGTCTAGCTGTCTGTTGTGGTACCCCATGCCATAGGAATTTCTCTCCGTAACAATGATTTCCATGTAAATATTGTCATAGTAAATATGGATCCTTTATTAGTAGGTTACATATCTAATGGTAGAGATTATGTTTGTGTTTTTTTCCCCTAGAAGGTAACCCTCTTTTAGAGAAGGAACTATATTAAGGATTAGTGTAGTTTGAGAGAGACTTTTGAGAGATTGAAGAGGGGGTTACAACATATGTGTTGCTAGTTGTATCTTTTCATTTTGTTGGACATTAGTAAAAAAAAGGATTAGTTGTTTCTCTATGGATGTAGCCCATATCGAGTGAACCATGAATGTGGGTGTATCTCTTGTATTGTTCTCTTGTTTGTTTTACTTCTACTTTTGTTTTATTGTATTGCTCTACTATCCTATTGCTATCATAGAATATTCCTATTAAATGTAGTTACAATGACCAAAACAAGCAATACCAAATATGAGATTCTATAAATTGGTGCTAGATTAACAAGAACACATGATGTGAAGTATTCAATCTTTCCAATAAGCATCCTAGTGAAACACAAAAGATCTTTTCCTAATCCAAGGCTAAGGATACCATAAGGGGAAAAGTACAATATATTTGGTTTCCATTGGCCCACTAATTTGATAATGTCTTTCTTACCTCATATTATGTGTCTATTTCAGGTAATAATGATATCTTAAATCACACTTGGTCAATTAGTTTGACGATATCCTTCTTTTCTAATGAAAATCTCATGGGATCCCCTTGTATTCCCTAAAATATCCATATGGAGAGTTGCTCAACAACCCACCATAATAGGGAGTAGTATCCTTGAGGGAGCCAATTGAAGTTGGACCTATGAACTATGGCTTACTTATCAACAATATTCCTTTTGGTAGATGGTTCAATTTATTGAGCCAACCCTTGTTATTTTAATTTGGTGGGGTGTTTATAGTCATCGAGAAACACACTTAATGGACAGAGAGTCCAAATATTTCTATTGGTATCAATTACTAAGATAGTGGATCTGGATAAGAGTTGTGTACATGACTCATTCTCTTAGCCCCATATTTGTCAAACCTCTTTGAGATGTCCATGTTTTCTATGTAACTAAAGTTCTTCCCTAGAGCAATTCAAAGCTAACCAATGATTCTAATATCTTGGGCAAGTGTCATGAATAACTGAATTAATCTTTAGTGAATACACTGTTCCATTTCGTACATATGGAATTGACATAAAGGATGGATTTTAACTCATTTGACAACCTCATCCCGCATGGGTGTGGCCCATTAAAGGTCCACTTGATATGAAGTCACATGTTGTAAATTGGAGGTCACGAGTTCAAATCACACCCGGATTTACCCATGTCCCATTCTTATGGGGTGTGTGGGGCACCAAGGGGTATAGTGGCAGCGATGTTGGATCATTGAACCTCGTGTCACATGAGCACCACCCCAGTCTCTAGTTGTGTATTCCCCTAGCAAAAAAGAAAAACTCATTAGACAACCTCAAAGAGGAAGAAACCTTGCCTTAAGAGAGTTAAGGAAGAACTAAGAGAAATTTTAGTTGTAAAATGAATTTATCCAATTTCTAATAGTGAATGGGTCCCACTTCTTGTCATTGCTCCTAATCAAAATGGAAAATGGATAGTATATGTGGATTACAAAGAACTCAACAAATCCACAATGAAAGACCACTTCCCTTTACCCTTCATTGACCAAGTACTATATTTCCTAGTAGGAAAAAAATACTTATCATTCGTGGATGGGTTTAGTGCATAAAACCAAATACAAATCAAACTTGAGAATCAAGATAAGATAATTTTTCAAGGATCCATAATTTTATTAAAGTAGAAACCTTGGTAAATCTCACAAATTCTTAAATTTCCAACCATAAATCATTTGGTGATATTTTTGTAAATATATTTAAATTTATAAGTTTTTATGACAATTTCGGTGATGTTAGTGTAAAATATTTTAATCTTGTGGAATATGGGTGAATCATTTAAAAAAAAGAATGGAAATTAATCTGACCTACTCGTCAGAATGGCTTTGGGACTCATCACTTTCCCTTGGAGGAAACCTTGATTTGGAGAACACCAAGCTTCTCCCTAAAGTACTCGAAATTCACTTTGGCCAATGGCTTCGTCAACATATCAGCTATCTATTCCTCCGTTGCAACATACTGGAGCTTCACTGTTCCTCTCTGCACCATATCCATGATATAGTGATAGTTGATCTCAATGTGCTTCGACTTGTCATGGAACACTGGATTCTTTGACAAATTCATGCAACTCTAGTTGTCACAATGTATACAAGTAGCATCCATCTGGAGATCAAATAAATCAGACAGTATCTTACTCAGCCATACACAACTAGCTGAACAGGCTACGACATACTCTGCTTCAGCTGTACTCAGTTCCACACAGGATTGCTTCCTACTAAACCAAGAGATCACACTTGATCCCATACTGAAGCAACACCCTGAAGTGCTCTTCCTATCGATGGCACTGCCTGCCCAATCTGAATCAACATAACCCTCCAGGTTAATCTTATGATTCGCATCGTACTTGAGCCCATAATCAACTGTACCCCTGCATGCTTTGCAACCATCAGGTGAACCTGTCTCAATGTGTTCAGAGCAAAGAAAATATCTGGTCTCAGGTACATCAAGGACCCAATCATCTGATGATACATCATAGCATCAACTGTCTCTGATGAAGCATCTCTCAATAGCTTCAGGTTCAATTCCATAGGTGTGGTCATGCAGTCCATCATCCTGAACCTATTCAGGATCTTTACTGCATACTTCCCTTGTCCACACCTCCATGCTTAGAACAATAGTGCATCGACACATAATAGGAGCATCACTGGTCTTCTTCCTTCAACCTTGAAGCAAAGGTTGGAATCTGCTTTACTCTTAGTAAAGCCTAGAGTCATCAGTAATCTATCCATCCTGTCGTATCATGTCAAACCTTATATCTTTTGTGGTCATTCCCTCTAAAGTGGAGCATCATACTCCCTCTGTCTTCCATACTCTATGCACTGAAACATTATGTACTAGAGTGACAAGTAGCTTCCTATGCTACTAATCTTCTATGTATCCATCTAGGATCACTAGATACCAAGATCCTCTATCTTGAACTTTTTCAAAAGTTCATGTCGCACCCATCTGTGAGCTTGTCATCCTCTATCAACCTTGTAGCAAAGGTTCAGATCTTCATCAAGCTCCTCATGTATGTGTTATCTCATGGGTGTCTTTTGATCTCATACAAGGCCTTCTTTCATTTGCACAAATGATTCTTCCTGTCATTTGTATCTCTAGTGGTTGCAAATGTCTCTTCGTAGTCTATGCCTCGTGCTATGAATATTTCTTTGTATCCCACGATGTTTCCATCTACTGCATGATGGAACTACAAACTTCCCTTCACATATTGATACTGCATCCTAGACATCATTCTTCTTGAACTGGTCTTCCATTTCTTTTTTTGTTAGTTCTTCATGGCTGGAAGGTTCTGTATTAATGATGTTGCTGTATTCGTCATATTATTCTTCATTTTGAAATGTCATCACTTGTTCTTCAGAACAAGTCTCATTCTTCTTTGCTTGCAGGCGATTATGTATGCGGTCTTTCCTACAAGTCAAATGCATTTATATGGTTAGAAACATTTCATAAGGAATATTCGTACTAACAAATTCTTATGCATAAATATATGATCATGCAACTACTTTAGCCAATACAACATTCATCCATATCTCACAGAAACTTTTCTAGATGCCTTCCATCTCTACCAGGACAACATTGAGATTGTGCACTAATCCAATATGTCAGCGAAGAGGTTTCATTCTAGATAAGTAGTAATGGAGAGTTGTATAGGACCATGAGCTACTTACCCATCACATGCATATTAGTAGTTTACTGTCATTAATTCAGACATCCTATCATGCTTAATACATTAACTTGAATATAAACAAATGCATAACAAAATAATATCATGAAATGACAATTGAATACTTATCTTTATTTGTTTCGTGGGTATACTCCTGGATTCTTCAGCTTCATCATCTTCTTCATTCATAATAGCATTGTTTCTTATCCAAATGCTAAGGTGGATAAGAGTTGAGTTCTTCATATTCCTCATCGCTTGAGGGATCTTCTTTGGATGGTGAGAGCTTGATCTTATATTGCTCCCATATTCTCTTCTCTTCTTATGAGTTGAGCTTCTTCTTCTTCCCAGAGTCTACTGAAAGTAATCACTTCCTTCTAGCACACATTCCTCGCATGAATAAATCCCATGATCCTGGGAGGCCATTCAAGGTGGCCATCACCACTTTTGCATTCTTCACTTCTTCGTTTACCACTTCAAGTTGTTCTTTGATTTGAGAGACCCTAGTATAGTATGATTGTATGGTCTCTGCATTCTGGATCTTCACATTCTGATTTCTTAAGGTCATATTCCAATCTAAGTTCTTCCCTTCAAATAGCTTGTTCAAGGAATCAAACATCTTTGGTGTCTTTAGGGAAGACACTTGTAGTACAAGTTGATTCGTGACTGAATTAGCAATGATCTTCTTGGCCTTGACCAATTTCTTCTTATGTAAGGATTCTAGCCTCATCTCCCTCTGGAACTAGAACCTCTATACTCATGTAGGTGTCCAATCCATTTTCTTCAGAGAGATCATATACTTCCATGCTTGGAAGTTGTCAACTTCACCAAGCTTATCATCAAGCTGATGTGATAGATCACTTTGATGAGAACCTCAAATGAAAATAGCAATGGATTAGATCTTACCGATTTGAGGTGTCCATCCTGGTTCTGGAGCTGGATGATCTAGGGTTTGTCACATAAACCCTAATTTTCAAAACTTGGAATCTTTTAGATATGATTGGATAGACAAATAGGTCTCTTCAAATGGAGCTGTCCAATGTACTCCTTTTCTGAAAATAGTGGAGGGAAGCTCCTGGAACAGGAAGCCCTAGTTTTCCAATTTCTTCTGCAGAAATGTTTCAATATAGGAAATTTCAACTCAAAATGGGCCTCATAAAATGAATTAATAAAATAATAGTTAAAATAATAAATTAATATTTATTAATTTTGGAGGAAGAAAATAAAAAAACTACTTTTTTGTTTGTATTTTTGATATATCTCCCCGTGTTTTTACTCAAATTTCGATCGGGAGAGCTCGTTGGATGTGGAATTAAATTCCGCATCCAATGAGAACCCACTCGGCATACTTTTGACGGACCCCTCTACCCCAAAAACAATAAATACCTGAAAAAATGGAATGATGATGTCATCATTCCATTTTTCAGGTATTTCTTGTTTTTGGGGTAGCGGGGTCTGTCAAAAGTATGCCAAGTGGGTGCTCGTTTGATGCGGAATTTAATTCCGCATCCAATGAGCTCTCCCGATCGAAATTTGAGTAAAAACACGGGGAGATATGTCAAAAATACAAACAAAAAAAGTAGTTTTTTTTATGATACCTATCCCCAAATTTATATTAAAAAAGTGTTTAAGACCTATATGGTATTTCAAATTTAAAGCAATTTCATTGGCTAACACATGATGACATGGAATTTGAATAAAAGTTAAAAGGCCCATTTTGAGTTGAAATTTCCTCTAATGGTTACTGTTTTTGCAATATCTCCTAAATTACTACTCCTCTATGTCTGAAATTTCGCAATGAGGTAACCTATCATGTCCCTGATCCAAAACCATAGGTTTCATCAGAATTGGTTTCACAATTGGGGATTTATGATCCTTTTCCCAAGGTGACCTATTACAATACTGTTCATAATAGCGAAGTTGTATGTCATGCCACGTGTCACTGGTTCATTGTCTGAGTCTGATATTCGAACCAACAAAAGTACAGTCCGTGTCCCTTTTGGAACATCTTTAGGAATTACATTTTGACCTCTGTAGCCCAATAGATTGCAATTTTCCCCAGGTGTCCTGTTTATTGATCAATTCTGGAATAGGTTGGAACCCTAACTTGGAGGGATCATATCTCCCAGAATATAGCGAATCTAAGGCTGAATATTGGACACAGTGTTTGTCCTGATTTTAGTTTCAGCTCCTGATCCTTTGCCAATCTCAAGATATAGAAAATGTACCAAAACATAGTAGTTTTAGTATTTAGGGTTTTTCTAGCTCAGGGGTCAAACTAGGGTTTGACTTTCCTGGAGTTTCACCCAACCAAATTTCTTGATCCAAATCTCTAAAATTTTGTTTTGATGAGGAGAAAAATCCTATTCCAGGATTACTCAAAAATTCCTCTTTTGTAGAAATCCCTAATTTCCGCATCGAAAACTGAAAATTCTTGGAATCAAATTTTGCTTCAACAGAAAGATGCGCCCTTCAATGGAGAGTCAGCCTAGCATAATTTTGCTAATGGATTATGGAGAGAGACCCAAAAATTAAGAATCCCTAGCTTCTGTAGCTGCACAATGTCTTCTTCTCGGGTTAGCTCTGATTCCATGTTAGTTTTTCATCATTCAAGCTAGCATTATGATCTTAGGATCTTTTAACTGAGAGAATAACACGCACAGCAATAAAACATAAGCACATCACAAGAGACAAGAGACACAAAGAGTTTTACTCGGGGAAACCATAAAGGAGAAAATCCCGCAACTTCCTTAGAGATAGAATCATCACAAAAGGTAAAACTGGAAAACCGTAAGATGATCTCCCGACAGCAGCAGTCTCTCTCTCACACATTGAGAGAGCTTCTCCTCTCTCACTCATGCACCCTCAATGAGTGAGTGTGTTTGTTGCAAGTGAGTTAAATAGAGAGACTCACTCTCTATTTATATTCTTTCATTCACTTGAAGTGCACTCCAACATGTCGGCCTCACTTAACAATTACTTACTAGAGCTGACATCTCTAGGAGTGTCTAGTAACACTAGTGCCCCACCACTTGTGGGGACTTTGCCTCCTCCAACCAATAGGAGGGTAACACAATGGTGGGGACTATTTCCCTGACTTACAATGACTCACCTAGGGTCGACTTCATTAGAATAGTCTAATAACCCAATGGCCCCACAACTGTGGGGACTTTAACCCTTGACCAATAGGAGGGTTACCCACAATGACTTGACATGACTTTCTCATTATAGAAACTTCCCAGAATAAACATTGGGGTATGACATGACTCAAATACATTACAATATATCCCAGAATAAACATCGGGTTACAATACATAAGAAATACGGATGAATACATTTTGAAGTTACAATTACATCAACAGTTAATAGATTCAAGACTATTTTCAGTCATGATATTTCTATTTATTGGCTCAAGAATTTTCAAGCTACGGTTTCCTGAGTGCAACCTATGGTTTTAAATGATTCCTTCAATTTGTTTAATTGGGTTCTTTATTTGTAATCAAATATTGTTTAAGTAGATATTGTTATCTATATATAATGTAATTTCCTGAATTTGTATCTGTACATATATTTTATATATAAAGACTGTAATCAGTGTACAATAGTTTGGTTTATTCAGTGATATTATTTCTAATAGTGGAATCATAGCTTAACTAATTTTCTTTTATATTACAAGAAAATAATAAAGGGTTTTGAACCTCTATTCACTCTTTTACATGTATATTCTATTTGTAAAAGTTAAGGAACAATTCTTTGTATAAATAATCATTTATTTAAATGTTAATTATTATCATATTTTAGTTGTTTTTATTTAATACAATACAGATAGGGTTTATTAAGTGCCTTGATAAAATGTACATAAACTCTGGATTTAGTTTTGTTCTTTAGAATTTAATTACGATAGTAATACCCTACTTGAAGTTCAAATATTTGTAGACATAGTTAGTTGTTATCATTAGTACATAAACTAAGTAATTCTCGTTTTAAATATTTACTTAGCAGATTATAATAAAGTGGTTTGACTGAGTTATTTCTACTGCCCTGCTACAGGTTAATAATATACACACAAGTAAAAATATATATACATATAAATATATATATAGTGTAACATGATTTACCCTTCTGCATAATTTGATTTCAGTAACAAAATAATGTACTGTGTAAAGAATAACATCTTATCTACTTGAGTAACTTATTAATATGATAAATTTGCTACCTATAATAAGTTATGGCTATTTCTTTTCTAGCATTCTTACATCAACAAACTGATTAATCCATAGACATAAATAACCATGTTATTGTTCTTTTCTGATAATAATCTACATACAAAAATAAGTTACTCTGATATTATGAAATGCAGAATACATTTATTCATTTGAAATCCTATCATATCCTTCATCTATTTTAAATACACTGCTTGTGTTGGAGTACAGTCTGGTCCTTCCAGATGTGGAAAAACACAGGTTAGGATTGTTTTTCATCAATTCCAGATTCAGTTTTTCAATAACTAAAAGATTACTAACTCTATCGGTTCACAACTAATATTTAACATTCATTAAGCAGTCAATCTCATATTTAACCATCTAACACAGTAAAACAAAAATACTGTAGAACCTGATTAATCTAGACAACAATAGCAATAGGAGGCCGTTCTTCCCTACCATTCCTGGAGAGTGCTCAAACAACGTCTCCTCAGGACCCCCGAGCCTGTTCCTGGTCTCCTTGGCTAAGAACTCATGGAGCAAGCAAACAATAGACTAGTCCAATGACTCAGTAATGGTTCTGCACTCAGCAGTAAGATCCTTTAGCTGAAAAGCTACACTAGATCACTCAACAGTTTAACCCCTCAAACTCTTTCCACAAATTCAAGTTGCCATTGAATTCTTTGAATTTCATACACCTGAATGATCACTTCCCTAGAATGAGTAGCCTCAGCTCTCTTCAATGGGCATTTTTATAAAGATTGCCTAGGTATTTTGGGTCAGTTGTCATTAATTGAGCCACCTGTTCAGATCCCACTTTCTTGGGGGATCATGACCCTAAATGTAGGGAAGTTTCCACCTGCAACAGTTGGAAGTGTTTAAGGATGATGCCACTTGTCTGTTTGCTCTCTAGCCAGTCTCCTCCACCAACTTGACCAATAAACACTCTTTTAACAACTCTCCTAAGCTGTTGTCTCCACTTTTATTTATTTATAATTAAAATATTCAGAATTACATTCAATATCCTTGACTCTGCTGAGTCATCATTTACAACTTAGCAAAAAATTTAACATAATGTCTTGAAATAAAATTAAATAAGATAATATTATTTTTGCAAAATTGGGGCATGTGACATACACACCCCCTTAGAACATAACATCGTCCTCGATGTTATTTATTCTTCATCCTCAGAATTCCCCTGGAACAGAATTGGATATGCATCTCACATATTACTTTCCAATTCCCAGGTGGCCTCCTTTGGACTAAGGTGCTTCCATTACACCTTCACTTGTCCATTGGTACGGTTCCGAAGTGTGATCTCCCTCCGCTTGAGGATACAGTTTGGTTCCACCAAAAAATATCCTTCTGGTTCCACCTCTACATCATTCCAGTTAACAACATGAGTAGCATCATGAACATATTTCTTTAATACAGAAATGTGAAAACCATTATGTACTCTTAAATTTGGTGGTAATGCTAATTGATAAGCTACTTGTCCAATCCTGGATAGAATTTCAAATGGACCACAGTAATGAGGTGCCAATTTTGCACAACTCCCCAATCTTAGAGAGCTCTTTTTGGGCCCTACCTTGATGAACACATGTTCACCTACCTGAAATTCCTTTGGATTTATTTTTAAGTTTGCTTGACTTTTTTGCCGATCCTGTGCAACCTTCAGATTACCTTGCACCTGTTTTACAATTTCTTCCATTTCCTTTAACAGTTCAGGACCTAATACCAATATACCCATTGGATTACTCTAAGAGATAGGAGTATTACATTTCCATCCATATAAAATTTCAAAAGGACTAAATTTGGCTGATGTCTGATAATTATTATTATAAGCAAATTCTACCAGATGCAAATAATCCTCCCATTTACCTCGCTAGTATTTCACATACTTTCTTAATAGATCTTCCAGTACTTGGTTTACCCTTTTATTTTTTCCATTTGTTTGAGGATGGAATGGAGTAATAAAATTTAATGTGGTGTTTAACCCTTTAAACAAAGACTTCCAAAATTTTCCTATAAATTTAGGATCTCTATCTGAGATTATGACTTTTGGTACTCCATGCAATCGAAAAATCTGTTTTAGAAAGATATCAGCTATGTTTGCAGCTTTATAAGTAGTTTTAACAGGTTTAAAGTGAGTTGCTTTGCTTAACTTATCAACTAATACCATGATAGAATCATTTTGATTCTGATTTCTATGCAGTTCAGCAATAAAATCTAGACTAATTATCTCCCATTTTCAGCTAGGAATGGGTAATGGCTGAAGTAATCCAGCTGGGTGTTGATGTTCAGTTTTCACTTTTTGACATTCAAAACACCTAGCAATATATTTTGCTACTTTAGTCTTCATATTTGGCCAAAAATACTCTTTTCTTAACATAGTTATAGTCTTTTGATAACCTGGATGACCTAAGTATGGAGTTTTATGAATTTCATTTAGAATGAACAGCTTAACTTTAGGTCCGTTAGGTACATACATTCTGTCTTTATACAGTAAAAATTCTTTTGCATTTAAACTGTAACCTTTACTTAAGCTTTATGTTGGATTTTCTTTAGTTTTAGATTGTAAAATTTGGTAAATTTCATCTTGTTCTATTCCTTCTTTAAGTTATTCATCCAAATCTGTAGCATAAGTGCTGATAGCTGCTGCAAAATTCAGCCTTGCATTCCTACTTAATGCATAAACAACTTTATTTTCTTTACCTTTTATGTGCTGAATTTCAAAATTATACTCACTTAAGAAAGCTATCCACCTAGCTTGTCTGGCATTTAAATTAGGCTGATCTAACAGATACTTCAATCCTTTATTATCAGTCATTAAAATAATTTTTCTGCCAATTAGGTGATGTCGCCACATCTTTAGAGCATGTATAATAGCTGCTAATTCCAGATCATATGTTGCATAATTCTTTTCATGAATTTTTAACTTTCTAGACTCATAGGCAATAACATGCCCTTCTTGAGTCAGAACACCACCTAAACCATCATTGCAGGCGTCAGTTCACACTACAAATTATTTATTAGGATTAGCTATTCTTAAAATAGGTGCCCTGGTTAATAATTTTTTTAACTTTTTAAAGTTTTCCTCGCATTTTTGATTCCATTCGAACTTCTTTCCCTTCTTCTGTAAGGAAGTTATCGGATTCACAATCCTTGAAAAACCTTCAATGAACCTCCGGTAGTAACTGGTAATGCCCATGAAATATCGAACATCTGTTACATCCTTAGGAACCAGCCAATCTTCGATAGCCCTTATCTTCTCAGGATCTACTGAAATCCCTTCCTTGGTCACCACATGGCCTAAGTACTGAATCTTATCCTTGAAGAAATCACATTTACTAAACTTTGCGAAGAGTTGATGATCTCGCAACTTCTGTAAAGCAATATTTAAATGTTCTTTATGTTCTTCTTTATTTTTTGAATAGATTAGAATGTCGTCGATAAACACGACCACAAACTTATCTAAATACTTATGCATACCGTTGTTCATTAAACACATGAAAACAACTGGGGCATTAGTAAGCCCGAATGGCATGGCGACAAATTCGTAATGACAATATCTAGTTCTAAAAGTTGTCTTAAAGATGTCTTCATCTTTAATCTTGACTTGATGATATCCAGAACTTTAATCTATTTTTGAAAACATCATGGCTCCATGTAGTTGATCAAATAGATCATCAATGCGGGGCAACGGATTTCAATTTTTAATGGTCATCTTATTTAACTGACGGTAATCTATGTAAAGTCGCATGGTTCCGTCCTTTCTTTTAACGAAGATGACAAGTTCCCCCTAAGGAGACACACTTGGTCAAATATACTTTTTATCAATTAGTTCTTTTAATTGAGACTTTAATTCATTAATTTTCATTATGTTCATTCGGTAAGGGGCCTTTGAGCTAGGTACTGCACCAGGTACCAGCTCAATGGTGAAATCCAATTCCCTTTTTGGAGGTAGTCCCAAAATTTCTTCAGGGAATACATCAACATATTCTCTTAAGACTGGTATGTCTTCCACTTTTAACTTATCTGTTTTAATTAGTCTCTCTTCATTATTTATTGTTACTGCATAAGCTTTACATCCCTTCCTAACAGCTCTCTTAAGTTGTAGGGCAGAAATCTGCCTTATGGTGGTTTTTCTAGGGATTCCTTTTACACTTACAGGTTTTCCATCACTGTTTAAACATGTGAAGGTTTTATCATAACAATTTAAAATTACCCTATGTTGTTCTAACTAGTACATACCAATCAGCAAATCATAAGAACCAAGAGGCAATACATTAAGCTTGACAACAGTTTCAAAATGATCCATAACTACTGCACATTCTTTTACAAAACAAGTTACCTTTCTTTTAGCAGAAGTGGCTAACTGTACCAACCAAGAATCTTCAAATTTTTTAACAGGTAACTTACATTTTTCTACCATTTTAGGTGCAATATAACTGAGAGTAGCTTCTGGATCAATCAAAATAATTACAGGGGTCTGATTTATCATCCCTTCTACTTCCACCATGGAAGTTTGATATTCTGCTTATCGATTCTCCAAGGCTGCGTTGATTCTGGGCATGGTCCTCGCTAATTCTCCAACGGTCATCTCCTCCTGTATGGTATGAATATTGCTAACAATCTTCTTCTGATTTGGACAGAATGAAGCATAGTGTGGGCCATTACACTCCCAGCATTTTATAGGTTCTTTGCGCTCAAAGTTCTTGGTAAAATTTCCATGATTATTAGCAAATTCCTTACCCTTAGAATTATTCTGTTTGTTGGGTGAATTATTCTTTTTTCCTCGGAATTTCTTATTATTAGGATAATTTCTGGCCTTATTGTTCTTAGAATTTCTGTTGGGCACAAAATCCTTCTTCTTTTGTTCATACTGGTTATTATTTTTGTTAGCTTTCCAGTTGGCCAAGCTTTCCTTCTTCCGATTTTGTTCAAAACAGAAGTTAGCTTTCCTCATAGCTTCTTCAAAAGTATTTGGATTGTCATATTCAATCCTGTCCTTAATATGATAAGGTAGAGAACTGATGAATTGATGTACCTTTGGTTTCTCATGTACAAGGTATGGCACATACCTAAGTAGACTTAAGAACTTACTGTTCAAATCTTTCATTGTCATTGATCCTAATTTCTGCTCATAAAATTCTTTTGCCCTCTCTTCATAATATTGCTCAGACAAAAATTTCTTTTTAAAATACCTCTTAAAGGTACTCCAGTTTACATTTTTCTCTTTTATTGCCTTAACTCTTTTCAAGTCCTGCCACCAAATGTCAGCCTTTCCTGAGAGGTTGTAAATAGCCATTCTAGCATTTAACTGGTTAGAATAGTTATATATTTGGGAGTACTTCTTCATCCTAGACAACCAGGATTCTGCTTCCTCCCCCTTCTAGGTCTCTCCATTGAAGGTTGGTTGTTTTATCTTTTTGAATTTCCTAGAAATTTCCTCAGAGGGTTTGTAATTCCTCTTTTTAGTGTACTGGTTATCATCACTACTATCACTAGTAGAATAGTAATTTCGTTGTTCACCAAACATCTCAGAAGATGAACTACTTTCATCTTTAGTATGTTTCATCTTTTTAGATTTACGTTGATGACTTGTATCTTCTAATTCGGTTCTTCTATCCCTACCCTCAGTTTGAAACTTTTCAGTTAGGATCTGATTTAGCTCCTCTTTTGCCCTCAGAATCCTTTCATTTTCTCGTTTTACAAACTCCATTTCAAATTTCAGGTCTTTTATAGTTAGTTTTGGCTGAGAATTCGCAGTTATCACTAATGGCATCTTGTGGAGAATCTGTGGTCAATAGATGTATATCGTCGACGTTTGGAGCCATCCTTGTCTCATCTTCAGGACATTCAGTTCTGAGGAATTGGTAGTTAAATCCTCTGGTATAGGATCTCTTGGTAAATTTCCTGGTTCAGTAACTGGAGATCCTCCTCTACATATTCTTCCAGCCTTTCCATACCTATTTGTTAAACTTCAGAAAACAATTTCTTTGATTGATAACATTTAAAAGAAAATACATCAGCATAATAATTCAATTTATTGTTTCATAAAAAGCTAGTTGGGCTTCATCAAGGCCTAGTGTTTGAACCTTGTGCTCTGATACCACATGTCAAAACCCCAAATTTTCACAAAAATTTAAAATTTTGAGATAACATAAAATGCTGAAAAACTGCGGTTTACTAACAGTTATAGGTTAGCAATAAACGAACAGTTAAATGATTAGTATTACACAATCTTAACTATGTTACTTCAACAGTTTTTCCTTTGTGTAACATGAATAAGTTTTACTTTGCACATCGTTTGATTTCAGTTTGCTGATGAGTTTTCTTTATGACAAGTAGGTGGAATCTAACTTTGAATCCTGGGCTTACTTAGCATTTATGCTAACACAGAGAGATTACTTGTTCTTACAAGTTTTACAGGTATGATTGAATGAATAATGCTTTAAATTTCATAAAGTATCCAACAGTATTTCTATTTGCAATTAATAAGCTTAGTAAATACGCTGCTATATTCCAAACAAATTCCATGAGGTAAAAACATTTTGTTTTCTTCAGTTGTTCTTGTAAACGAAATTCAGATGATTGAGTTTCTTTCTTTATTATACATAGCGACAGTACAATACTTTATTTGGCTCTAAACTTGTAATCTTAGATGCTTGATAACTTTTACTTTAATGTGCATATCTTATTATTTCTATAATACTTTTCTTGTATTAAGCTACTATCCATAAATAGTTTCCAAGGTTAATGTTTTTTTTATTTATAAAGGTCAACCTTTTATCCTATGCTAACCCCAGTATTTCGGTATAAGCATAAAACCATTCTACCGAATATAGATATGGTCAAGTTGAGAAACAACCAAATTCTACTAAAATCTCATCGATCTGAACTATGTAAAAGGATTCACAAAAATGTTCTTATATTACTCTTTGCCAACTTCATAGTTTGCTACCATTTAATTTGATAGTTTCTATAAGACTTATACTCATGCATAAACTATTTTGTTTATTAAACAAACAATTTTTTAACAATGTTGAACTTGCAAAGTGTTCATGAATCTACTTAATACGATGCTATGTAATGTTCACAACTTGAATGTTGTTGAAAGGGTGTAACAATGCATACACCACAATGTAATTAAAACATAGAAACTATAATTATTAGATGGTTTTTACACAATTCAACTAGACTTTTCATATGATAAACGATCACTATACTTGGCTAGAATGATCATACTTGACTAGAATTATCATTGGTAAAACTTAGTTAATAAAACTCTCACATAGTAATAATGTCATTGCTATATACTTCGATGAGTTACAACCACTCCAAAAAGGGTTAATACATATATATATATTAAACATACCCCTACGATGTTTTACTATCATAACATTTAGCATTGTTTACCAAGTTTCAAGCAAGGATTTTTGGGGTTACGAGACTATAAGATTATAATGTTGTGTTAGGTCAATGTTAACTTAACGTTGTATCCTCATTCCAATGATGAGCTATCAGCTATACGTTAAAGCAAATATTTTATGACATGATAACAAGGCATACTTTATAGTTTATACGTCATTTGTTAAAATCATTTGGTAAAATAATTGAATATGATTTGGTTGCAGGTAAACTATGGAGAGTCGACCCACTGCATGATTTTTATTATTGTGGCCACGTGGTATTATCTTGGCCATGCACTGGTCGTATATAAAACCAATCAACCCTAACCCTTGGCTTATTCTTGTTCCACCTTTTGCATTGGCCCTTCGGGCTGCTCTGTAAGCTATCATGGTGGCTTTGAGTGAAACTCAGTTATCAATGGTTCCAACATCTATTTTTGTCGTACTATGCTTCCTTTGAGCTCATTCATGTTGCCAAATTTCCACTGTGGTTTCTTTTACTATGTCAGGGTTCGTTGTTCTCTTTGCAGTTGGCTTTATGGCCCGCCTGTAGATCCCTTTTTTCCCTTCTATCGTGGTCTGTCATTGTGTGAAAAGTTGAGCTTTACTTGGTTGTTTGTTAAGCTCCTCCGTCGTAGGGTTTGGAGTTTTTGTTTTCACACCTTGCTTGTTGGTGACAGCTCTAGATTCGTTGTTGTTTAACTCTTTCATGGCTGTTGCCCAGGCTTTCTTTTGCTACTACTGTCAGTGTGGTTTATACAAGAGCCCCATCGTCTCTGTCATCGGTGAGTATGAGGGTTTGGCTTCTCTTAACACTAGTTGCATTGATGTTATTCCTTCGTGGCTCCATAATATTTACTTCCAGATGAGGTAATTTCTTAAATTTAGAACCAGCATTTGTTTTACTATTTCCATTCAACAAATAAATTTATTTATTTTTAATTAAACTCTGGTTTTTATTTTGCAGGGATAGTTCACCTCCATATTTGACAGTAACACTTCTCAAATGGCCCAACGTTCGGTCTACAGTAAGCTCTGGTTTCGAAGTATGGTTCTCCCTGCTTGTTCAGACCTTTGCAGTTGGAAGAAGTTACGACCATGTCGTTCCCAGTATTGGGTTGTTGTTCTTCGTTTAATAGTTTTTGTTTTTTATTTTAACCCTTGCTTTCAGCAGGGTGACTCTGGCTCAACGCCATAACTTGTAATGCTCTCCTCTTGTGTTAAGAAAGAATTTACAGTGTTGTAATATTAAGTTTTTTAATACTTGTTTATAAAACACTCCATGTCACGATATGGGTGCTCGGCTCTTAGCTGATTTTTGCACTCTGTTTAAGTTTTTAAGTTCATCCTTCGGGCTCGTTAAAGTAATGAAAATGTCTTTTAAGACAGTCTTCCTTTAAGCTTAGACTCGCTTCATCCATGTACTATTTGGTATCTCTGTGTAAATAAAATAAATTTCCCTTTTAATGCTTTTTATGATATAAGTTAATTACTTACCTTAAGTTGCGACTGTAATTGTTTCGTAGAGTAAATAGTACTGAATAATTGTTTGCTCAGAAAAATTATGAGCTAGAGTTTTTTTTTTTACCCTATTCGACTTGTAAGATAATAATTTTTACTGTTATTAATTGCATTAGATTAATGTTAATATATTCAAGACTGTTTTCAGTCATGATATTTCTATTTATTGGCTCAAGAATTTTCAAGCTATGGTTTCCTGAGTGCAACCTCTGGTTTTAAATGATTCCTTCAATTTGTTTAAGTGGGTTCTTTATTTGTAATCAAATATTGTTTAAGTAGATATTGTTATTTGTATATAATGTAATTTCCTAAATTTGTATCTGTACATATATTTTATTTATAAAGACTGTAATCAGTCTACAATAGTTTGGTTTATTCAGTGATATTATTTCTAATAGTGGAATCATAGCTTAACTATTTTTCTTTTATATTACAAGAAAATAATAAACGGTTTCGACCCTCTAGTCACTCTTTTACATGTATATTCTATTTGTAAAAGTTAAGGAACAATTCTTTGTATAAATAATCATTTATTTAAATGTTAATTATTATCATATTTTAGTTGTTTTTATTTAATACAATACATATAGGCTTTATTAAGTGCCTTGATAAAAGGTACATAAACTCTGGACTTAGTTTTGTTCTTTAGAATTTAATTACGATAGTAATACCCTACTTGAAGTTCGAATATTTGTAGACATAGTTAGTTGTTATCATTAGTATATAAACTAAGTAATTCTGGTTTTAAATCTTTACTTAACAGATTATAATAAAGTGGTTTGATTGAGTTATTTCTATTTCCCCTGCTACAGGTTAATAATATACACACAAGTACATACATACATACATACACTACTAGATTTTGATCCAAAATCCGACGATTTTTTCCGACGGCGCATGGATTTTTTCTTTTAACCGTGCTAAAAATCAGAAAGATTAATTTTTTTTTTGAAATGGTGGGGATACTTGTCGGTTAAGTGACGGCATTTCTCCTAAGTGTCGCTTAAGCGATGGCGCAAAAATATCTATCCTACTAAGTGTCGCTTAAGCGACGGATATCTTCCTAAGTGTCGCTTAAGCGACGGCTATAAAATTGCTTGATTTTTTAAAATCCAACTACAAGGATAAAAGGTGGTCAACCGTCGCTTAACCGACGACGCTTTAGTTAAAAAAAAACCCAAAACTCACATAGGGCGCGCGGGAACCATCCATTTTCTCACTGGCTTCTTCTTCTTTTCATTTTGTATGTATGCGATCCTGCCACAGGACCTCTTCTTCAGGTAGGAATTTTATAGCAGCACTATTGCTTGCGCACCTTATTCCGCTTACTTGCCTGAAGAAACCAACTGAAATCAACTTATGCTATTTGGAACCTCTCCTCTATTCCATACCTCACTTACCTAACTTACTGATGCCCTTACCAATTGTTGAAGCCAGGAATGCTCTGTAGAGTCGGCACTATAATATTTACTCTTTACCCTACCGATTCTAGATACCACGTATTAACTTTTGCTGGTT
Organism: Pseudotsuga menziesii; assembly: GCA_001517045.1. Taxonomy (NCBI): domain Eukaryota; kingdom Viridiplantae; phylum Streptophyta; class Pinopsida; order Pinales; family Pinaceae; genus Pseudotsuga; species Pseudotsuga menziesii. The sequence continues at coordinate 35,349 of LPNX010050734.1, forward strand.
CGGCCTCAGGATACGATTCATCAATTTGAACCCACTGGCTATTGCTGCCATGGAAGCTCAGCTTGGGGAGCCATTACGTGATGACGGCCCTATCCTAGGAGTTTCCAGGTCATGTGTGGCAAATGATCTCGTTCTTTCATTTAGAATGAAGTTTAAGTTCAAGATTGTTATATTAACTGTTATTATTTTAGGTTACCCTTTACAACCCTCCAAGTTCGTAGTTATATTCCAGTCATCTGAGCTTGGTAGCAAACAGTTGTTTATTTTGGAGCAAATGATAACTCTCCAGTATCCAATAACTTTATATTAATTGTCTTAGGAGGCCAGAGGTCTTGATGCTGGACCTAGGATTGTACAAAAATTGGTTGCCCTCGGCGATAACAGGACATCCAATATTGTCAAACGCATTGCAGAATAAGAAATTGCACATGTTGCAGTGGGCGTGTCTTGGTTTCTGACAGTATGCAGAAAGATGGGTTGCATGCCTGACAAGACATTTACAGGTCTGTATGGAAATATGAATCCCGATAGATACATCTAGAATGTGAACTTCATAATCCTTTAGATGCCATGCCCCAAGCATGCCTTTTCGTTGATCTACCCTTGTTCATCTACTTGCTTTTATGACATACATAATTTTGGTGTAGTATTGCACATTGCATGTTTGTTACAGAGCTGTTAGAGGAGCTTGATGTGGAGCTAAAAGGGCCATTTAACTATGAAGCAAGAGCAGAAGCTGGAATGCCTCGTGATTGGCAGGCAAAATTCTTTCTTATGTTCAGAAGAAATTTGTCATTAACAGGACAAATTGTTCCTGTTTCTTTTTTATTTGGTTTGTTTATACTTATAGTATAAATACCCTCATTTTTTACATGGTTTGATTTGGAAGCCTATATTTTGACAAGCCACCCTAATTGCCTTACTGTTCTTGAAATGCACTACAAAATTCTAGATCAACACTATGATTACTACCATCTGTGCATTGTACAAGAGCAGTCATAATCAATGTGGGAAAGCTTGTTATGATGTATGCATTTGTATTTGATTCTGGTTTAAACTAGGAAATTAGGACTTCATGGGAAAGAGTGTTATTTTCTATATTGAGACAACTTAAGAGTTTCATATGATTAAATGCTTGGTATAGGTACGACACATCAAATTTGGGTCTGTCAAGATGGGATAACCACCTTGACGTGGAAAATGACAAAGAGAGAATGATATTGCAGGTATGTTTGATCCCTTGTTTGTTTGCTTGTTTTAGACTTTACCTGTAAAAGCAAAACCTTTAAAGGACAAAACAAGGCCACCTACCTGTGATCTTTCTTACCTCACAGCCTTCCCTTTTGGGCCTTCAAAACAAGCCCTAGGGAAATCCTCCATCCTCGGCCATCCCACGTAACCTGGCAGCCTGCTCTTACCATCCTTTTCCCCCTTGGTCCTCACCTTCCAGGGATCGGCTCCTCCTCTAGGTCTGGTACAGACCTTTACTCATCCTTCCAAGGCCTCATTCTAGCCCTAACCAAGTCAAAAGGGTAGCCACTGAGGCTGCTCTCCTTATATTTACTCTCCCTTTCATAAGAGCCATTAAGATCCCTCTTTTTAGTCCTGTTTGGTGCATTCACCGTCCTGCAAAATACTACAAACACGTAAAATCTTGGTTAGAAGGTGACATTTATTGCTGGTTTGAATTAGATGGAAGATTAACAACATAACATGCACTCTGTGTTGGAAATGTGATCATTTCTTGAACTCTGAATGATCGTTTAAACCTTGTTACAGATCTTATTTGACTGTTTTGCTATGTATATTGTGCCTACTGCTACAATATACTACTGCTATATTGTGCTACTACTACTGTTTTGCTATGTATATGGATATTTGAATAAATGGCGGATAATTACTGCTGCTACAAGACTGGTGTCACTGAATTCATGCCATACTGCTGTATAGTACAGTTGGTTTTATACCATATTGTCACTTTTCTTTATTATAGCTATTGCTTTCATTCAATATTAAACTTGTCACTATTTTGGCGTTTAGTGTCCTTGCAGAGTTACAATAGGGCTCTCCCCTAGGAGGTTTCAACTTCCAAAGCAGTCTAGGAAGAGTGGCTAAGGTGACAGTGGTCACTCTCTTCCTCGACGGTTTACTGGTAACTAGCCCCGCTAGTTCATTCGGTAACAACCTACCAAGGGTTTTGCAGTCCTAGGTTGCCCATACTTTTTTATAAAACAACCCAAAAATATCTCCCAGTGCAAATATGCTGCAGAAAAT
>LPNX010050734.1:37832-52526 GCA_001517045.1 Pseudotsuga menziesii
GATAATTCAAGGAAGACCCTGCCTCATGGAAAACCCGAGTTTGATTTACTTTAGATGCATCATCTTTGCTTGAAGTAGACTGATCTTCGACTTTGGGCCTTGCAGCCATGTTGCGAGCACGGAGCATGCTTTTGAAAGATAAAGGTTTTCAATCTGTATGTACCAATGTTGGATTTAGTTTAGTCCATTCAAGTTCTTCTTCATCGCCATCGTCATATTTAACCTGCAAATGAAGTCAATCCACATGCTTGTGACAAATAATTGTATTGGTCACAAGGACCTATAAGATAGCAGGAATTTCTAACAATGCTCAAACTTCAAGATATCTCCAAATTTCAATTGAGTACAATCTAGTTTACAAAACCTATACCTTGTAATACTTGGCTTTAAAATCATAATCAATCACCTCTCCTTCATAAACCTTTCGAACAAAATCTTTCTTTGTTTTTCTTCCTATAAGGGAACTTCCTCCCCCTTGTGCAGTAGTATTGTTTTGTGGAGATTCAAGACTGTCTGACTTAGCGCTATCACGGATCCCTGGAATAGGATTTGAAACATCTACATTTGAACCACTAACTGCTTCTAGAATAATTTCTGATGACGCAGAGTTCCTCCTTGTAGACACTTTATTCTCTGTTAGATTTTGCTCTCTTTGAGGCCTTGTCTCAACTATAACCCTGTTTCTAGTCCTTGTCCATGTCGTCTGATCACGCTCTAGAAATTCTTCATCTACTTTTATTTTCTTTGTAGTCCTTGTCCCTGTCGTATGATCATGCTCTAGAAATTCTTCATCTACTTTTCTTCCCGTTGTACTTCTTGTCCCTGTCGTCTGATCATGCTCTGAAGATTCTTCATCTACTTTTTTTCTCTTCCCAGCCCTTGTCCGAGTGGTCTGACCATGCTCTGGAAAAGCTTCATCTACTTTTTTTCTCTGTGTAGCCCTTGTCCCTGTTGTCTGATCATGTTCTAGAAAATCACCATCTACTTTTCTTCTCTTCGTAGTCTTTGTCCCTGTTGTTTGATCATGCTCTGGAAAAGCTTGATCTACTTTTCTTCTCTTTGTATCCCTTGTCCCTATTGTCTGATCATGCTCTAGAAGATCTTCATCTGCTTTTCTTCTCTTTGGTGCTGCATGCGCCTGTTCTGAATGTCTCTTTTTGGCTGTTCTCATGGGGCTTGAAAGCTTATTTGCAGAGTCTACCATTGAATGATCTCCATTATCAGGATCACCTTTGTTGTCCTCTTTCAAATCACCCCTTTCTACAGATTTTTGCCTGTCTGAAATAGAACTCCCTCTTACTTTTTCTTTTGAAACTATAGGTCTCTGTACACTTTTGAAACTTCTGTACAAGGTTATCAATTAATAAAACACAAATCTATTCAATAATCAGTAAAAAGTATGTAGAGCTATTTCAAATAGTACCTATCACTGTTCTATATTTCTAATTCTGAAGCTAAGGATTGATGGGGACCTCATTAAAACTGGGTCATTCAACATTTACTATTTTTAATAGGCACAAAAGGCATCATATTCTTGAAAAAAACCTCATTTCTCACACCATATTTAAAATTAACTGCCAATGTACGTTGACTCTCCTGTATGAGATCTTGAACGCCCTTTTTTCCTCTTTGACTGTACTAATATAGTCTCCAACTCCTCCCGTTCAAGATCTTCTTCATCACCATCTTCATATGTTACCTTTCAAGAAACAAGTGAAATAAGACAAATTTATCATGTTGTTTCATATCAACCCGTATTAAGAAAATAAAATATACATTTGTAGCCTATTTGAACAACAAAAAATGAAGATGGGACACTTTATAACTTGTGTGACAAAAACATGGCGCCTCCAATAATACAGGAATTATAGGAGGGGCAAGAATTATACATCAGAAAAACATCAAATGCAATCTGTCAAGCTTAGATTGAGTATTAGTAGTAAGATATTTGCAGAAGACAAGGTAGCATGCTATGGCCTAGAGAAAATTTTGAATTTACAACTCTTTTGGGCTTTGCATTTTATAATAAATTTTGCATCTAGTAAATAAAATACAAGCTTAGATCTCCTAAAAGAATGATTTCAAAATATGGAACAGCAAGGCTGATTTTCTTGCCAAGAGAAAATTTTGAACTCAAATGTTTAGAAAACACTTTTGGGCTTCGCATTTGATAGTAAACTTTTCATGCAGTAAATAAAATCAGAGTGACATTGTTTTCCAGGATAAGGTAATGGTGGCTGAAGATCTGGATCAAGCTTTCAAGTAGATGTTCTACGAGCATGATTTCAAAATATGAAATAATAGGGCTGATGTTCTGGCCAGAGAGGTGGCAGACATAGGCAAAGGAGAAGACCTAGAGTATTAGGATAGTTCTTGAGTTCCTGAGAGATGGCAGTCAACCAATACTAACAGCTGCAATATATGAAGAATTTTACAAAGGAAGTAAACATTGTCAACTATGTTGATTTTTCTGAGCAGCATCAAGAGCCATTCTCTTAGGAGAATGGGGACACCTGGTCCGGGACCATTTATTTCTAATTTTTAAGTTGGTATGAAATTGTGCTAAAAGCATGGGGCATGTTGCTAATTGAGTTATTAACACAGAGTTATGAAACAGATGAAGATAATGATACAGATTGTGAAAATGAGTACGTGGACAGTATGGTGTTGGATAAAGATGAACAAGGAGATGACAATGTTGAATATTAATATTTAGTGTAAGAAATATTGCTGGTTGGTCATGGAACTACTGGTTCTATCTTGCTTTTGCTCTTGCTAGTTCTTATAATTTTTTATTTGCTTCTACGAGTTGTTAACCTGTTGTTTATTTTTAATGATTGGGATCTTTCATAGAGTTTCTTGTACACAGGTATTGAGATGTGCTTTCAGGCCTGCTCCAGTTTCCATGATTACAGAAGATTGTATCAGTGCTCTGGCAGAAGGACTTAGCCCTATGTTGTTTAAGCATTTTCGGAAATCACTCTGGAGCCACGAGTGTTCTACACCATTATCCATCTTGGACTTCAAATTTGATGCTGAATGGGAGACATTTTCTAGTCTGATAATGGGGTGGACAAGAAACATGAATTCTGCATATTTAAAACAAGAGGAAGTATTTTATCAGCCAGAGGTGTCTTAGTGATTATTTGAGCAGACATATATGCTTGATTGAAAAGAGATTTATGAGTCTGAAAACATTATTGTGTCAAACGTAATAGGAAAAGCTCAAAGTTTCACAATTCCAGATTGATTATTCCTAGATTGTAAAATGTGTTATTCTGACCAGAGATTTGGCTCCAGGTGTCTTTGCTCCAGGTGTCTTTGGATACATGTTGTCCCAAATCTATTTCAAAGCCTAGAAGTTGATGCCTTACTTCTTATTTTTTTGTTGTTGTTTAGATTTGATAGGCACTAGTAGATTCCTATTGGCCCCTCAAATCTATAATGGATATGTTAACGAGGGATTTGATTCTTGTTAATCCCCCAAATCGGATTCTCACACTTTTCTGTTTTTAAAATTTTGGGTTAAGTTGGGTGTTATGTAAGTTGTTTGGTTAATTCTTGTGTAGGGAGAAAATCTTGGTACCAAGGTCGAAGCCCTTTGTGACCTTCATGGGAGACGAGGCTTGTCAACCTATTATCACAGGAAATGACATAGCAGCAGCTATAGGAACGGATGGCCTGCCAATGAAAACGTTCCGCAGTGCAACTGTGGCGGTTAACTCTGATTATTTCACAGCTTATAACATCAGATTTGAGGTTGATTTCAGACAAATGACTTTGTTATTTAGGTCCCCATATCTGGGCTAGTGTTTTTCTAACTGTAATTGAAATCACAATTTTCGATTTGTATGCAAAACACAGCTCCTTATCCAGAAACTGGAAGCAACGGTGGCGAAGCTGTGGCATTGAAAATCTCCGGCACCAAGGAAGCATTCTATAACTGTAGCTTTTATGGAGCTCAAGATACTCTATATGATCACAAGGGCATTCACTATTTCAAGGGTTGCTTCATTCATGGATCTATGGATTTCATCTTTCGTTATGGCAGGTCACTTTATGCGGTACTCTTCTAATTTTACTGATACCTGGATTAACTCGTGCATAGTTTGTCAAGATTCTGATATTAGATGTGATAAAGTTTCTATTAGATGTGACAAAGGCATTGGACTAAGCAGCCTATGCTAATAAACTTAATATTTCTGCTGAATTTATACTTGTTTACTATCAGAATTACCATATCAACTCAATAGCCAGAGGAGTTGTAGCTCTTACAGCCCAGAAAAGAAATAATGCTTCACTCTCCAGTGGTTTTTCGTTCTTGAACTGTGTAATATCTGGATCTGGGTTCGTCTACCTTGGTAGAGCATGGGGTGATCATTCCATGAAGTTGTTCCAACTGAGTTGCTAGACTTGTAGCCACTTCCTGTGTCTGCGTTAAGAAATCCCTCATATGAAGCACTTTATCAACAGTTTAGACACTTCAATCCTATTCAAACTCAGGTATTTACTGTGCTTTATAACTCAGATGATAATGTTTTAGTTGCAGCACCTACTGGTAGCGGTAAGACTATCTGTGCTGAGTTTGCTTTACTACGATTGCATCAAAAAGGCACAGACAGTGTATTTCGATGTGTCTATATTGCTCCTATAGAAGCTCTTGCCAAAGAGCAATATCGGGATTGGGAGCAAAAATTTGGCAAAGGATTGGAACTGAAAGTAGTTGAGCTGATAGGTGAATCTGCAACTGATTTGAAGCTCCTTGAAAAGGGCTAGATAATAATAAGCACACCAGAGAAATGGGATGCTTTGTCTCGGAGATGGAAACAGCGCAAATTGGTTCAGCAAGTCAGCCTTTTCATTGTGGATGAACTTCATTTAATTGGAGGAGAGGGTGGTCCAATCCTGGAGGTAATTGTATCTAGAATGAGGTATATTTCAAGCCAAATTGATGCTTCTTTGATTGAAATTCATGGCCCCACATTGTGATTCTAGACCAAAAGAAAGTGATACTTCGGATGCATGCATAAGGCTTTAGTTGCTTGAACGTTTTTAAGAAATGATATGCTCACAGCTTGTGGTTCAATCTCAATCTCAAGGCTTTAAATTTGACACACATGTATTCTTCTCTAAGTATGAAAGCTTCATGATGGGTAAAATACTCAATTCATGGATTTGCATAATTTGCAATTTAATAACGTAATCAAAAATTCTCCCCAATTGGTTAAAGACTGAGTGTTTAACCCTTAATTGGTTACAACTACAATGCTTGGTGTTGGATTACATTTACCTGGTCAAGCTACATAATACATTATTGGTGTTATCGCATTAAATTTGGAAATCCATTGGACTTGTATCACTGTGTTTTTGGATGGATAAAGGAAGGAATACGTTACAACAGGAATACCTATTAAACAAAGTTTCACAATATTTAAAAAAAAAAAATTGCAGCAGGCGTCGCTTAAGCGACGCTTATCCAACAGTTTCCCTTAGTGTCGTCACTTAAGCGACAGTTATTTATGTCGCTGATTCGACAGTTATGCTTCTTATCCGTCGCTTATCTGATAGTTCCCTTTTCTCTCCGTCGTTTAAGCAACGCCTGGGGGTGCAAAAGTTTTTAAAAAATTTCCTCATTGTCGCTTAATAAGTGTCGGATAACCGACGATTTAAATTCAATTGACGGTTACTTCAGTGTCGCTTAAGTGACGGTTACTTAAGTGTCGCCTAACCGACGCCAAGTTTCCGACGCTTCAAAAAAAGCCAAAGTGTCGTACATGCGACAGGGAAGTGTCGAAAATCCGACATGACGGCCGTCGGATTTTTGGTCAAAATGTAGTAGTGATACATACATACATACATACATACATATATATATATAGTGTAATACAATTTACCCTTCCGCATAATTTGATTTCAGTAACAAAATAATGTACGATGTAAAGAATAACATCTTATCTACTTGAGTAACTTATTAATATGATAAAACTGCTACCTGTAATAAGTTATGGCTATTTCTTTTCTAGCATTCTTATATCAACAAGCTGATTAATCCATAGAAATAAATAAACAGGTTATTGTTCTTTTCTGATAATAATCTACATATAGAAATAAGTTAATCTGATATTATGAAATCCATAATACATTTATTCATTTGAAATCCTATCATATCCTTCATCTATTTTAAATACAATACCTATGTTGGAGTACGGTCTGGTCCTTCCAGATGTGGAAAAACACAGGTTAGGATTATTTTTCATCAATTCTAGATTCAGTTTTTCAATAACTAAAAGATTACTAACTCTATCGGTTCACAACTAACATTTAATATTCATTAAGCAGTCAGTCTCATATTTAATCATCTAACATAGTAAAACAAAAATACTGTAGAACTTGATTAAGCTGGACAACAACAACGTTAAGAGGTCGTTCCTCCCTACCATTCCTGGAGAGCGCTCAAACAACTTCTCCTCAGGACCCCTGAGCATGTTCCTAATCTCCTTGGCTGAGGACTGGTGGAGAAAGCAAACAATAGACTAGTCCAATGACTCAGTAATGGTTCTGCACTCAGCAGTAAGATCCTTCAGCTGAAGAGCTACACTAGATCACTCAGTAGTTTAACCCCTCAAACTCTTTCAACAAATTCCCTTGCCATTGAATTCTCTGAAGTTCATTCACCTGAATGATCACTTCCCTAGAATGAGCATCCTCAACTCTCTTCAACGGGAATTTTTATAAATATTGCTTAGGTATTTTGGGTCAGTTGTCATTAATTGAGCCACCTTCTCTGATCCCACTTTCTTGGGGGATCATGAGCCCAAATGTAGGGAGGTTGCCACCTGCAACAGTTGGAAGTGTTTGAGGAAGTTGCCACTTGTTTGTTTGCTCTCCATGCAGTCTCCTCCACCAACTTGACCAGTAAACACTCTTTTAACAGCTCTCCTAAGTTGTTGTCTCCACTTTTATTTATTTATAATTAAAATATTCAGAATTACATTCAATATCCTTGACTCTGCTGAGTCATCATTTACAACTTAGCATAAAATTTAACATTATGTCTTGAAATAAAATTAAATAAGATAATATTATTTTTGCAAAATTGGGTCATGTGACATCCTTGGCCACGCTTCAATTTCTTTTCAGAAACCCTCACTAGTTTCTTTAATCGCTGCCCTCAATGACTGTGATATTCTTTGATAAGATGCTTCGCTTCTGCTGCTACCGCTTTGCATGCATACACTCCTCCAAATGTAGATATCTATGCCCATATCTTACTATTCAGGCCCCAAGCCTCTTCTTCTTTGGCATGCAAAACTCTTCCTCTCACAAGTTCTCTTACATACTTCTCAGCTGTATTCTATATTCATAGAATACTTTCTTGTACCCAATGTTCTTTCTTTTTGTTCTCAGAGTAAACTTACCCTCTTCCTTCACGCATCATTTCACTTCTCCTTATTACCTTCATAAATTTTGTGTTCACCTATGATCTACTTCTATCATGACCTCTTACTCTTCCTATACGTGCAACCATCTTCTCACATTAAGCCTCTGCAATAACAGTTCTCTTTCACACTGCTACAATTTACCTTACCAAGCCTCTTCTCGGCCCTTAGTGTTTTGGAAATGATGGTCCTCTATCTAGAACCTATTGAGCACTCTTCTTGGCTCTTTCTAGGCTTCTACGGCTATGCTTCTTTCTCATGCGAGCTCCTTCTTGCTCCTTTAGAAATTATACCCACAGTATCAACTATGGAATTTCTCAACAGGAAATATCTTCCCACTTTGATACCAAAACTGGTGTAGGGCAGGTAGATTACAGGAAACCTTACCAACACCTCTAGGATCTAGTGGCTCCTACACTTAGCACGACTACCAAATTTATCTTAACAACCAAATTCTGCTCTAAAATTGCCTCCCCACAATTCTATCTCCACAACAAGCCTTTTCGCAATAGGCGTTCTGCAACTTTGTTTCCACAGTCGGGTTGCGAGATGCAGGATCTCAAACAACCAATGTTGCGCTCCACAACTTCCCTTTTGCAACAGCCTTCCCGCAAGCAGCTTGTGGGATGCGGGAGGTCAACTTCCCAAAGTTTCTCCCTCACAACTTCCTCTCCACAATTTCTCAGCCATCAGATCTTTGTGGCCTTCACTCCGATCGTCAATATTCCTTTTTGGTGCGGACCTCACAGATCTTCGTAGATCTGTTAACTCCCTCGTAAATTTTGTTGCGAGATTCTTCTAGACCATCGGATCTTTATCTGCGGATTCAATATCAACCATTCATTCTTTGCAACACTTATCAATGGCAGAAAGTCTGTGGGTTGCATCGATTGATCATGAAATTGAACAATCCATCCCGCAATCTTCCTGATTCTTTAGCCTAACACTCTTATGCATGCATCTACACTCTACTTCAACTATCCAAGAAATAAATTGATGCATGAATTCAATAACTCCGCTGAAATACACAATGTTCAGGAAAACTCCAAACTCAACTCTGTAAAGACACACAGTTCAACAAAGCACATGCATAAAGGATAACAACCCTACAAACACACGGTTAATCCTTCTATTAAGCAATTGAAGGAAAATGCACACAGATTGGATCTCTCTTCTTTTAATTCTTCAAAATATTTACAAGTAGGAACCAGACAAAAGTCTATACTCTTCTCTACAAACTTGAAATTCTAATGCTGAAGAGTAGAACCCCCTCTACTTCTCTACTCTGTATATTTAACCTAAACTGTTAACTTCTACTCTGAGTGGTCCTACAACAAAAACAAACTACTACTAGGCATGATGAAACGTCCTTGTCCAAACAGCTTATGTCTTGATCTCCATGCAGGGAGTCGTGATATGCCATCATTCCTATCGCTTACTAACAAACTATGACTCATCAAACAACCAAAAAAGATTCCTCGGCATGTGACCAACTCATCACATTGTTGGCATGCCACTGTACTCCTGCAGCATGACTCATTTAGTATTGACACCTATCATATTAGATTTGCTATCCTATCTAGACTTGCTAGGAAATAAAATACTTTACATAAAATTTTACAATGAACCCCTCATTGGGCAGATGTCAAGACCTTAGGGTCTGACTAGAAATTTAGTAGTTGGCCTTGAGAGCTAATGCTCCGGCATCAAGATAGCAACCTTTTTTATTTCCTTTAGTTTAAGGGAAAAAATATGCATAGTTGAGGTGCATTCTTACCATTGGATAGAGTTCCATTTGTCCCAAATTAGCTTATTAAAGTTGGGAAACATAGTCCAAGATTGATTATATTTCAAGGGATATGTTACCTTTGAGACCACACCTTCCACTTGAAGGAAGATTGAATGATGATCCAAGATAGACACATTAAGTATGTAAAATTGATACTAGTCATACTTAGGAATGGGATCTCTTCCAATAGAAATTGATCAAGATGCTTAGCCACCCTAGCTATACTAGCCCTTCCATTCCACCGAGTAGGTGCCAATGGGGAGAACAAAATATCAATAAGCTTTGCAACAGATAAAATATAAAAAAACCATCTCGTCAATGGATCAAGACAAGGATTAGGGCCCCAAATCTATTTGAATTCTAAAACAAGGTTGACATCACCCCCCATAATAAGTGAAGGGTCCTCTAAAATACCACTGTCTACAACAACCTTCCTATAAGAAATCCCATCTGAATATGGGCCATAAACATTCGAAATATGAAATCACATCCAATATTTCTACAAAACATCTCTGGCAAAAGACCTACACAAGTTCGAAATGGTACAAAATGTGAAAAAAAACAATCCCATGGCGACAAGAAACCACCTTACAAACCCGTCCCATCTATATTGACACATTCCCATCCTGGAAGAAGCTTTAGAAAAATATCCCAAACCTTAATACCCTCTATCGTTGTTTCTTGGACCAATAATATTTTCGGTCATTCCACCTTGAATAACCATTTAAGGGATAGAAAATTTTCTTTTCTCCCAACCCCCCTAACATTTAGAGATATAATATTCATTAGGAACCCTTGGCCATGGGATGAAATTCTCTAAGGGCCTAAGACAAATATTGATTCTCACCACATAAGTCACTAGTCTGTTCAAAAGTTGCTTATGGAGCCAAGGACAATTTATGGGAGAGATACATACTCTTTGCAACTAATCCCCCACAAATAGAACCTTTATTCCCTTTGGAATTCTTTTTCTTGATGGTCACATTAGAACAACATGTAGACATAGCTCGACTACTACACTTTCCATCAACCAACTTCGAAGAAAAAATATGTAATGGTTATTTTTAGGGCATCTTTGTTTCTAGGTAGAAGAGATGATATTGTTTGAGAATCATTTGACAAACCCTCAATCCCATGCCCGACCTACCCGTTAATAACCAACACCCTCTCCTCTAGCTGCAAATTTAACCTATGACCCTCCTATATCAAAAAAGAGGTATTCACCAGATCAACATCACACCCACCAGAAGTCCCAACAATATCACCATCCCCACTCAATTGATGCAATGAATTCATAGGATGGCTCAATTCATCAACCGTAAGCTCACGGTACACAATAGAATATTCAACACTATAGCATCCCCGACCCCCCGACTGGCGAAGAGGATGCTTCTAACGCCAAACAAACGGGAAAACAACCCCATGAACATGAACATGGATAAATGCTGAAATTAAAAAGCTTAACATAATACATACTAAGATGCATAAAACATACAAGGATACATAGTTACTCAACCTTCAGCAGAAGCAAAAATATACATTCCAGCATTCAACATGTTCATCATTTCTCATGAAACAGTAGATATAATTGTAGAGATGAAATAGTCAGGAGTACTTATCTTTCAATGATGAACTCACCTCGCAACCAGCTACGTCAGTACAACGTTCCACCCAACCATAGGCCAGCGTGCTCATCAATCTCTCAGCAACACTACCACCCCCGAGCTGGGCATGATTCCTCAAGGAATAAGGGTCAAGCAGGCTTACACATAGCCAAGGTTCACAAATCAGCCAAACCCACACTGTAGGGTTTACCATGCCATCAAGGAGCTAGGAAAGGCTAAATGCTAAGCTGGTGGTCTCAAACACCAGTCCTCTCAAGCATACCCAGCCTCTATTCCCACTCTCAACAATCCGAAGACCAACCACTACCTACCGCAACAAAACAACCCATTCACAGCTCTCTGAAGAAGGCAAAGACAACCGGGTGACAACCCCAAACAAAAGGTGAACACAGCTCAAATCCACAAGACAAATCAGAGTTGTTCTTGGCCCTAGCATGGCCAAAACAACTCAGCAGCAACCCAAAACCAGGGTACATCAACATCCCAATCTCACAATGAAACGATGGCAACATTACGCAGTCCGTAACTGGGAAAGAAGCAGAACTCCCAGCATAGACATGTGAGGACTCAACCAATGGATGTGGAATCAATGGCCATCCAACATCTAAAAGTCCACAACACACAACACCTCAAACGCCAACGCTGAAGAAAGTTACACAGACAGAACTAGGAAAAGAGCCAATTCTCAATTAATCTGTGCATGAGGGGAAAGGACGTGGCCAACAAATATGGAAAACAATAGTCCATCAACAACAAAAGAAAACCACAACGATTCTTCACAGCCCGACAATGGTGGAGGCAAGAACGCCGACTCCATGTGTGAGGAAGATTAACTGCCCCCATCCTGCACATCCCTATGTGAGAGTGAACTGACAATGGAGAGAATGGAGAGAATGGCTTCCCGTGGAGAGAATGGTGGTGGTGGTTTTGCTTTCCAACGTGAGGTCAACCCACTGGTGGAGTGTGTGTGTGGGCAAGGATTGATAGTCCTGCCACACTCCACTCCCAACCATAATTGCATCAACTACTCAACAAAACATTAAAGTGGTAGTTGGATGAGACAAGGGAATATGGGCAAATCAAACAGGGTGGTGACACATGGATCCCCCCCCCATAGCACAAGGTTTGACATCCCCCACCCTTTTCCTTTGGAATCATGCCCTTTTCATTCAACATTGCACCGTCGTAGCTCGCCGTAGGTTTATTTTAATTGATGTGTGTATTTACATGATGCCAAACTATAATGTGCCGGATAGCACAATATACCATCGGCAACTAACCCTATTGTCGAAACATACACAACCAAATTGATGGTGGGGATTTTGCCTTTAGCTCCTCACCACGATTAATTACATTATATGCATCATGCAAATGGGGTCAAAACCGGGGTGTTACAAACACCCACTTAAATATCAAACCTTGACACTTTCCCCACATAGGCTTCCTTAGGGTCCCCATAGTTCAATGACTTCTCTATAATTGCACATTGATTATGGAACTCCTCATTTACCTGATTCTCTACATTTTCTAGAAAGGTAGCCTCCTCCAAAGATAAAGAATTATAGAAGGTTTGGAATGAAAGTTTGAAATTACCTATGAAATCCGTAGATACCTATGATAAGGGGTAGAAATGCTCACTAGGATTCACAGGAAATATTCCTTCAACTACTTCTAAATCATAATTAACCTCCCCTACTTATGAACTCACCAAAGGAGAATCATGTGAGACATGGTCCTCCAACTCCACCTATTCATCTGAATTGATGATTCCCAAGTACCCAAGCAATCCATTTATTGACCTTCCTAAGGGAAGATTCATCAAAGTAAATGAAGAACCCCACCTTATCCAAATCCACAATCACCCTCTGTGACTAGAGCTTGATGGGAAGGCCAAGAAGTAATAACTAGCAAAACCTTCTTGAAAATATTTCCTTGTAACGGTTGAAATCCAGAGTCCAAAACTTGAGCTTGATAATGACTTTACCCATAACCCATGGATTCTCTAGTATAATTTGAATATGTTATTCTAAAAAGAATTGAAAACAAAGATATATGTTCATCATCATATTTAATCATGGGAAATATCCTATAAGTGGATTCTAGGAAAGTTTAATCCACAAGAGAAACTCAGAGCGATTCATCGACTTGTACACTACCCTTCCCACAGGAGCCCTTTCAAAGAGGTTCTCTACATAGTCCATGTTAATGTACTTATCCATCATCATAGGAATCTACTCTTTACAAGCACAAAGTATTTTTTCATCCCATTTTTCTTTAATGGTTGCTTCCCCCGAAATCCTAGACTAGCCTCCAACCATAACTTTCCAAATATTCTTTTGTATCCCCAAATGTTCTCTCAAAAAACATTCAGCATCATATGCCCACTGTATTTTAGGAAAGTATTATGTAGTCTTGATTATACATGTTGTCTTCTCACCTAGTACACTGGCAAGTTCCTTAATTGTGTAAACAAACATTCTCTATGTCCTCATCCATTAGAGACAGAGGCTTATGCTTTGACACGTATTTCTTGTACATCAACTGGTATTCCCCGTCATATTTTAAGAGACCCACTTTCTCCCAATCTAGGTCATTGTCCTCTCAAAGAACATCCATCATATTTACCATCTACCTAATCCAATACCAGGATTCAAAACTACTTAGAGAAGGACGCCCTCACCAAATTAGAGATCAAAATTTGTAAGTTCCATTGCCCCCCTTCCTTGAGTCTAAAGATTTGTTAGTATCTTTTTTAAAATCTCGGTTAACCGACATCATGGGATACATCCATAGAAATAATAGACACATGCTATTCACAAAGAATCAAGGTATTCCCAATGTCTATCATAGCATGTTGTGAGCTAGACTTGAACCCGAATGGGGTGGGTAGGGAGTATAACAACCAATGCTCCAAACCATGCAATCTAGGCTTTGTTGATTGTACCATTTCTATATGTAGTCAATGCCATGTAGTTATCACGTTTGAATTTGAATCCAAATGGGTTAAATTTTTCATTTGAATCTTTACACCTCTAAGTTGTAGGCACGCTTATTGAGTTTACTACTCCAAAAAATAAGAAAAAAACCATACAAAGTTACAATATCTCCTTGTAATATGATTTTAATCTTATAAAACAAGTGTGTTAGTTTTTCAACATTTAAGCTAGCATTATGTTAAGATCTTTTCATTGAGAGAATAACAAGCACAGCAATCACATAAGCACATCACAAGAGACAAGAGACACAAAGATTTTAGGAGGGGAAACCATAAATGGAGAAAACCCCTCAACTTCCTCTAAGATAGTATCACCACAAGATGTGATCCCAAAATAGAAAGATGAACTCCCAACACAACAGCAGCCTTCTGTCTTCTGTCAAGCCAAAGTATTTCCTTCTCCAAAGGTGCGCCACACTTGAGAGAGCAAGTGATGTAATTCACAAGTGATAAATAGAGAGACTCTCACTCTCTATTTATATTCTTGCGTTGACTTGAAGTGCACTCAACAATGTAGGCTTAACTTACAATTACCTACTCGAGCCTACACCTTAATTAGTGTATAATAACCCAAGTGCCCCGAAACTGTGGGGACTTACCTAATGACTTGATATGACTTGTTTACATTATTAATCCTCCCGATCGGAACATCGGGGCATGACCACATGACTCAAATACATAATAGAAACATCCCGGAATAAACATCGGGTTACAATACATAAGATACATAGAAGAATACATTCCCAAGTTACATATACATCAACACTCCCTCTTAACTAGGAAGGTATTCTTTTGACACAATTTTCAGCACTGGTCTTCTTCTCTGTATCACTAGATCATGTTCGT
>LPNX010050758.1:4232-29971 GCA_001517045.1 Pseudotsuga menziesii
TTGTAGGAGCCCTAGCTTTTATGCAAACCCTAGCTTGTATGTAAACTCTAGCTTGTAGTAAGAGTGCTAGTTTCGTATAAGAAACCCTAGTTTGTAGGCTATGCACTAGTTTGTAGAAGCCCTGGCTTGTATGTAAACCCTAGCTTGTAGTAAACCCTAGCTTCTATGAAAACCATAGCTTGTAGTAAGAGTCCTAGTTTCGTGTAGTAAACCCTAGTTTGTAGGCTATGCACTAGTTTGTAGAAGCCCTAGCTTGTATGTAAACCCTAGCTTGTATGCAAAACCCTAGACTGTAGTAAGAGTGCTAGTTTCGTATAGTAAACCCTAGTTTGTAAGATATGCACTAGTTTGTAGGGTTTCTATGGTTTAGAGTAGAAACTAGGGTTTAACCTACAGACTAGGCTTTCCACAATCTTGGGCTTAAACTATAAACACGAGTTTATACTACAAACTAGGGTTTATACTAGCTCGTATGCAATTCCTAGCTTGTAGTAAAAGTGTACCTGAATGACATTTTCATGCTACTTGCATCTCATTGTAACTCGACAACCGGAGGTCGGATCGATGAATCGTCGAATCCGTTGGTCTCCTAGCATGCCATTACCCATAGGTGGCCCTCTTCCTCATGTCCTCGTGGCCCAATGACTCTGTTGTACAGTCATTTCCTAAACTAGTTTTTTGCCCAGTGCACCTCAATGCAAATCTGACATTGGTGGGTCAACTCTGCAAAACCCTAAACCGAGCCAGTTTTGGTGGTCTACCCACGTTGGCATTGCCCATACACAACTGAATGCAGGACTCAATGTAGAGAATCCCCAGCTTGTTAAATCTAGGACCAATCCCAAGTGAGTGTTATTGTACGACATCTACAAATTAATTTAGGCACACTCCATGCGATAGTATCGCCTGCAGGACCGTCCTTAGCTATTAAGGACCACTCTAAAGAGAAGAGTGTTATTGTCTGCAAGACCATCCTCAAAAGAGGATACTATCGTCCACAAGTGAATGTTGTACCTCATCAGCATCTGCAAGCACACTTGGCCTCTTTTGTGCTAGAGCGTCACTGCCATCCCATTATAAATTATAGTCTTATCATAACTCCCCCTTTCCAGGATGGATCCATATCATCAACTTGCTCCCACTTTTTCCGAGGATGGTTCATATCTTTAACTTGTTCCACCTTTCTGATGAGAGTCCATATCCTCGACCTGATTCTCCTTTTCGAGGAGAGTGCATATCTTCGACCTATTTCTCCTTTCCGAGAAGGGTCCATATCATCAATGTTTCTTCTTGCAAGGAGAGTCTGTACCATCATCATTGTTCTTCCTTGTGAGAAAAGTCTTTTTGGACTACACCGAGCTTGTCACGGAAGTATTCAAACTTTACTCGAGATAGAGACTTGATCATCACATCAACAACTTGCTCATCGGTACTCACATACTGAATTTTTATAGCCCCCTTTTGTACCATATCTCTTATATAAAAATATCGAATTTCTATGTGCTTTGATTTATCATGGAACACATGATTCTCTGTCATCTTTATACAACTCTGGTTGTCACACGAAATAAATCTGGTATCCAACTCCATGTGAAATAGACCTGACATCAGCTTTCAAAGCCATATCGCTTCACAAATAGCAGAGCAAGCTTCTATGTACTCTGCTCCAGCCGTGATGAGAGCAACACTGGACCGTTTCTTACTAAACCATGAGATCATGGTGGATCCGAGACAATAACATCCATATGAGGTGATCTTTATGTCTACATCGTTTCTTGCCCAATCTGAATCCGTATATCCATACAATATGTATTCATGATCTCTATCATAGTATAGTCCAAACTCTATCGTACCCTTTAGGTACCTCATCACATGCTTTGCATCGATTAGGTGAACCCGTCTAGGTTTAACTAGATACTGACTCAAGGTGTTCACAACAAATCATATATCTGGCCTTGTATTTGTCAGATACATCAATGACCCAATAATCTATCTGTAGTTAGTCACATCCACTAACTCTGATGATTCATCAGATAACAGCTTCAAGTTAGTATCCATGGGTGTGGCAATGGCTTTACAATCCAACATATCAAATCTTTTCCAGATTTCCACTGCATACTTTCCTTGGTTCATAAAGATTCCTTATGGACTCTGCCACACTTCCAGCTCGAGGAAATAGTGCATTAATCCAATATCTTTCATCTCAAATTCTTCATATAGATTCTTCTTACAATATGCAATATGTTTCTCATTTCCTGTTAAAAGTGATCATCCACATACAACAATTGTATGACACGTACATCATCCATAACCTTCATGTAAAGGTTAGGGTCAGCTTTACTTTTTTCTTAATGCTAGTTAAAACAAAGAGATATTTTTTATCCTTTAGATTAGTGTTGATCACATCTTTATAGTATCTTAGTTTTCTTAGTCCTCTAATTTTTTATAGCGCTACAACTTATCCTTAAATTTAGATTTAATAATACTTTTAATATTATCACTATTCTACATAGTGGCCTTTGTGTTGACTCTCCAATGATTTAGCTAAGACATAGTGTCCTTATGCTAATCTCACTTAAGTTGCAGGTCATTTTGGCTGGAGTTTTAAGCAAACTTAGGAATCCTCTTGTCTTCCATGTTGGTTATCTTATTTTTGTACATTAGGTACGTGGTCATTGTTCCCTACTTTAGATATGACAATAGTATCATACAAGAGATATAATAAATGTTCCAACTTTATTAATATTTAGAACCTTACACTTGATTAGGTTTTAAGTGAGGAATCAACTTCTACAATTCTATTCACTTGTCTCTTTGAGGGGAAAATATCCTATGAGCTAAGATCCACATACGATATTCTTATCTACACACCAATCATAAGGAGGACTCTATTCTTATTTATAGATAACACTACAACCCTAACCTCCTAACTACCTAGTCGACCTTTTTTAATGAGGTTCCATTATATTTATTTACTAGCATAGTTTGTCTTATTTAATAGTAACAAACATAGTGGACCTAGTCCACTTAATGGTCTCCATTATAACACTAATGGTCCCTCTAGCCCCCATTACACCCCCAAGGAGGGCCATAACTCTACATCCCCCTTAGGAAAGCATTTCCCTCGATGATTGATGTGAAATTATATACAAACCATAATCTAGGCATTAGAGGAAATTTGGGGTCTAAAATGGGCCTTATAAGAAAATGTGCCAACAATAAATTTTTTAAGTTGGAATTCAAGAACCAATAGAATTTCAATAAAACAAGTCAACCATAATGGTTGAATTGACATATTTGTCATAAAAGAAGACTACTTTTTTTGTTTGTATTTTCGACATATCTCCTTGTGTTTTTACTCAAATTTCAAGCAGGAGAGTCGTTGGATGCAGAATCTAATTTCACATCCAATGAGTACCCTCACTGCATACTTTTGATGGACCTCACTACCCCAAAAACAAGAAATAACTGAAAAAAAACGTGATGATGATGTCATCATCACATTTTTTCAGGTATTTCTTTTTTTGGGGGTAGCGGGGTCCATCAAAAGTATGCAGTGTGGGTACTCGTTGGATTCGGAATTAAATTCTACATCCAATGAGCTCTCCCACTCAAATTTTGAGTAAAAAAATAGAGAGATTTGTCGAAAATACGAACACAAAAAGTAGTTTTTTTCATTCTTCCTCCAAAATTAATAACTATTATTTTATTATTTTCCTTAGGAGGTCCATTTTAGACCTCAAATTTCCTCTAATGGTCACATGGGTGAATCTTGATTGTCATGTTGAAGTATACCAAGAAGCTAGGGTCCATGTATCCATATGAGCGGTGATGATGATGTCATCCAACAAGCTCTGTCTTAAGCTTGGGTCCCATGTCCATATATATGCTTCAAATGAAAATCCCTTTATGGCACTGAATATCGACTAACCAGTGAGTGTTAGGAATCACATGTCCATAGTGTTCACAATGGAACCAAAGAAGTATAACCATCCAAAGAAAAAAGTCCTCCATATAGACATATTTAAAGAATTGATCAATGAGTAACTTACTACTATAGAAGAAGCATATTAGAAATCGGTAGGCACCACCTATTGTTATCTCTCCTCCACAAGTTTGCCTTAATATGATAGAGAAAATTCAACAAAAAGAAGATGAAAGTAGTTTCCATCCCAATAGGTACAAATGACCACATGCCAATCATCACAATCATCCTCTAAATCCTACAATGCATATCATTATTGGCTATACTCTTTAATGATAAAAAAAGATGTGGTATGACTAGCAAAAAGCTCCCCCAATTTAATTAAAGTCTCCTTAATTGTATTCAATTTCTACTCCAAAGAGTTCAATTAGGATTGCATAGATTTAAATTAACCAATGCATCCTACCATGGCATGCTCCACCACTTTGTCATGCTTCAATTTTGTGAGGGTTGGAGGATAGAATTGTTGCAAGGATAATAACATAGTGGACATCGATAATACACCAGTAAATTCGCACAACTGTGTGGACATGATGATTTTAGGACTTCACGTGCTCAAGGAAATGGAATAGGTGGTACAAAACGTAAAACAATTTTTGAATATGACTTGGGACATGCATAAAATTTACGTAGAGCAAAAGAGAATTCATAAATAGTTCAATGTGGGAGATCATGTTTACTTAAAAGTGAATCCAAAAATGAGTACCTTGAAATTGGGGAACTAATCCAAGTTAGCACCAAGGTTTTGTGGGTCATTTCAAGTGCTAGCCAAGATAGTTCCAATGGCCTATCAACTTGCAGTCTTGGTTAAAGATGCAGAGGAATGACAAAAAATGTCACTTTGCAAAATATAGATGATATTAAATATATTATTACTTTGAAGTTCAAAAAGAAGTTGTGATGTGATGAAAATTTAGAGGATAAAAGAAAATTAAGATATTACAAGGAATTCGTTAACCCTAATGTTTAAGATCATTTAATTATTTGTCTATTTTAACTACCGTAAAGAAGAAGAACCCACATAGATAAAATAAGAATGAACTCTCCTGAGCTACATAGTGTATTAGGGCGTTGGACATTTCCTAAAACTCTGTTAAATGAAAGGATCTACCATCTTTGTGAGACTATGAGTGTTGAGGATGAAAACATTTCCTCTTAGATTTCCTTGTGTGCATCACATATGATCTCAATTTCAAAAAAAATGTTACAATACAAACTTGTGCAACCTTCTATCTCATCAAAATTATATTAAATTAGGAACACTCCTATGCAGACCACCTAGTCTCTTACTTTTCTTTCTTAAGCTCGCTATACCAAAATTGGTCTAAGTGGATGTTAAATATCATCATCATCATCATAATTCCTCTTATTTATTATTAATCATATATTTAAATCTCAATTTTACTAAGCCCTAATATGATGACTAGTATCTTAAAAATATTTGAATTTATAATGTGTTTTTATTTATCTAGAATTCAAAATTATTCAATATTTTTTTTGGTAAGTACCGATGAGGAATTCAAACTCGTGATCTTCCATTTATAACTTCTCATCTCAATTAATC
Organism: Pseudotsuga menziesii; assembly: GCA_001517045.1. Classification (NCBI taxonomy): domain Eukaryota; kingdom Viridiplantae; phylum Streptophyta; class Pinopsida; order Pinales; family Pinaceae; genus Pseudotsuga; species Pseudotsuga menziesii. Next base: position 9,782 of record LPNX010050758.1, read on the forward strand.
ATTACCAATTTCTCTAACCCCAATGTACTAAATTATTTAATATTTGTTAAAACAAAGTAAAATAAATATTTGATAAGTAAAATATCTAAATTACCAAAACCAACATCATCACTTTTCTATGATCTTAATAATTTTGTATTTGATTTAAAAAATAAAAATAAAAATCTAAATTAAAAAAAATGATTAATACTTTAACAATTAAAGTCAATTCTCACTAGCTAATTCTATTAAGGTGTGGGTCTCGACATAGGAACCTAGGTTCAATTACCCTTATGGGTGAGCTAGTTGAGAGAAGACACCAAAAAAACCATCCATGTTAAGGGTTGTTGTATCCTAAGTGGAATGTCATCTGTGTGTGACTTTGATGACTTAATTATTAATATTATTATTACTATTATTACTATTAAATAATCATACAATCATATTTAATTAAAAATTAAAGTAAATAATTTTAAAATCCAAATTACATAAACCAACACAAAATTTGATTTTCAAAAAGTTAAAATAAATATAATAAATAAAAAATCCAAATAAATATATCAAAAAATAGAAAATATAACATCTAAAATACAATAAATTAATAATTTAAAAATTAATTATAAATATAATAATTACGAATAATATTTAATAAAAATATTTTTTTAATATTTATATTATTTAAAACTAATTACAATAAACATATAATAAGATTGAATAGTTTTGATAATACTCACCATCATCATCATTAACAAATAAAATATTGAAATGAAAATTAAATATATATTTTCTAAAGTAAAAATAAGCATAATAAGTAAAAAAACTAAATTAAAGAAAGTTTAAATACTACAATTTTTTTTATATTTATAATAATAATTCTAGCGCTGCCACCCCCAAGGGGTCTTGCTCTACGAACTCTAGTTTTTGGAGAAAGAGTCCAAAGAATTGGATTTGGGAGGACCTCTGTAACAAAACCAACTTCCACCTTATTATTTACGTCGAAATGGAAAATAATTTTTTTCCTTAAACACATCTTCCAAGTACCCAAAAGTGTTAGTACTAATGATTATCAATTTTCATTAATGAAGTACATCCCTATATCCATACACATAGGAAGGTACTTATATTGATACACTAAAATAATAATATATCTTTAAGGACTTAAAACATAAATTCTCATCATTTTGGTCCCCTTAAAAACAAAACCATTTTTTCTTAATACATACTGCTTCTAAATTAAGTGCAAACAAAATTGGATTAACTTATATTAATTCATTTACTCTATTAATAGTAATAACATAATCCACTTCATATACTCACAACCTTAAATATAATCTTAAGTCTATCATACTTCATCCTCTACACATGAATTCAAGAAATATGAAATTTATTAGAAAGACGAAATCATAGAGCATTAATATGAATAACTTGAAACAAAATGTAAGAATAAAAGCACATAACCACATATACAAAAGAGGCACCGATTTGTGTGGTTCACCCAAAATTGGGCTACGTCCACTCAGAATTTGTTAGTCTCTTTATTAATTTATCCAGAACAAAAGGGTACAATCTACAACATATCTGCTGCAACTTCTTCTTGTCAATCTGTAGCATATCCGCTGCAACCTATTCTTAATCAATTACAAATCACTTATTTTCAAAAAGGTAATCTGAGTACACTAAGGACTAACAACCTCATTTATTAAATTCAAATTACAAATATTACAATTATCTCTTTTCTCAAATTCAGTCTTGATTTTCAAACTCATTCTTTCCTCTTATTATTTATTGGTCATAATTTCCGAACTACCCATACTAAGTATCATCAATCTTATAATCACATAATTAATAATAAACTTGGTTCCCTTTTAAAAAGAATTATGGCAAACTTGGCTTTTCCAAGCTAATGTCATAACTCTTAGCCTTCCAAATCACACCTGGGTATCAATGAAGTATATCAATAGAGTTTGTTCTCTACTTAACACTTTTTTATTTCTTAAAATTTGTATCTCCTACATACATTGATTCTTCACCACTACTTAAACTATACAATTATTCTTGATAAACTTGTTTAAGCTGCGACTGCTCTTAATGATACAGAATCTAACTAAATAATTGAATCCCCTATTTTAATGCCCATCCATGGAATATTCTTGAGTCAAAATATTAGATCTCTTGGCTCTTAAGCACAAGAATATATAAAATGAATTGTTAGAATCAATTCCTCCATAAATGAAAGTCACCAAAATCACAACCAATATATTTACTCACAACAAATATATTTACATAGGAAGGTGAAGCCTCCACAATGAAGTTTCTGATTCATAATAAAATAAAATACAAGTAGTAATAGAGGTTTGCCATTTGTCATTTCCCATTTCGAGTTTGTTATCTCCCAAAATAAATAAAAAATTGATAGTATGAAGAGTTCGAGTCATGTTATGAAAGATTTAAAGATGACTAACAAATTGATGGTCTCTGGTTTTTCTATGGTTGAAAAAATTAGAAGTTTTAGCTTTCGATGGCTTAGGTGGGGTTCTTAACAGCTCATTAGCCACCGAAAGGATTTGTTTTGGCAGCTAACAGTTTAACGCATGATGAAGGTTAACCACCGAAAGCGGGCCTGAGTGAGTAAATGGTGAAAGCACTTTCAGTGGCTTAGGCGAGACTTCAGACATCTCATTAGCCAATGAAAAGTGTTGCTTTCGGCAGCTTAGTGAACAGTTCAAGAAGGGCGTTAACCACCGAAAGCAAGCAAAAATGCATTGGGGAAAAATATCGCTCAAAAAAATCAAAACACAGGTTTCTGTGGATAATCGTGGTTTCAAAACGGTCTCTAAGCCACCAAAAGCAAACTTTCGACAACTAAGACTGAAATTTCAGGATGCTCTAAGCCACCGAAAGGGGCATTTTACTATGAAAAAGCATCATTTTAAAACGGTGATTATAAGCGACTGGAGAATAATTTTGCAGACCGCTCAGATATTTTTGTTCCTAACAGGTCAAAGAACAATAATCTATCTCATCTTTCCTACAGGTGTTGCATATTGGGAGAATCAAATCCATCTCTGAGACCTAATTTTTGGATCTCAGAATTTCTTGTTTGACACATTTTTTTGAAATCCATATCCCGACCAAATTAAAACGAATTCCAAAAAACTGAGAGAGGTTTTTTTCTTAGAACAAAACAATATACAAAAACCTCTTTCATTTTATACCCAGGTGTCATATATTTGAAGGAAAAAATCCATCTCTGAGCCCTAGTTTTCAGTAGTTTGGCCAAACTTTTAGGGCAAAAGTTGACCTAACAGAGCAATTGATAGCAGAGATTGAAGGACTCCCATCATGTACACCAAAAGAGAAAGAGGAACCAGCAGAGAAGGCTTCCTCCAGCAAGCCCAAAACTCAAAGGATAAATCAATTGCTGAGGCAAGTGTATGAGATGGAGATTTTGGAAAGGGAAATAAAGAAAAATAATGCTGCATTGACCAGTAGGAACAAGCTGCTACATAAGTCTTACCTAGAGCAGAGAGAAAGATATATTTTCTTAAAAAGACTGAATACAAGGTACCTAAAATACAATACTAGATTATACAGGATGATTAGGCTCCAAAGGCTACAACTGAAGGAGGCCAAGGCAAACCCTAGCAGCCACCCCACGTTGGAAACCCTAGTTGAAGCTACAATTAGCCTTTAGCCTCCAGAAACCAGCCAGGTTGCTGTTAACCCTCCTAGCACAGAGCATGTTGAAGAAGAAAGATGAGCAGACAGACCTAAAAGAACATTTTTGGAAGAAACCTAATAATTTTTGGAAAACGGGGCTTTTGGTGGTTTAGGAGGACGTTGGGGCAGTTCATTAGCCACCGAAAGCATCGCTTTCGGCAGCTAATGATTCCAATAGTCTGGCCTCTTAACCACCAAAAGCAGACAGAGGCTTAAAATTAAATTTTGGCTCGCAGGACCAATTTTGGGTGAATATAGATGGCTCAGGGACAAAGTCTGAAGATGAAAGACGTGGAGGAAAGCATCAGGAAAGGTCTGTTTCAATTTTACTATGACATAATAGCAGAAAAGGTCACCAACACCTAGTTGTCAAAAGAAAACAGTAACTTAACCAGCAGAGGGCCAGTGGCAGTGATTTCCAACAGTTACCTTAGTTATCTGAAGGTTCATACAGTGAACTAATTCTACAATTAGTTAGACAAGTAGTTAATTAGGGTTTTTTAACCTAATTTGCAAAAAACAATTGTTTTGTTTATTTTTGTTAAAACAGATCCAAGTTTTCAGGATCTAAGTATTTTGTAAAGGCTATAAATCCTAAGACTTATTTTATTGAAAGGTTTAAGTTCGGGGACTTGTAGACCATTGCTATTGTCAAGCTTCTCATTTTGCTCATGACCTAATATAAGCTCTTTTGTTATCATTTGTTCAACTTCCATTTCTGTCTTTTATGAGCTTATGCTTGAATGTGTTATTCAGGTTATATTCAAGTTGATTAATGTTTGACAGCTCTCACCCTATTGGAATGTTGATGTGATTTGAATTATAAGTGCTTTCCTTATCATGATTTACCCATTTACATGTATCTGTTTTATGTATGAATCTGCCAGCATGATGAGTTCTCCATCCATGCACCATATTGTTAACCTCTGAACAATGGTAACTAAAATCCTTGTACCCGATTGAGTTTCATGGATGTCTTGAGAGTGGAAGGTCATATAGGTCACCTGACTTGATCCATTTTAGAAAACCCCAAAAACATTGTAAGTTACCATGCATCCTTGAGCTGCAACCTAGAGGAGTTTCCTGGAGTGATAACAAATTGACACCGTTCCCGAGGAGAGGAGATTGAAGCTTAGCTTCCCTGGGAGACGACATAGATCCTACTTTGATGATAGACAAAGTCTGGACACTATTTTGGTTGTAATCATCTATCTGGCGACTCCATTGGAATAAGGTGGCTTCAAGAAGACCAAGTACCATAGAAAACCCTAAATGGCCACCAGTAACACGTGTTTCAGATCTAGAAGAGATCCTAAGAATAGATAGGGCTTCGCTAAGGTAGATCTCCAGAGCTACAAAGGAAGCTACATCAGGTATTTCAAGAGATATTTCTGCTATTATTTCTTCTGCTGAAACATTCAAATCTCAATAATTTTAAATACATCAGAAAAATTTAGGGTTGAGGAATCTTCAAGCACTATTGCTTGTGAAGATCTCATCCCTGGCGACTCCATAAAGGACGAACTTAGTAGCGAATCCAAAATATTAAGATGTCAAAATCATTTGCTGCTCTATTGGCTCGGAGGTTTGCACCTCTTGACTTCTCTTCAGTTCCTGGTTTCCCACATTCAATACCTGATATGTTTGAATGGGGAGATTTTCTACCCATCTTCAAAGAGCAGGAAGAACACAAACCTATAGAACACCTCCTCAAGCTTCACGAATGCATGGATCTATTAGATCAGCAGCATGAATATGTTCGTATGAAGATGTTCATGTATTCATTATATGGTGATGCATGTCAGTGGTATTTTTCTTTACCTCCTTCCAGTATTTCATCATTGAAGGATTTTCACAAAGCATTCACTGAGCATTGTAAAAGGTACTATTCATATGAGTTTGCATTTGATAATTGTTGTGAAGAATATAAGTTGCATTCTGAGGATGAAAAGGTAAATAGAGAAGAAGATTTTAAGTTTTGTGAGGATTTGTCCACTTCTGGAATTTATTTTAGTCCTACTTTTCAGCAAAGAAATGATCAGAGACATATGCATGCTATGGTAAATGATAGCTATGAAGAGTATGTTGCAATAGGGGACACTTCTCATTGTGATTGATATATTAATGATCTTCAGAGTGTTAACCATAATATAGATGCTTTTGACCTTGTACCAAATGCATCTGTTGATTTAGGGTGTCAAGAAGATCAGTTTGTCCCCTTTGGAAACCCGAAAGATTATGAGTAGATTAAAGGAACAACATGTAACAAATTTGGATCTGCAGCAAATACTAAAGGAAACCCTCAGTTTTTTTATTTGCAGAAAAAGGAAGAATGCAACAGATATGAAGAGGAAGATGATGATCTGAAAAGTCCAAAACAACAAGGCATAAATCATCCTTCCCAGTCAGAGGTTGAGAAATCTACAGTTAACATAGTGATCACTGAAAGCAGCCAGCAACAACATTTCATTAAGTTGGAACAACATCATAAAATGGTATTTCTTTTTAAATTTTATGACCTTGTTGTTGACTATCTGGAACTTATGAGCAACATAGATATCAAAATATTGTTGTCAGATGATAGTTGGTTTTGTCACCCTTCGAAACTACATTGCTGCATGCTAGGGTTTCATTTATTTTTCGGGTCTAGATCAAGGATAAGTTCAGCAGATCAGCTTCTGACCTGGCTTCATTGGAAGCATGATGTCATGTGATAAGGAGACTCTACTGATTAGAATTAGGAGTAGGAGTAGATAGGAAAATAAGCTCTTAATATGAGCAGATAGGTCATTTTTACTTGTTTTCGTGAATAAGCAAAGTGGGCTATACGAAGATTGCAAGGGATCAGTTATAAAAGACAAATGACTCCATGCCCAATGGAACACTAGAAGATAGCTTTAACTATTCTTTTTCAGGAAAGGAATTTTGGTCTGGGGTTCTTGGGACCCAAGTAGGAGCCAGATGTTATCTCCCAAAATAAATTTATTTTGATAGTATGAAGAATTCGAGTCATGTTATGAAATATTTAAAGATTACTAACAAATTAAAGGTCTCTGGTTTTTCTTTGGTTGAAAAAATTGGAAGTTTTAGCTTTCGGTGGCTTAGGCGAGGTTCTTAACAACTCATTAGCCACCGAAAGGCTTTGTTTCGGCAGCTAATAGTTTAACGCAGGATGAAGGTTAACCAACGAAAGTGGGCTTGAGCGAGTAAATGGTGAAATCACTTTCGATGGCTTAGGTGAGACTTCAGACATCTCATTAGCCACCGAAAAGTGTTGCTTTTGGCAGCTTAGTGAACAGTTCAAGAAGGGTGTTAACCACCAAAAGTAGGAAAAAATGCGTTGGGGAAAAATCCCGCTCAAAAAAATCAAAACACAGGTTTCTGTGGCTAAGAGTGGTTTCAAAACAATCTCTAAGCCACCGAAAGAAGACTTTCGACAGCTAAGACCGAAATTTCAGGACGCTCTAAGCCACCGAAAGGGGCATTTTACTATGAAAAGGCATCATTTTAAAACGGTGATTATAAGCGACTGCAGAATAATTTTGCAGACCGCTCAGATGTTTTTGTTCCTGACAGGTCAAATAACAATAACCTATATCATCTTTCCTACAGGTGTTGCATATTGGGAGAATCAAATCCATCTCTGATACCTAATTTTCGGATATCAGAATTTCCTGTTTGACACATGTTTTTGAAATCCAGATATCGGCCAAATTAAAATGAATTCCAAACAACTGATATAGGTTTTTTCTCAGAACAAACCAATATAAAAAACCCTCTTTCATTTTATACCCAGGTGTCACAGATTTGAAGGAAAAAATCCATCTTTGAGCCCCATTTTTCAGCATCTTGGCCAAACTTTTAGGGCAAAAGTTGACCTAACAGAGCAATTGATAGCAGACATTGAAGGAATCCCATCATGACACCAAAAGAGAAAGAGGAACCAGCAGAGAAGGCTTCCTCCAGCAAGCCCAAAACTCAAAGGATAAATCAATTGCTGAGGCAAGTGTATTAGATGGATATTTTGGAAAGGGAAACAAAGAAAAATAATGTTGCATTGACCAATAGGAGCAAGATTCTACATAAGTCTTACCTAGAGCAGAGAGAAAGATATATTTTATTAAAAAGACTAAATACAAGGTTCCTAAAAGACAATACTAGATTGTACAAGATGATTAGGCTCCAAAGACTGTAGCTGAAGGAGGCCAAGGAAAACCCTAGCAGCCACCCCACGTTGGAAACCCTAGTTGAAGCTGCAGTTATCCTTTAGCCTCCAGAAACTAGCCAAGCTGTTGTTAACCCTCCTAGCACAGAGCCTGCTGAAGAAGAAAGCTGAGCGGACAAACCTAAAAGAACATTTTTGGAAGAAACCTAATATTTTTTGGAAAACAGGGCTTTTGGTGGCTTAGGCGGATGCTGGGGCAGTTCATTGGCCACCGAAAGTATCACTTTCGGCAGCTAACAGTTTCGATAGTCTGGCCTCTTAACCACCGAAAGAAAACAGAGGCTTAAAATTAAATTTTGGCTCACAGGACCAGTTTTGGGTGAATATAGATGGCTCAGGGACAAAGTCTGAAGATGAAAGACGCAGAGGAAAGCATCAAGAAAGGTCTGTTTCATTTTTAATATGACATAATAGCAGAAAAGGTCACCAACACCTAGCTGTCAAAAGAAAACAGTAACTTAACCAACAGAGGGCCAGTGGCAGTGATTTCCAATAGTTACCTTAGTTATCTGAAGGTTCATACAGTGAACTAATTCTACAATTAGTTAGACAAGTAGTTAATTAGGGTTTTTTAACCTAATTTGCAAAAAAAGTTATTTTGTTTATTTTTGTTAAAATAGATCCAAGTTTTCAGGATCTGAGTATTTTGTAAAGGCTATAAATCCTAAGACTTATTTTATTGAAAGGGTTCAACTTCGGGGACTTGTAGACCATTGCTATTGTCAAGCTTCTCATTTTGCTCATGACCTAATATAAGTTCTTTTGTTATCATTTGTTCAGCTTCTATTTATGTATTTTATGTGCTTATGCTTGAATTTGTTATTCAGGTTATATTCAAGTTGATTAATGTATGATAGTTGTCACCCTATTGGCATGTTGATGTGATTTGAATTATAAGTGCTTTCCTTATCATGATTTAGCCATTTACATGTATCTGTTTTATGTATGAATCTGCTAGCATGATGAGTTCTCCATCCCTGCACCATATTGTTAACCTATAAACAGTGGTAACTAAAAGCCTTGTACCCGATTGAGTTTCATGCATGTATTGAGAGTGGAAGGTCATATAGGTCACCTGACTTGATCCATTTTAGAAAACTCCAAAAACATTGTAAGTTACCAGGAATCCTCAAGCTGCAACCTAGAGGAGTTTCCTGGAGTGATAACAGAGTTAATAAAAAAAAATTCTTAATCATGAAAATTATTGTTTTTACATGAAAACACTCTGGTGGTTGGGAGAAGCATTTATCTCGACTAAACCCAACAAAAAGGTAAATTAAGATGTTAAATAAAAAACGCATGGATGCCTTTTTTTAAACATGCTAAAACATTATACCCCTTAACCAAATGTAAGGGCTTTGAGATACCATAGTTTACTTCCACGGACTTTCATAGAGTGTTTAAACAAAACAATGAGGATCGTATGTTCCAACTAGAGATAATTCTCTATTTACGTTGATCCAAATATTCAGAATTACAATAAGCTTGGAGGCCGCTTCCACAGTCTTCCTAGTTTTCAACAAAAAGTTGTTCATTTAATGAATAAGTTGATATTGTGCACAAATCTTTTGGGAAATCAAAATAGAGTGGATCCTCTAATAAGATCATCCATCATCAAAAATAAATTTAACGATCTATTTAGCTATATAGTTCTAAAGTATTTCGGATTAGTTAGTTTAGAAGGTTGCACCCTCCCTATTTTATATAATCCCATGCAACTGTTAAAAAATTCATTAATTGGCATTTCTACAAGGTTCAACTTGGCTACTGTTACTATTATTTTCCAACAGAACAATTATAAATACTAAATATTGTTAATAAGTATTAGTGCCAAAAGAACCTATAGAGAATTCCTTCTTCCCTGAGCTAGGATAAAAGAGATCATTGTACCCCTTCTTCAACAATAAAATATTCCAACATCGTTCCCCATGGACAAGCAGAAATATCCTTTCACCATCATTTGCCAAAAAAACAAGGGAAAATCGTAGCTCCCCTTTCATCAAGAAATCAAAGGTTTTTCTTCCTCCAAAACTCCCTCTCTTGGATTCTCTATCCAAAGAAAGAGTCTACCTTCATTTTTAACTACCCATTAATTGCCTCCCTTTCTTTCATTGACGAGCATCTTAATAGAGAGGAGTTCCATTCCCCCTCCATTTGGTGACCTTTCCTCCGAAACATGTAGTCGATTCCCCTTCCAATGGGGACAAACCCTAATGAGTTTCTCAACTAAAAGATCCTCTTAAATTAGGCTCACGGTGTAAAGACCTCAAATGATAAATATATATAGTTATATCTCTAAAATACTTCCCAAACCAAGTACTTATCAAGGAATTCCAATATCGATAATATTTATGATATTTTACCTAAATCATTAGCAATAAAGCTATTTATTTCATAATATCTTCAAGCATTTAAATTTTCCATTACTCACATATCAATTCTATATAATAGAACCTTTTATACTTATTTCTTGGGAAATTTCATAGACTTACTTAGGGGTAATATGACTTAAGATGATAGTTATAAATGTTAATCTGCCATCAACCACATGGCTTCAGAGTCATTTACTATGATGTTTTCCATTGAAGGTGAAATCTGGCTAGCTGAGGGGATGTTACATCCTTCCCCCTTTTAAGGTACACCATCCTTGGTGGTCATGCATTTGAATATTTGTCATCAAAATTCAACTATGATGTCATCATTATTCCTTTGTTTTTCCTTAAACATGTTCTTTCCACAACATTAAAAGTTGTTTCCAACATTTATCACAAACATATGCATATATAAGGTTTTTTTTTAAATCAAGGGATACATATATAACAGATTATTTTAGAACATATTGTTCATTCTTGTCATGATAACTCTCTACAGATGAGTTTTACCCCAATGATATATCTACAACATATGTCACTGACACATGACATGTATAAATCCAATATGTATGGAAAAATCATTCATGCATTTTCATTTTGTTATCTTTCATTATATTTTGCTATCTTTTGATAATAACATGGCATTGCTACAATTGCACAACATTTGTCAATCATAAAAATAATTCAAAATTTGTTTTATAAAGTAAAATCATCCCTTCATTTGTGTCTTATGGCACATAACTTTGGCATATCCAACCTCTACATTCATACCTCAGGTACGAAGGCACTTCTTCTCAAGTACCTTTAGTCATTTCCACTTTCCTCAGTAACATAAATAATCATATCAAACTAAGATAACTTGTACATAATCATAAATTTCTCTCATATTTTAAAACATGTGCCAGATAAAAAGCATTACCAATGCACATAGAAATAATTATTTAATCACCTTTATCACACGAGGATTCACCTCAAATATAACTTTTTATCCTATGCTTCATTACTCATCATATCATGGTGCATAAAATAGGAAAATTGAATATTTACACAAATATATTTTGTATATCATTGATGTTCCATGCATTTCTTGGCTGAAATCTGCTTCCAAGAGTCTTGGCATGCATATATACATGAGGGTCATCTCTTCATGGAACCGCTAGTTCACGTGCAGGCCTCCTCAACCTATATATATTATATTCATATGATACAAGGGCAATACTCCTCATTAGTTTTTTATAGCTATCGAGTGTATCTCCTACATAGAACCTGTAATCCCACATATCTTTGAGCTTGAAAGCTAAATATCACAAAGGATGTCATTGTATAACCTAACACCTCCTTTGGGTGTTCACTGGCATATCTTTGCGTAGGACTTTAATATAATAGAGCACTCAACAGAGCCTAAGACATCACAAGGGTGCTCACTGGTAGCTCAGTGTTAATTTATCATAAATTTTTGATCCTAACACCTCTCAAGGGTGCTCCATGGAAGATCTGCTTAATTCATAATTTATTTTAAACTTTACTGAGAGCCTTTCCAAATTCAAGAGTTTTTCTCTTGCTCAGGAAATATTTTGTGCTCAATCATTTCAATATTTTAATTTGTTTGTTCTGGAAATTAAGTATTGGTTTCAAGTCTTATTACATCTTGTAATTATGAAAAATGAGACTAAACAATTTAGGTTCTCTATAGCCATCACACACAACACCAAACTCGGTTTATCTTGGTTAACCACATTTTTATTATCCAATTTTCTTATTCCTTTTAATTGGTTGGTTACCTTTGTATACTTTTCCTTAAGAAGATCGATTTAATATAGAAAATTTTTCTTAGAGGATAAGAGCCTTATAACCTGGGAGTCCCCCATGGTCAGATCAATTTTTTTGTAACATTTTATCTTATTAGTCTTCAGTTGCATTATTTTATTATTATTATTATTACATGTTTCATATATTCATATTCAGTTCTTCAATTATGGTGTTTTGGAACAACAATCATTCATTACCTGCAATAATCTGAAGGAATTGTCAGTCATAATGACATATATTTAATATAATTTCAAAAGAAACATTCAATTCATGAAATATCATAGTCATCATTGAGCATACTCAATGTTCCAGATCCTACCAACCCCACATTAAACCAAACTTTCAATAATTATGATCATTCTTGATGTTCATGATCCCACCAACTCAACATCATATCAACATAGTAACTCAGTAATCTTGATTCTCCAGAGCTTACCCTCTCAACATCAAGGCATATTTATTTAATTATTCCAAGACTTAAATACCCATATCACACATCCAACATGTTTGACAACACTTAGCATGTTGCATAAATTGATATTTATAGTACCTATGCATGTACGAACCATCCAAAAATTCTATCGATGAATTGCCATATCACAGATATGCCATATACACAAGTGATCATTCTAAAAAAAATGTTATAGATACCATATTCATTTACTTCAGTAGAAATTTTCCAAAGCTTCTTACAAAGTATGTTCTCTGCATATCAAGTTATCCAAAATTTGTTTTCCCAAAAATTCAATTGTTCAATCAAATGATAACATCTTACTAATCTTTCATAATAATTAATGAATCATACTAATTCTAGATGTTACCTTTTACATCGAGGAGTTCATCTTCTATCCTCAATTATCATATTGATTCCCATGCAGCGATGCTTCTTGTAACCATGTGCACCTGCATTCTTTTCTTGCAAATTCTTGCCATAAATTAGTTGCATCATAATCTCATAAAGAAAACTATAAAATATAATGATAGGTTTCGATTTGGATGCTCATAGACTCTTGATGCAACAAGATGTATTTTTGTATAATATCAATGCATTAAATTCTTGAGATCTTAGTCTTAACTACTTTTCATTGACTTGCAATTAAGCAAAGTCCGTACCTTACTTTATATAAGCTTGATTTGACATTAAAATTTTAACGAGAAAACTAATGTTACCTCATCATGTATTATCTTCAACATCATTAGTTCAATTAATTCATACCATGCATTTAACCTTTCTAGTAAAATTGTCAACAAGTGATACATAGACTTGTATGTTACTCATAAGTATGTTTTTACATAGGCATGCCAATTTAATCTATTCTTAGCATGGTAATGTATTCTTTTTCATATTCATAAATATTCACAATCCAATGAAATCAAACATATCACCTTGCCAAGCTTCAGACCAAACTTCACTCCTCATGCATATACTTTTGCATCTCAGTTATGCAACTAGCTTCATACATTCAACCACATGATTTTAAGTGAACTAGTTCATGTACTTTGATAATCATAACATTAAAACAATATTCTTTCTATAGCATGCATGTCAAATAATTAAGACAAAATCTCGTTTTCAAATAAGCAATTCTTCACAAACTTCACAAAATACTTGTATGCAAGTGAGCCCATTAGGTCCGAGTGTTTTAAACCTAGCTCTAATACCATTTGTAATAAACCCAACTTCCACCTTACTATTTACATGGAAATGGGGTATACAAATTTTCCTTAAACATATTCCAAGTACCCAAGAGTGTTAGTGCCAATTATTATCAATTTTCATTAATAAAGTACAACCCTACATTCATACACATAGGAAGGTACTTATGTTGATACACTAAAATACTAATCATATCTTTAAAGACTAACAATATATAAATTCTCATCATTTTGGTCCCCTTAAAAAAAAAGCATATTTTCATAATACGTACTGCTTCATAATTAAGTGCAAACAAAATTGGATTAGCTTCTCTTAATTCATTTACTCTATTAATGGTAAAACATAATCCACTTCAGATTTTGATACTTATAGAAAGTTGGAGCCCAGTCTTTGAACATGAAAAATGGGGAGATCAAATCTCGATAGGTTATCGGAATTGCAATTTGCACGGGCGATCTGGAGTGTAGACCAATAATCAGCTGGTACTGAGTCCCCACATCAACGCATCAGGGAGGGGGGTGCTCCCCCTACATATCCAGCACACCAAATATGACGACAAACCAGAGATCCAACAAAGGCCAAAAAGTCGATATAGGGGATATCGGAGATGTCAGGGGTTTGGGGATCCCATCCCAATCGATGAAAGGGGCTTGGGAGGATTCCTACCGTGAGCTTAGACTATTCCTCCATTTCATATCCAATCGGAGAAGGTAAGAGAAAAGGGATAATTTTGGAAGGAGAAAGATTTGATATGTAAACTCATTGGAATCTGGCCGAAGGAAAGGGATCTAGTTCGATGGATCAAGAGCACATGGAATCCCAAAGGGAATTATGACCTACACCTAGGTTCAAAGGTTTTCTTCACCATCATCCTCTTTAATTAGGAGGATCTAGATCAGATCCTAAAAGGAGGCCCATATTTCTTCTTTTCAGCAAGACTCTATCTAAGGCCATGGAAAGAAAGATTCAATCCCGAGAAAGAGGATATGAGGGTTTCTCCAGTATGGATTCGTTTGTACTCCTTGTTGTGCGAGTACTGGCATCTAGAAATCCTTCACGATATTAGGAACATATTGGGGGAGTTTGTGAAAGAAGCAAAACAAACTAAACAACTGAGGTATACTACCTTTTCTCGCTTCTGTGTCTATATGGATATGTCAAAAAAGTTACCAGAGGCCATCAATCTAAAATGAGAACATGAAGAATGGCAACATCCAATCGACTATGAACACATTCTATTTAGATGCATACAATGCCATGAATATGGACACTTCAGTCAAATCTGTCTAAATAATATCTAGCAATCCTCGATTGTCCATCAAACGTAGGAAAAGATGGATGGAAATGATGGCTTTGTACATATCCAGAACAGAAGAAATCCTCGATCAGGTCCCATGCAACAACAGAGAAGAAGCCACAAAGGGGGGATATCAAACCACAACAATCGATTCACAATTTTGAGTGTGAGGGAAGAAGAAGAAAGGTTTGATGACACGGATTACACTCAAAAACCCTATTATATCCCAAAATAACAAATCTCTTTCTGTGACCACCTTCCCATGATTTCGTCGCATGTCGACACTTCATGAAAGTCACTGAAAAAACACATAACTTGGAGGACCTGTATCTAGATTTCTTTAACTTCATTTGACATCTTCTCTACACCATTAGAAATGTATCTGAGTTAGCCAAAACTTTCTAGAAGAAACCAAAGTATGAAAATTCCCAGAAGCACCCTAAAAATGAGATATTTTTTTTATGTATATGCGTATTCCACTTTTTATACGAGACTTGTTCTACATAATCCCCACGTATTCCCTGAATTTGCGACTATTTACATGGCAAGCCATGGATCATACGCGAGTATTGGTACTGCAACCCGCATATGTCCCTTGAATATGCGACTGTTGTCATTGTAGCCCACAAATTCTTCCTGTAGATGTAAAAAAAGGATGTTTCTTGAATTTTGGGTAGTTTGGGTGGTTATGCAACTAACTCCTTCGGTTGTAACTACTTTTTCTTCAAACCTATCTTTTCATAAACATATAAATAGAGGTAGAGAGGTCCATGAGAAGAGACTTAAATCTTTGCATTGTTATGCTGGAGGAATCAAGATTCTCTTTCCCTCCACCTTTTCCCTAGAAGCCTTTTCCTTGTGTTGCAGAGCTTGGAGGCTAAGTTCCTTGGAGAAGAGAAGCAGCAAAACTAGATCAAGGTTTCGTGAGGTGCCCAACTTGAAGAGAAGGTATATTTGTACTTATTTTGATGATTAATAAAGATGTGATGTCCTTGTTCTTACTAAATCATTGTTCAATGTGTATTTGAATATCTGTTTTGATTATATGATGATGTATATCAGTTTAGGATTGTGTGTTTTAATGAACATATTCTCCTTTCATATAGTCTATTTGGTTTGAGGAAGGTATAATAATTCGTTTTGTAGGTCTCTTGGAGCAAGAGGAGAAAGAGGAGGATTGAAGGGCTGCTTGGATCAACCTTTGTTTGTTAAGGTATATATACTTATATATATATATATATTTACATAACCATTTACATATCTCTTTCAACCCCAGTACGTTGATGGCCTCTTAAACCCTAGCCATAGGAACACTTTCCTCTACAACAGAATTGGTGACTCCACAAGGGAGTGCCTCGCCTATTTGGGGTTTCTCTATCTCTATTCAAGTCTTTTGTAAGGTTCCAGGTCCTTCTTGCCACTTAGGAACACCTTCTCAGCTTGATAGTACACTTCCCCTGCCTTCCTAAGGCAGTTTGTGTTCTTTTTGGGGCCTTTTCCCACCCATACGCGAGTTGCAGACTCCACAGTCACATTTCTTGTATGTACAAATGACCTGGTATACTATCAAATTGTGTATGATACGTGACCTATCAGTAGGGAAACTCATGTATGCCCCTGAAACAATGCTTTTTCCTCATTTTTGTGTTTTTTCCTGTTGTTTGAGGGTTGTTTGGTAGGTATTTTGGGGTCCTATGTAGGTGCATGGCTCCATGGAATTAGTGTCATCCCTTTAGGGTGTTATTTATCTAGGTTGCAAGTCTTTTTGCAGCATTAGGTTTTTCTCTTTGCTCATACCCCCACCCCTTTTGCTTGGTTTGATTTTTGGCTTATGTTTATGGTCATCCTCTGTTAGTGATCTTTGTATGGGCTTTGAAGATTGTTGGTGTTAGTTTCCTTCTTCTTTTGTTGGTTAACTTCACCATTCCTAAGTAGTTGTTTGTCTCTTATGGAAGCCTCCCTTCCAAGTAGGGTTTATACCGACTTTAGGGCATTCTAGAGTCTGCTTGGTGGTTGTATAGAAGAGTTCCTTTTGCATAGTTCTTGTCATCTGCATACTTTAGTTTGTAGGTAGTTTTTCTTTTTCATTTATAAAAGAAAAAGAAAAAGAACATATAGTTGTTTAATATGCATGTAGATTAGGGTTTTGTCTTTAATGCATTCCATATCATTATTCTTGAAAAAATAAAAATAAATTGTCCTTTGGTGGCTTTCAAGTTTCTATTTGAAAAAGAGAGAGAATAGTTTTTGCTTTTTGCATTTCATTTATCTTTGCATAGTCATCTTGTTTCAACATTGAGTCCAAACACCACTGGTTTCACCTTCACCACCCCCTTTGAGTAATTACCAAACCTTTAAAATAAATGATTAATATTTAAAATTTATTAGTAAGTATTTATTTATAGGGATGACACACACTAGTCTAGGCTAGTGTTTTGGGTTAGGGATCTTGTAACCACCCAAAACTTCAAACTCAAACATAGTGGCCTATATTTTAGGGAATCCAACTTCGTTGAGAAAGACACCAGAAAGCTCCTCTCACCCAAGAGTCAAGCACGAGGTAGTGCGATGCTGAGTTGTTGGAGATACCCCTCCACTTCTCAATAAAGCAGACACTAGAGCTGTTGTACATTTGAGGACTCATCCAGTACCTCCTACCAGCCCCGTGTGGTTCCTGGTATTGTTTGGGTTTCGGGCTTTTCTATCCTGCCCATGTGCATCGACTAGACTAACGACTGTTCTGCTGGAATTTTTCCGCGATTTTGGTAGCCTTGGTATCTTGTTTGCTAGGATATTACACAGGTGGCATTTTAAGGCTATTTCCAATGCACCTAGGGTAGACTTGGAATGTAACATCAATATACAATCTGGGAGGGTGGCTGGGTGATTCCAATGCTTACACCCAAAGGGCTCTTCACGAGACACCAAGTAGCTACTCTCCTTCCTTCAATAGTTAGTTCTAGGCCCTCATCATCCCAAACTTTCCTTTGGAAGACATCTTTGTTTTCCTAGCTTGATACTTAGGACTTTTTCTAGTGGTGTGCTCTTTATACTGTTGGTTACTAGTTGAACTCAGTTGTTGGTTAAGTTTGAAACTATGGACAACACCCCTATGATCACCAACCAAGAGGTCCCCATGCTAGGAACTCCTTGTACTATTCCTCTCATAGGGAATGTTGGTGTTCCTTTGATGGCCACCTTGAATCTACCTGGATTCACCCTAGGGCTACCGGTGTGGTTGTTTTCAACTCCAACTGTCTTGAATGATCCTAATGCTTCTCAAGTAAGCTCCTTACACCACTTCACCACTTCCCCTTCACTTGTAGCTGCTTCTCTTCCTCCTTCTATGTCATGCGATGAAAATACTGATACTAGTAACCGATAGTCTAAAAGGAGTAAAAGAAGGAAGAATAGAAAGAAGACACATAAGCAAGGGGGCAGCCATTCAACCTCTACAGGTCAAGTTGAACTTCACCACCCAAAATCTATAGTTCATGTTGGGGGCACCTATCCCACCTATGTAGTTCATGTTGGATCTAACCAAGGGGGCATGCATTCAACCTCTGCAGGTCAAGTTGAACCTCACCACCTAGCCTCTGCAGTTCATGTTGGCAGAACCTATCCAACCTCTGCAGGTCATGTTGGATCTAAGCACTCAACCTCTGCAAGTCAAGTTGATATTCACCATCTAGCCTCTGCTGATCATGCTGGTAGAACCTTTCCAACCTCTGTAGGTCATGTTGGATCTAGTCACTCAGCCTTTGCAGTTCATGCTGAGGGCACCCATTCAACCTCTGCAGGCCATGTTGAACCTCCTTGTCCAACCTCTGCAGGCCATGTTCAACCCAACCACCCATCCTATGTAGTTCATTTTGGGGGCACACACTCAACCTCTGTGAAGCATGTTGATCCTAACCATTTAGCCTCTGCAGTTCATGCTAGTGGAACCCTTCCAACCTCTGCAGGTCATGTTGGACCCAATCTCTCAGCCTTTGCAGGTCATGTTGGGGGCAGTCTCTCAGCCTCTGTGTTTCATGCTAAGGACAAAGAGTCAACCACTATGAGTCATGTTGACATTGTTGAAAAGACTAACCGTTCAAAACAAAATCCCAGGTTCCCTTGTGATATGTGTGAGGGATACCACCTTAGTTATTTATGCCTTATCATGGTCATCTTGTTTTTGAACATCCTAAAGTTTTTCAGCAGCCCACCTCTCTTAGTTAGGTTAGACCCAGTCACCCAGCCTCTAGTGGTCATGTTGTGGGAAAACTCTCAGCCTCTGTAGGTCATGCTGAGAGAAAAAAGTCAGCCACTGCTAGTCATGTTGACACCATTGAGAAAACTGGTCGTTCGAAAGGCAAACTTAAGTTTTCTTGTAAGCTATGCAAGGGAGATCATCTTACTCACCAGTGCCCTGCTATCACAGAGGTTCAAAGAGTGTGGTCAGAGACTCAAGAATTTCCTGCTCCTAAACAACCTGATGTTTCTCAACAACCTACTCAACCTTTGGTTGATCAAGTGGTCGAACCAATGTCATATTTTGTCGATCCCACTCTTCTTTCGGAGAGTGATTCTGATGTGATTGAACCAAATCCATATTTGGTCAATCCCACTCTCCCTTCGGAGAGTGACTTTAACGAAGCAGTTGAATCGATTTCAGCATCGATCAATACCACTATTCTTTTGGAGAGTGATGTGTCTGCTAGTCACATTTTCTTCACTTCTAGTTCAGAAATTAATGAACAATGGGGCACTGAAATCACTTCGGATTAACCCTCATGAAGCTCTCAGATTGCTTCCACTATTAGATTTTGATCCAAAATCCGACGGTTTTTTCCGACGGCGCATGGATTTTTTCTTTTAACCGTGCCAAAAATCAGAAAGATTAAATTTTTTTTTGAAATGGTGGGGATAAGTGTCGCTTAAGCGACGGCATTTCTCCTAGGTGTCGCTTAAGCGACGGCGCAAAAATATATATCTTCCTAAGTGTCGCTTAAGCGACGGCTATCTTCCTAAGTGTCGCTTAAGTGACGGATCTAATTTTTATTTTATGATATGACCTATCATCATGGTTATAATCTTGAGTTTCAAACATTTTATATATTGTATTGGAACTCGGGTTCCAATCTTT
>LPNX010050764.1:5701-68158 GCA_001517045.1 Pseudotsuga menziesii
ATATTTTTTTTTTTAAATTTCAACAGGCGTCGCTTAAGCAACGCTTTCAACTGTCTCTTTTTCGACGCGTTTTGTAGATATCCGTCACAAATCCGACGGTTCTTGCTGTCTTTTTTCCGACGCTTTTTGTAGATATCCGTCGCTTATCCGACAGTCCTTGCTGTTGTTTTTCCGACGCTTTTTGTAGATATCCGTTGCTTATCCGACGGTCCTTCTGTCGCTTAACCGACGGCATGAAGGTTATTTTCTTAAAAAATTTCACCACTGTCGAAGATATTCCATCGCTTAACTGACGCTTTAAATTTAACCGACGGTTCCTTAGGTGTCACTTAACCGACAGTTATTTAGGTGTCGGAAACCCGACGACAAGTTTCCGACGCTTAACAAAAAATCAAAGTGTCGTACATGCGACAGGGAAGTGTCGAAAATTCGACATGACGGCCGTTGGATTTTTGGTCAAAATGTAGTAGTGTGGGTCTGCCCTCCAGCTATGTCAGAAGCTGACTGTTCTGTCTCAGTCTGTTTCAGCTTCAACCTCTCTGCTTCCTGCTTTTGTAGCTCCTCATCAAGCTTCCTCTTCTTTTCTTCTTCCTCTGCCTTAGCTGCTTCTTATGCTGTCTTAGCTGCTTCTTGGGCAGCTTTTCTTTTCTCCTCTTCCTCTGTATGCAGCCATCCTGCAGCTTCTTGTGCCAATATTTGAGCCTCTTCACTTCTCCTTTTGGCTTCTTCCTCTACCTTTTCTTGTTCATCCCCCTTTCCACCTTTGGTGGTGATTTTCTTCTTGAATCTTCTCTTCAGTGCTGTCATGTTCGGGGCATTTCGGAAGATAGATTCCTCCCTATCAAAATGGTGGGTATACTCAAAATGCACCTTGTTTTCTTTACAATGTTCCACAACTTTACCTTGGGAGTCATTTCTGTGGTAGGGCATCTCGCCAAAGTGGAACCTCTGCAGCTCTTCTACGAATTCATCAGCTTGTTTCACCCTAGTGAACCTGTAGCTTCCCAGCTTGAAGGGAAAAGGAGGGTACGCAGTCTTCTTATGTTCGAACAGAAAACTGCCTATTCCATCCAGGAACACTTGTCTGACTGCCTCCTTGTGGATAATGTAATCAGTGGTGTACTTGGGCAACAGGGAAGGGGCTCTTGATCCTCCAAACATCCTGAAGTACAGGCCATTTTCAGTCAAGTAGTAATCTGTGTATTCTTCTATCACTTGCATGGCCTCCTCTGACATACAATCACACTCCTTCAAGAAAATGAGTGTGTATAGAGGCATAAGGAGGTGTTCACAGATTTATCTGTAATGGCTGTGATATTTATGTGCCCACAATGGTTTGTAAGAAACATAGATAGGAATTCTTTCCCTGTCCCAAATGCACCTGAGACCAAGTAAAGGCTGGTTGCATAATATACAGTCTATAAGTATTGAACTCATATAAAATTCAGACCTTTTCTGGGACTCTCCTCCCAAGGCTGAGGCCAAGCAAGCAGAGAGACTGTTTGAGACAAGGTTGGCCCAGTTGAAAATTGTCCCTTGGGTTGCAACATAAAAAATGATAGGTATCCATTCTAGTTTGAAAAACTTGCCATGAGCTCTTCCAAATATTCTATTGAGCATCAAGGCTATGAATCTGTATGGATCTCTTAAACTTGCAGTATCATATTCTCCTGTTACTCTAGTCCTGAAATGTTTTCCAGTCAACATCATCCTTTTCATGGTTTCTACCAAGTCCATTCTAATGTTTTTTAACCAGTCATCAGATAAGAACACTTGGGCTTCTGGCAAGTGGTAGGCCAGAGCTACATATCCGGGGCTATATGTAGGATAGCCCTGTTTGTTAACATCTTCTAGAATCATTGTTGTGACATCTGCCCGAGGCAGAATCCACCCAATTACTTCTGAGCAGGGGAAAAGCTTTGGCCTGGTGGCGACCTTCATCAGTGCAGATCTTTCAATGTTAGCATATATGGATTCTTCTTCCAATCCTATGTCAGGAACCTCTCTTTGGGTGATCAATCTATATATTTCCCCCCACTGGTATTCATGTTCAACACCAGAAATTCACTTCGTGTCCTCGTATATGTATTCTGTCTTAGTAACAACTTCTACTTCTGGCTCTTCCTCGACCACAGGGGCCTTTTTCTTTTGTCTCTTTAACATGGTGAGCTCTTCCTATCATAAAATTGTAATATTAAGCCCTTTTGGCTGAGTGACAAACTTGTATACATCAACATGTAGTATACCATTTCTTCTATGTTTAACATGATAGCAGTCAGACAATGAAGCCAATATATGCATGTATAGCCTAAAATAACCTAACTAACAGAACTATTACAACCCAATGCACAGTGTTCAGTGACCTTGTCCATATCTAGCTTGATAGAAAAAGTTAAATGTAGTAAACATATGCAAGCTACCACTGCTGTAGGATATTAAACAATTCTATCAACAACATTCAAGATGGCAATAAATCTACATTAATGTGCAACAAGTCTCGGCTCTCTGCGCATGCCATGGTCGTTTCGCTGCGCGGGAAAGACCATAGCTACGCGGGCTTTATCAACGGCGCCATGCTTACGCACTTAGGGTCAACAAGATAAGAGCAGTGGTACACCCTCTTCCCCGGCCTAGGTTCAACATTGATCATGAATTGGGTTGCGCGGGACCGCGTAAGCAAAAATGGCTAGGGTTTGAGGATACGGGTAATATTAAAAACTCAACACAAATGGCAACCACCAAATGCTGCAGAAAAAACCACAAAAACCTCCCCCTGCAAACCCATCATCACACACAGGGTAGCTTGGTGCAGATGGCGTAACGGCCGCCTGCACCAAACCCCCATCCACTACGCGTAAGGTTGCACACAAATAGCCGCGGTCAGAATATTACTCCACGGTTAAAATGTCCCACCCCATGGCCTACTATGATACACAATCCTCAAAATATATATGCAATTACGGGGTCGATTAAACGGCCGGGAAAACAAACCACCATAGCAAGCATAACCACCAAACGCTCAACGGGAAGGGAAAGGAAATGAAGCCTACCTGGCACTGATGTGTAACTGGCGACGAGGGACCGAGCGAGTGCGATAGCACGATCTTGACAGCTTGTGACAGTCGAAACTGAAGTTGAAAATAATAATAGAAAAATAGCCCTTCGACCCCGTATATATAGTCAACCACCACGGGCGTGCAAAAGATCGGACGTCAGAGAGTTTTCTAATCGGAGGCTGAAAGTATAACTCCTTCCGCAATGGCGGCAGGCCAAGACATAAAACCGTCCATGGGGATAACCGTAACAGAACCTCAGAAGAAAAACTTGTCAGGGCCATAGTGAAACGATAGCCGCAACGGTGGAGCCGCAAAAGCTAAATCTATCCGCAATGGGAGAAAAGTTTGAATCGGGAAACAAACGGCTAGACATCGGAAGGTTAATGAACTCGACAGCCGCAACGACAGAAGTGAAACAGCTTTCACAGCCGCAACGGCGGGAGCCCGAGGCTTACGGGGTCAATGAGGATACATAAGCAGGAATCGGAAACCAAACAGGAATCAGAAGAGTCAATGGTTTGCTGTCTGCAACGACGGAGGAAATAATCATAAAAAATTTCGATGCAAAACCAAAAAGCATTCGATGTAAAACAAAGAAATCAGAAAAACAATCGAAGTCAAACTGAATATCCATCCGCAACGGCGGAAGAAGAAGTCACAATGGCTCCGATGCAAAACCAAAAGGCAGCCGATTAATACCAATCGAATCAGGAGAAAAGTTGAAGTTAAAACCAAAAATCCATCCGCAATGGCGGAGAAAGAAACGACAAGTCTTTCCAATTTAAACCAAAAAATCCACCATTTAAAACCAATGTATCGGGAGCAAAACCAAAGTTAAGACTGGTTATTCAGCTGCAATGGCAGAGGCTTTAACCAAACACTTTTCCGATTCGGACATGCTGAACATGCATCCAAAGGGAGCGATGAAGTCTGATCAAACATGAGCAGTGGATCAAACATTAGAAAAAGATCCAAAACGAGCAGTAGATCAACCCAAGCATTAGAAAAGTTTTTCTGAAAAGTTATTCGACCAAATCAAAGAAGAAAAACAAACTAATATAAGCAAAGGAGGGTCCTAAATTTTTTTAGAATTTTGGGAAATTGTTGCAGCTGCAACAATTGGCGACTACCTGGTGAACCCCAGAATTCTGAATTAACTCCTTCCCAGTGCAAGATTGTCTGAATAAAGTTGAAATATTCTAGATGTTTGTATTCCTAAGCTGGACAACCTATGCATTTAAATAATTGAGAAGTAGTCCATTCTTTGGGAAATGGTAACATCAGAAATATTGCAAGTCTGAATAACTCTTTTGAGGCCTGATAAGTGAGGTTTATTTTACCTATCCTTAGGTAGTTTCCAGCTTTGACACCACAGGATTGTAACAGATAGTAAACAACATTATCCTTTTGTTCCTCATTCCCATGCCAATTGCACTTTTGTGCCATTTGAACTTTAGTTCTTATGAGTCCTCCATTTTCCTTTCTTTCTGAATTTTATTCAGGCTCCTCTATCCCATAGTGCCCTTTTGTGTGAGAGAAGAATTATCTTTTCATCTCGCGGATGGAGAGGAACTTTTGGCAATTTGAAATTCATTCTTTTGATACTTTGCTTTGATGTGCCTTGTTTCTTTCAGGAGTTTTGACTCTTGATAGCTTTTAGCTTTTTTGAAACTATGTCATGGGATCATTTATATATGATATACTGTTTACCCTGCTTCCTTTTCGTGGGTCTTTTGCTGTCACCCCCTTGGACTTTTAAGATGTGAGATGGATGGAGCCTCGAAATAGTATTCCAGACCTACTTCACTTCTGAGTTATTTACAAGGGTTAAACAAGACTTCAATGAATGCATGACCAGTTAGGAAAACTGCTACTAGAAGACATTCTATGTTTAAAGCCCAGTCTTTGATCAAGATTTCAGTTAACTAAGAACCCTGATGTTTCCATTGCAACCAAAAGTTTGCCTCTTTATTCAAGACCAAAAATTAAAAGAAAACGACTTCAAACAGTAAATCAAAAGAAAGCATCCTCAGCTCAATAAATAAAGAAAAAGCATCAAGCATTAAAGAAAACAATCTCAATTTATTTATGTACAAAGTAAAAGAAAAGAAAAATTATTGCCCACTCCTGAAAATCTTTAATCCTGGGGAGTTAAGTGGTGGGCTGAATTATAGACATGAGTTGTTTAACCATGATCTAGCTGTGCTATTTTTGAAACTGAACACATGTCTACTATCCTACAATCATCTCTTACAGCCTGAGGAAGTTGAAGGAGCCCAAGCTGAGTGTCAATCATAGAACTGGCCTTTCTTGAGGTATGATGCTTTAGCTTACACTAAGTTAGATAGTTTCCCAGGACAGAATTAGCAGATTCATTTCCTTCCCCTAGCTTAGTGACCGTATACTTCATATAAGGCTCTCTTGAAATCTTAATCTTATTTGGGGTACCCTTGAGAGTCAATAATAGATGAGACCAATCTAAAGAAAAATAGCCTTTTAACCTGGTAGACCAATCTCTTTTCAGAATAAGCCCATATCCACTAGGTATGTCAGCCACAGTAATGTCAATAAATTGACAAATCTTGTTGTTTGCAGACAAGCGAATGAGGACATTTTTTATTTCTCCCACTACTTTGACACCTGTGCTGTCTAATTGAATTACTTCACAAAATGTGGACTTTGGCTGTCCATTAATCCTTATGCAATTCTCAAGGGGCATAACATTTACCGCTGATCTAGAGTCTACTAAGCAGTTATGCACATTATAATTCAGCACTTTTAGGGTCAAAAGAAAAGGTGGGGTGTCATCTTTTTCTTCCCAACCAGGTTCTATGTCTTCTTCTCCTGGTTGGTTCTGAGTAGGTATGTCCTCTTCAAGCTCTTCGGTTTCATTAGATGTTTCCTCACTAACCCCTATCCGTTCTTCTACAGGTTTGACATTCTTAGTAATTAGCTATGCCTCTTGGTTGAGGGTATTGGCTCTAAGTGTTTGGTCCTCAACCTTCACTTCTACCTGTCTCTTGACATTCTCCTACAGATTTGTAATCTTCGAAATTATTGCATTGTCTTCAATTGTTAAACCCATGTCCTTCGTTGTTGTAGATGTACATTCAGATTTAGGAGTACTCTCTTCAGTATCAAACAGCGAGACACCATTCCATGAAAACAGGTTATTAGTATCTTGTCCCTCTATGATCTGGTTTTTCTTTTCCTCCTTACCACTGTCCTTAGTCAATTGAGGTTCCAACAACTTATTCATCACCAATGTCATTGAATGTAACCATTGAGGACACTTCTTTTCAGAATGAGGTTGTTGGTGAAAAGTACAGAAATTATCCCCCCTACTTCTGTTATGTTTATTGATGCTAAATTTGGTGGAGGGACTTACCATTGGTTGTTATCCTCTCTTTTCGGATAGTAGGGCTTATACGTTTTCTGGACGTCCCTTTCCTTTTCCAGATCTATTATTCGGTTGGATAGCTTCTGCATCATTTTCAGCATTCCCTGATAATCATGTGAGTGATCCTTTTAGGTTTAGACAGCAGTAAAGCTCTTCTATCTGTAGTCTTCTCTCCAAGTAAATCAGATAATATTCTACACTTTCCCTCTCAGCCTATACTCTTTCAGCCTCTTCATAAGTCTCTACCAATGTAGGTTTGGCTTTCATCTTGGAAAACATGGCCAACTCAGGCCCTAGGGCTGAGGTATAATATTCAATTAAGACCTTGTCTGAGGGTCTGTCAGCTTCCGAAAAGTTCTTTAAGTATATTGAGAATCTTTGAGTGAACTTATGTACCTTTTCATTATTCTATTTTCTTAACAAACAAAGACCTTTCATCATTGAGGCATGTGTCTTTTGGGTTGTGTATTTACTTCGGAATAGCCTTTCGAAGGTGTCCCAATCAGGAATAGAGTTTGCGGGCAATCTGAAATACCAGGATGCTGCTGCTCCTTTCAGGGTGTGTGGGAACAGTCTACAAACCACATCTTCATACTCCCCAGCTCTTAGCCCTTCTAATGCTAGATAAAATCTTTGCAGGTGGTCGTCTACAGCAATCCTTTCTTCGGGGTCAAACTTAGGCAACAGCTTCAGCTTGTCAAAGGATTGAGGTAGGTTATGCAAAGGAGGTGTAAGGTTCAAAGGGGATCTAGCTCTCCAAGCTGGCAATGGGTTGGGCTGATTCACAATCACACAAGCCATGAGCACAGGTATAAGAACAAGAGTCTGAGCAAAGAGCAATGTAAGGCGAAACCAGGTTTTCCTGTTTCAAAGGTAGAACAGAAACCTGTAACTACTTAGGTCAAATTACAAGCTTCAAAACATCTGTTGGTGAGGTAATCTTGGGAAAAAATAAGTTTCCACGGCCAGCCATTCACTGGCGGCCCTCCTTCTAGCGCCAGAACTATTGAGGCCTGGAAATTCGTAGGAAACAACAGAAAGGGATTCTCCCCAGTCAACGTTCCCAACTAGCCTGTTGACTATTTGGTATAGGGAATCCATTCGGTTTGCGGTCCGGCTACCGTAGGTCAAGTAACAAAAACAAAGGTTTTATCGGTTGCGGCCCGGTCCACCGGTATTTTTGTATTTTTGATTTAGGGATGATATGCATATGCCTAACTAACCATGCAGGGTGGTGAAGGATGCAGGGAGCAGTCACAATGTGATGCGCAGGTTCTTACCTCTCGTCTTAGACTCACCAGCATCTCTGAATCACTTATGCAGGAATGAAATGAGCTAACTATCTAATTATCTATCTATCTACCTATCCCCGGGGAGCCAAAATATGATTTATTTATGAGTAATGTGGATTATTCATGCATTATAAAAATAAATTACATGTAGCTGATATTCTTATCTACAACACATGAAATATTAAAGATATTTCAACAATCAGATAGCCAACTATTTCATAAGCAACATACATTACTCACGGTGACATTTCCACAAAATGAACCAGAGATCATTTAAACAAGAACATAGGTTCAGAGATTTAGAAAGATCTCACGGTTAATGGACAGAAGCTGGAAAAACAAAATAGTTCATCTTTCAGTCATCCATAGCATAACATTTGGAAATTCCACCAATCTTTCTCCAGCAGGCAAACCATATTTCTTTATTGCAAAGAGAAATAATTCTTCTTACAATATCGCTTTCTAGTCTAACTGGGAAAAAGACCCTTTACCTTCTAAGCTTTCTACATTTATACAAAAAGGGTGAGACGGTTGGGCTGCCCAAAGTAACCTTTGGGCTTCCCAACCCTTCGTTTCCCAACATTTTACTTTTGTCAAATGTTTTTACAAAATTGTTACAAAATACAAAAATGACCACTCCTTCATGAAGAGGGTCCCACTTGGGTGTCTAGAAACTTCCTCCATGCCGAAGCTTCAGCAGCAATGCCTTCAAATGCGCAGGGTTCCAAAAACTGAATATTGATTTCAAATTTCTCAGCTTGGTTCCTCATATCCTCAATCCTAGTTGC
This sequence comes from Pseudotsuga menziesii, assembly GCA_001517045.1. Lineage (NCBI taxonomy): Eukaryota > Viridiplantae > Streptophyta > Pinopsida > Pinales > Pinaceae > Pseudotsuga > Pseudotsuga menziesii. Next base: position 14,238 of record LPNX010050764.1, read on the forward strand.
ACTTAACTGAAGCTGGTCTTCCAGAAGCTGCACACTGATAGCCGAATGATCCACCTCGCTTCTCAAGATCTGATCATCCAGGGCTTTGATATGATGCACTTTAGCTTCCTCCTCCTCATATTTCTTCTGCAAAAGCTCCAAAAATGAGTCATGGTCCGAGAAAGCCTCGAGCCGCTGCTCAGCCTCTATCTGGCACCGGTTGTAGGTAATGAGAAGTCTCCTGAAAAACTCGGTGCATAATCCTTTTGTCTTTTTAACTACCTTCTTGAAATATTCAGCGGTGTTGATGGTGAACTCTACTAGGTCATAATCCCGCTTGAGGGCCTGTTGGTCCTTTGACGGTAGTCCTGCTGGAGTTTCTTCGTTGTTTTTTAGCCTTGCCATTATGGCAGTCAAGACTTCAAGCACGTCCTGGGATCTATCCACTAAGTAAGAGGAGGTTTCCATGATTTCTTCTAATCGGCCATCTATCTGTAGAACTTTGCACCTTTCCTCCTCTATAGCAGTCTGCAGCTGCAGCATCCTAGCTTTCTGTGCCAAGACACGCTCTTTGAATGGCTGGAGGTTGACCTGTTGTTCCCTTGCTTCCTCCAGAGCAGTTTTTAGAGAGGCAATCTACTCTTGATGTTTCTTTCTCTGCTCTAGGGAGTGTAGCTCATTGGCCTGCAAGATAATATTTTGTTGCTCTTCCAACTCTTCAACCTTTTGCAGCAGCTGCTCCTTCTCCTTCTTCAGCTCTTGATATTCTTTATGTACTTTCTCCAGGCATTCTTGGGTAGTCTCCCTAGCCTGTCTCTCTACTTGGAGGGCCTGTAATTTAGCCTCAGCAACTTTCATCTCCCTCTGCATGTCTTCATACTTTCGTTTCAGCGTATTTCCTTCCTCTCTCTCTTTCCTCAATGTATCCTTCAACTGAGCAGAGGATTTTTTAGATGACTCCAAGTTAGTCATCTCTTTGTCCATGTTATCTTCTGAGGCGCTGATTAGTGCAACTCCGGCTCTCAGGGTGAATCTTGGATCTCGGTCTGTTCCTAACATAACAGCCGTATCCATTATCATTTTTCCTGGTAGACTTCCTGCCTCAACTTTCTTCTCTGTTCTCTTTACTATTCTCTTTGTTGCCCGATCATAGAAGACAGTGTTGAAGTCAGGGATTTCTTCTGCCTTTTTCTGAACAAAAGGAACTAGCTTGAGTGTGGGGACCATAGGTGTGCTGGCAGCAGGCACTTGTGGGTCTTGGCCCTTTGGGTTTTCCTTCTCCTTTGTCTGCCCTCCAGCTATGTCAGAAGCTGACTGTTTTGTCTGAGTTTGTGTCAGCTTCAACCTCTTTGCTTCCTGATTTTGTAGCTCCTCATCGAGCTTCCTCTTCTTTTATTCTTCCTCTGCCTTAGCTGCTTCTTCTGCTTTCTTAGCTACTTCTTGAGGAGATTGATTAATTAATGTCTAAGGTAGCTAACTATCAGTTGATTATTCTAACAACACCCACGCCTACCTACAGTCACGGAGGCTAACTTATCCTTCTCCTACAGTCAAGGAGGCTAACTTAGCCTTCTCCTACAGTTAAGGAGGCTAACTGGAGCACTCTGGGGGTGGTATGAGTGATATTAATGCACCTGATTGCTAACTGGTGGTTACAATCTGTTCAGCCAGTTAGTTAAGGTGCCTCCTCTCATTAAATATATTATTTAATGATTATTTATTATTATTTAATGATATGGAGTCAACAGGGGCGCCTCCACCAACTTCTGATGATCAGTTCAGCTTCATTTAACCTCATTGGGGTTCATTGAAGTCATTGAATCACTAGCACTCGATGGTTGGCTTGCTATGACATGTGTTTGATCTCTTTCAGTTGAGATTCAGTCATTTATTGCACTCTGATTTTAGTTAGGTTTTGGTGATTTAATTAGGGTTTTGGTCAAGTGGTTAACTAAGTGTGAACCAATGGCTTACATTCAGTTATTGGTTCACACTCAGTTAACCATTGTTATTGTAACCATTCATTGTTTATTAAATATATAGAGAGGAAACCATTCTGGTTCCGATTAACACCATTTATGAGTTATTTGTTGATTATTTCTTGATGAGATTGATTATTTATTCCTAGATCAATGTGCAATATTAATATGGTATCAAAGCTTATGGCATGACAAAGCTCTATCTCTCAAAAACAAGCTTTTTGACATATTTCTCCATGAAATTTGAGCAATAGCTCAAAAATCCAGCACTGCACCAGAAGCCAAGGCTTACCACTTAATACCCCAAGTAAAGAACTTGTTGATCAAGCTTGCTTGATCAACTATGCTGGGTGTCATGAAAGCCTAAAATGTGCAGGCTGTTCGACCTTACGGTGCCCCTTTTGTTTTGATTTGCAGGTTTTAACAGGTACAACTTCGAATGGACTCATCAATCCCTCTTCTCACCCCATTCACAAGCTATTCGGAATGGAAGTTGAAGATGATTGCATCTATGAAGATACGAGGTCTCTATTGGACTTGGAAAAGAGTCTTATGAGAATTATAATGACTGGCTAAATGACAGTGATAGAGCTTTTGGAGAAATATGTCTGGCCCTTTCTCCTAGCTTGCGCTACCTTATTGGTTCTGCTAAATACCCAAAGGATCTCTAGACAAAATTGGATAGAAACTTTGGCAAGCAAAATGAGGATCATAATAGCACTTTGGATATCAAATCCAGCACCACAAGAGTTCTTTGCTCAAAAGTATCGGCCTCTACTCTCTCTGAAGAAGTTGTTCAAGATGAAGATGAAGCAGAATCTTCTACACATTCAATTCGAATTGAAGAAAGTCTCCATGCAGTGACTCCTTCTCCTGATCCTCCAGAAGTTCATGAGATCTCTGATATCTCATCTCCTCATATTTCTGAAACATAAGAAGACATTCGAATCTCTGATATTGAAGAAAAATACTGCTGTACTTCCATGCAAACATTCACCTGTGATTTTCCTTTGAATTTTGTGCAAAATTTACCAGTAATTGCTTCCGAAAGTGAAGAGAAATTTGATTTTTCTCCCTCTAATGTTGCTGCTGGTGTGCCAATATGTAAAAAATTGGATATTTTGGAAGAAATATCAAATTATAAGAGTGACACATTCACTCCCCATGATCTATATCTTCCAGCAAAATCCTGCAGGATTGCATGCACAAAAATTCAGAATTTTGAAGAAAAAGACAACTGTGCATCCACCGTCTCGGTTGACCATAATTTTGGATCTGATATGAACCTTATTGGATATTATATGATATTATTTGGATCTGATCTGATATTTATTGTTTCAAAATTTCAGGTTCATAAACCTTCATTACTGCTTGTAGCTATTCTCATGAACGATGTGAAGAAACAAGTACCGCAAGTCTCCTTCGAAACTGCTGTCGGGGATTTGATTTCATTTCACAGTTTTGGATATGTTGTGAACTTATTTATATCTGATTTAATTTATGATCTGATATTATTTGGTTCATATTTTAAAATCCAAGAGCTTTCAGTCATGCTTGTAGCTGCTCTCACCAATTCTGGTGTGAAAAATCAAGTACCGCAGTTCTTCTTCAATTTTGCTGCTGGGGATTTGGTGTTAGTTTCCTCTTATCAAGTTGCTGATATTTTATTTTGTGAATAATTAGCTATTTATGAAGCTATATCATATTAAGGAGCTCAATAATTCGCTCTCCAGAGTCCCAGGGCTTCTCTACCTTTGGTCACATGCTCATCTCCTCACAGAACTAGTAAAGAGGAAGACATTCTGCATCCACTTGGACACTTGCTCCTAAAATTGGGGCTGATTTTGCCACTCATGGTTTTCTGTTCAAGGCTGCAACATATCAGTTTCTTGAGTGTTCCACACATGGTTCAAATACTCAAGAACCTTTTCTCTCTCTTCAGATGATTTCAGCTACTCTACATGGGTCCAGTTTTCACCGTGCAGCTGTTTATATTTCTGATTCAGTTGAGTGCATTGTTTTTCTTCCAACATGGAAGAATCCTCCAGAAATATTCATTTAGTTTGGATTCATAGGTTCACATGCACAGTCTCAGGATGCTGCTGCATAGAAAAACCAATTCTTGATTTACTGCTTAGTTTGAGGGGGAGTATTTTTCCCATGAGGTTTTCCCCGCTTCCTTGGTTATATTAAGCAGTTACTTTATTGTACAGGGTGACCTATGGCCTTTGTTGCTGAGGCCCTAGCATTTTTAAGCATCTATGTTTTCTAACTCTTCCTGAGTATAGCTTAAGTGGGGGTGTTGGAGACATTTACCACCATACACACTCCTGTTGGTCAAATTGGCCTAGTTAAACCACTATCCTAAGTATAATTGACATCAGTGGAGCATTAATTGACATCATCCAGTCATGCCCATGCCTACCTACAGTTAAGGAGGATAACTTAGCCTTCTCCTACAGTCAAGGAGGCTAACGGGAGCACTCCGAGGGTGATCTGAGTGATATTAATGCACCTAATTGCTAACCGTTGGTTACAATCAGTTCAACTAGTCAGTTAAGGTGCTTCCTCTCATTAAATATATTATTTAATGATTATTTATTATTATTTAATGATCTGGAGTCAATAGGGGCGCCTCCACCAACTTCTGATGATCAGTTCAGCTTCAGTTAACCTAATTGGGGTTCATTGAAGTCATTGAAGCACTAGCACTTGATGGTTGGCTTGATATGACATGTGTTTGATCTCTTTCAGTTGAGATTCAGTCATTTATTGCACTCCAACTTTAGTTAGGGTTTGGTGAGTCAATTAGGGTTTTGGTCAAGTGGTTAACTGAGTGTGAACCATTGGCTTACAGTCAGTTAAGCTAGACTCACTCATTGAATTCAAATGACCTCCTTAGGTATTCCAATTCCTCATTTGATTCAAGCTATTTTTTGACATTGTTATTGTAACCATTCATTGTTTATTAAATATACAGAGAGGAAACCATTCTGGTTCCGATTAACACCATTTCTGAGTTATTTGTTGATTATTTCTTGATGAGATTGATTATTTGTTCCTAGATCAATGTGCAATATTAATAGGTCATAAACCATAACCATATCACCTTCGGTAAATGTGTGAGGGTGGACATGGGAGTCGTAATGGGATTTTGACCATGTTTTTGTTGCTTCAATGTCTTGGAGGGTAGCCCGACGGTCGTCTATGGTTTAATCACATTGGAGGAGTCGTTCTTATAAAGTTGAAGTGTCAGGAAGGAGTTCTACTACAAGGCGGAGTGATGGGATCTGACATTCTATAGGGAGCACTGATTCAATGCCATGTACTAGGAAAAAGGGGGTGAAATTGGTTGCGGTTTTTGTGGATGTGCGGTAATCCCATAGGGCGGAAAACAACATGTGGTGCTAGTTGGTTTTGTGGTTTCCTACCATCCTTTGGAGCATTGTCTTGATGATTTTGTTGACTGCTTTGACTTGGCCATTTCCTTGGGGGTATTAGGAAGATGAGCACTAGTGTTCAAATTTCAACATGGTTGAAAGCTCAGTCCAAACAGCGTCTTCAAAGTGTTTACCATGGTTTGAGACCAATTGTTTGGGGACACCAAATCACAAAATAACATGGTTAAAGAAGAAACATCCTGCCGTTTCACTTTTCCAATCAAATGTGGGCATGGCCTCAGCCCACTTAGTGAAGTAATCAACTGCCATAATGATGTATTTACGATCGTTGGTCGAGGCAGGGTTGATTATCATGAAGTCAATTTCCTATTTGCAAAAGGGACCAACTATGACTACGGGGTGTGATGGTGCAGGGGGGGTTCTTGCCTTTCGGGAAAAGAGATGACATCTGTGATAGTGTTTGACTGCCTCTATGCAATCAGTGAAGATGGAAGGCCAGAAGTCATCGGCATGTAGAATCTTCTGGGCAATTGCCAAACCTGAAAGGTGGCCACCGCAAGCTCCACTATGATAGTCATTAAGGACTGTCATGGCCTTGTCATGGGTGAGGAAATGACGTAGGATGGTATCAATGCCTCAACAGTATAGAACATCTCCACTTGGAAGATGGAGAATGGATTGATGTCGGATGCGTCATCTGTCCTCATGGTTTAAGTGGGATGTGAACTTCTATGTGTGTAAGTATAGAAGGTTTCCCCCAAACCATGGGTCCTCCATCGATATGACGAATAGAAAATCATCAAGGAGGTCATCCTTAGGTGGTGGTGACGTGGTCGATGGGGGGGTATCTATCATGAGCACAGCCAGTGTGAGTGCCTTTGTGCTTTTTGGGGAAAGAAATTCCAAGTTGAATTCTTAGAGCACAATGACCCACTTGTCCATGCAACCTTGTAGAAGGTGATGGCTTAAGAGGTACTACATTGGGTTGGAATCAGCCACTACATGGGTATGGTTTGTAATGATGTAGTGGCACAAATTTTGAGCCAAGAAAACGACAGCGAGGGCCAGTTTCTCCTCAATTGAATATCATAGTGGGGGACTTGTGAGCTTCTGGCTGATGTAATAAATCATGTGCTCTTAGCGAGTATCATCTTCCTAGACCAAGACTCCAACAATGGAATTATCTGAACCCGACACATAAAGAATGAAGTCTCAGGTGAAGTCTGGTGTTGAGAGTAATTGCGCAGAATCCAAGGCTTGTTTGAGTGCATAAAATTATTCCTATGCTTGTTCATCCCAAACAAAGGGGATTTTTGTGAGGAGCACACGTATGAATCAGTGGGATTTTGTTTCATACTCTGGTACAAAGCAGTGAAGGAAGTTGGCCTTGCCTTGGAGGCTCTATAGTTGGTGGCGAGTTTGTGGTGGGGGGAGATCAAGGATAGCTTGAACTTTGAGGGGGTCCACTGTTATCCCTTTGTGGGATATGATGAACCCGAGCAGACGGTCTGCTAGGACACAAAAAATGCACTTTAGGGGATTCAAGCGAATTTTGTACTTGTGGATGTTATAGTTGATTTTACCACACATGATGAATCACATTTTTATGGCCTTCCCTGTCCCTCTGCAGACTCCTTAGACCCCATCGACCATCTTTGTTCCTTTTATGTTTCCAATATCATCCCTTAAAACATGCAAAATTTTCCATACATGACTTTTAAACCCTTTCTCGCATATATACATGGGTTTGACCCCTAAAACCGTGTACATCGGGATGTGTGCAAAAGGCCAAATTCTTTTGGAGTTTTCCTTGATGTGGATCTGACTCACTTGTATCCTGGCCTTCCATATGCCTTGAGATTGCTTGGATTCAACCTTTCATTACCCCATTAAAGAGCTATATAAGGAACCCTTTGGATACATTGAAGGCATGAGGAATTGAGAGAAAGAAAACTATAGTTCATTGTTGCCGGAGCTTATACTTGAGTCTACATCCCTTTGTCCCTTGGAGCACTTTTGTGTTCTTCCCAAGCTTTCCCTTTGCTTGTGAGATTTCTATCGAGAGATGGAGGATTGAAGTGGTGGAGGCCCAAGTGGGGGACTCAGTTTCTCCGATTCGCCGACATGCCGACAGAGGTTGTCTCTATTGTAATATTTGTTTTATATTAATAGAAATATCTTTTCCTGTCCAATAATGTGTATTTGAATGAATATTTGATCCATGGATGATTTCAAATGTTTATATGTTATTGATTATATATGCTAGAGTATATCTAACAAGATTATATATAGCATGCTTGTCTTGTTTATTGAATGTTGAGGAAGCAATTTATCAATTCAACCTAGAGTTGGAAAGCTCAATGGGGATCTACATCAACCATCCAGAATAAGGTACAAATTGAGATCCTTTAGTGTTAGATATTTGGTTTCTCTTGCATATAGGAAAGGATTCATTTCTAGAGTCAAGCTATCTGTTGTGGTACCCCAAGCCATAGGAATTTCTCTTCGTAACAGAATTGGTGACTCCACTGGGGAGTTCCTAGCAGTTGTCATTTGGGGGTTTTTATCAGCATTCAATGTTCTTGAATTGCTCTTATTTCTTTGTTTATGAGTCGGCTCTAGGGGCATGTTTTCCTGGTAGTTTCTGATTGGTGTGAATTTTGTCTTAGTTTATCTATTTTCCTTTCTTTTTATACATTTTTCTTCCTGTACGCGAGTTTTTAACTCACAGTCGCGTATACATGCAGCTTTGACTACTATATCCATGTACATACGTAGGTTCATTGTGAACAGTCGCGTGTGCCCTGAGTTTTTCCTTTTAGAGGAAGATGGATTGTTACTGGGTGAATTTTGATGATTGCTAAGTCTCCTTTGATACTGCTAGAGTCTGTATGCACCTCTGTTTCTCACTAGAGACACCTTTTCTTTAGGGAAAATTTATTTTTTAAGAATGTTCTTGTAATTGCATTTTCCATTTTTTGTTTTGGGATTAGTGCATTAGATTTCTTTTACCTTAGTACTTTGCCTGAGTGCTATTTGATTGTGCTTGCAGAGTTTGGGGGTGGTAGAATCATTATTTTTCTTTAGTATCTCATTTTTATTCAAAAAATCCAAAAATATTTACTTATTTGCATCATTATGCATTGCACTTTGCACTTTGCATGGTACTTTCACTAGGTTTGCTTAGAGAAGTATTAGTTAGGCTTTCATATAGGAAAAACTGCATTTGTCATTTGAAGAAAATTTTGCATTTCATGTAGTATAATGCCCTATTTTTCATTTGACACAATGCATTTGCATTGATTGTTAGGTGTGCATTTTACTTTGAGTTGCGTCATAACACCATTGGTTGCACGGTCATCTACCTTTTTGAGTAATAAAGCCAAATAAAATCAACGCCTAATTAAAATGGATTACACTATTTTCTTTGATAGGGTACACCAACAAGATTAGGTTTTAGGGTCTTGGAATAGTTCATTGTGAGTAAATTCTCCAAGACCACTAAACAACAACATGTATGTGTCTGTCTAGGTGAGAGTGTGAAATTCCTTGGTATAATTAGTGTTTCTCAGGATCCTCCTCTTACAAGGGAGTTAAGCACGAGATAGTGTGAGTGTTTATTGATTGGGATGACCCCTAGTCATAACTAAGTAGCACCGGAGATATTTCTAGGATTGTATTTGTATATAGGGGCTCTTTCGAGAGTTTTGGGATTTTCTACCCTACCCATACGGTCAATCCCACGTACGAGTGTCCGCCTGAGCATTGATTACATTGAGGTGACCTTAGTTGCCTTACCTAGGTTATCGAGGGGGTACTTTGCAGGGGTTATTCTGCAGGTGTCCCAGCTAGGTTGGGGCTGGACATCACAATTGCTATATTTGTTGAAGCTGAGGGACACAATAATTGGTTACGAACCTCTGCTTTTTGTGTATGGGAGTCTTAAGCCTCTCCTAGGCAAGACATACCTTCTTCATTCGGGGGCTCACATATCCTACCCTTGTTTGCTTGTGATTGGATTTATATTATATTGGTGTATGCTCTGTGCACATTAGCTTGCTTAGGGTTTGCATAATTAGAGAGTCTTTTTCATTTTTTGAGTCATTGTGGATTCAAGTGCGACACCTAGCCATTCTCATCATTTAGCAGGACTTTCTCCTTCTACATCTCCTCCTCCTTTGGGAGAGAGAAATAGACAGTCCAGGTGGACTACTTCTCACATTGATTCACACATGATGGGAGATCATGAAGATGAAATTCCTGAGTTGTCTTCTCCACCTTAGGAGGTTGGAGAAGATGATCCTACCCCTATGTATGATCCTTCACTTGATATACCTACACACTCTAGGTTCACTCCTTCACATGATATACCTACACACTCTGGGTATGTTCCCTCATCCACATGTCGTCAGTATTGGATGCCAGGTGATGAGAATCATCGTGAACCTGTGAGCACTATTTATGTTAGTTATGGCATGCCTAGCATCCCTACAGATGACCCGGCATTCCAGGCCGAGTTGAAATTTGATCTTAGCACTATGCTTGGGGGCATTCCCATTCCTTTCCATGAGGAGATATTTGGGAGCACGAGTCACATTTCACCCGCCATCCCAGCGGTGAAGGATACATCACATGTTCATCCTAGACCTAGTGCTAGTAGTCCTATTCGGATACCAGAGCCAAGACAAGAAACTATAGGGAATACCACTTACGTGATTTCACATATCCCTTTGTCCTCTATTCCTAGTTATTCAAATGCTATTCCTCCCCCACATTCAAGTGGTCCTTCAGGCCAAAATGTTGCTATGAGTCATGTGTGTACTACTGCAACTCATGTAGTTTTGTCTCAAATTCAAGTACCTCCTGTTGTGTCGGGAGGATGTATTCCTACTTCTGGAGGTCATATTCTTACTTCTGGAACGTCTATTCCTACCTATGGAGTTTCTCACAGGACTTCTTATGGACCATATTATGGACCACAGTATGCACAAATTTATTCACCTTATGGGTACGAGTATCAACAACCTGCTTACTCCCTGAATTATGGCTTTGTAGCCCCAAATAATCAAGGTACACCACATTATGGTGCTTCCATGCCACCCTACATGGGTCAAACAGGAGGAGGATATTATGGCCATGGCCATGGTGGTTATGGTAATCAGTCCTAAGTGAACCAAAATTATCAGGGAGCACCTCATAGACCTGCTCAACCTAGGCTCCCTTTCCTCGCATCATTAAATCTTCCTGACTTGTTGAGACTAACGAATGATTTGGTATCTTATGACCCGGCCTGGCCGACTGTCCCTATGAAGCTTCCCTCAGACATTCCCAAGTTCAAGGGAAAACCAGGAGAAGATCCAAGTGAACATGTTACTACATTTCATCTATGGTGCTCTTCTAACTTCTTACACAAAGATTCGATCCATTTAAGGCTATTTCAATGCACCCTCATCGGGCCTGTCGTGAAATGGTACATAGAGCTACCTAGGGGGGAATTCACTTTGTTCGATGACCTAGCTATGAGTTTTTTCAACCACTTCCAACTACCAATGTGTTACGATGTTGGTATAGAACTCTTGTCGACATTTCAGCAAGATAAAGCCACACATATCTCAGACCATATCCAAGAGTGGCGTAGACAGAAGAGATTGATTAAAGCCTTCATACCACTGGAGTTTCTCCTCGAGTGGTTCCTTAAGTCGTTACTACCTTATATAGAGAAGGATGTTTCTATATCCAGAGTTCAGAACGAGGAGCAAGCAATTTTTAGGGTATAGGAATTGGACTTGATTTATGATCAATCTAGTTTGTTATATGAGATCATTCCTAATGCTCTGCATTATAGTTTCGACCCTAAGGTAAAACCAGGACCACATGCCGATGGCTTTATTAGTTATACAAGTACCAAACCTGCGGATTCAGTTTTGAAATAGGTCAGTCAATTATCTATCAACCAATATGCTTCAGGACAAGCCATGGCTTCATCTCAACCCACCCAAACGGCAAGTGTGCTTTCGGTACAATCATCAGACCAGAAGGGTAACCAGCCACCCAGAAGGAATAAGAAGAAGGGTAAAAAAAATCGTAAGGTTGGGAATAAGAATGGAAATTCCAATTCTAATGACAAGAATTCCCAAAATTCTGGGGGGGGAAAGCAGCCTAAATGTAAGGTTAAGTTTCCTTGCAAGTTATGTAAGGAGGACCACCTCACTCACTTGTGCCCTCGGATAGAAGAAGCCTCGAGGTTCATAGCACAGGGCCCAACTGTGCTGACTAACCCTTCACCTCATAATAAAAATATGAACTTGAGGACCCGTGATCAATTTGGTGGGGATCAAGATCCACCAGAAGCTTGTACTGGTCATGGTTGCATTAACATGGTGCACACTACTAAGGTTGTGACTTGTGCGAAGGAATATGGTTCGTCACAACCAGACCTTTGAAAGGAACCTGCTCCACTTGAGATTCCTTTGTGTATTGAAAAACCTGTGGATAAACTTGAAGTTGATCCTCGCATTCCTAAGGGAGTCCTAAAGCATTTGGGGCACAATAATAATACCCGAGCCACCCAGAACTATTTTGTTGTCAAGGATTTGGACCACACTCCTTGTGTAATGTCTGCACTCGAAGTACTTTAGAGTTGTCCTTTGCAAAGGAAAGCTTTTCTTTCTACTCTTTGTGTTAACGATGATAATTCTTCCTTTGTCATCAAATTTGAAACCGCGGGACTACAATCTCGCTTGCTTTACTATGTGTCTCTCTTGATTCATGTAGAATGTCTTAACAAGACCGTCAAGCACACTGTGATTGACGAAGGCGCTGTTGCTTCTGTGATGTCTTTGGCATGTTGGAAAGGTTTGGGTTCCCCTGAGTTGTCTAAATCTGCTACCATGTTGACTGTGTTTGATGGTAGATCATTTCGATCACACGACATTCTTCCTTCTCTTAAGGTTTGTTTGGGAGGGAAGACCATTGCGATCGAGGTCGAGGTGGTTAAAGCGCCCCTTGACTACAATCTGTTACTGGTTAGAAATTGGATGTACATTATGAAGGCCATATCTTCTTCTCTATTCTGGGTTGTATGCTTTTCATTTAATGGGAAGATAGCTATGATTGATCAAATGTCATTCAAGAATCCGTCTGTTACCGCATCTTCAGGAGCTTCTGTCCCGATTGTCATGCACTCTCAGCCGGCAACTGGGACTGTGGGTGTGGGCATGTACCCATCCCTTATGGAATCATTTAGTTTTCCTACACCTAATCTTATGATTGGGTATACTTCCAGTGAGGATTTTTCATCATTGCGTTCAGTGTCTTTTCGCACCATTCATATGGAAGATCCTTGGATTCTTCCTACACAGAGTCCTTCGCGTGAGCCCATCGAAACGGACGTGTCGTTGCATGCAACTATGATAGCATATCAAGCTAATATTGAATGTGTTGCAGAGTCTAGTCCTTCCTCTTCACAGATGGAGGAGGAGGACCCATATGTGCTTCCTACATGGGCAGTTTAGTCTTCTCACGCACATGACTGCCTTGAAAGTGTTTTTCCTTCAGATGAAGCTATTATTGAGGCCATGTATGGGGTTGAGCCACCTTGGGAAGAGTTGCATCATAGATCTTACTTCCTTCCTAAGCTTGACCATTTGGAGCATGAGGACATTAGGGAGGTTCTTAATGAGAGAATTGGTAGTCCCATGGTTCCATTAAGCTCTCTTGGTCCGATGGCTGATGGAAACATGGTAAATATATCTCTTACCATTCCTATCAATATCTCTCGCCATCCTGGAAAAATTGAGAATGTCTATATTGGGGTAGAATGTTCCCATGCTGAGATTCAAGAGTATACCGAGCTGTTCAAAGAATTTCATGATGTATTTGCTTAGTCATATGAGGAAATTCTAGGTATCGACCCTCACATTGTTGAGCATGAAATTAAAACTTATCCCAATGCTAATCCTATTCGACAATGCTTGCATGTGGTGAATCCTAGGAAAGCACCCGCGATTAAGGCTGAGATATAAAAGATGTTGAATGCCAGTTTTATCTATCCTGTTCCCTTGGCAGAGTGGGTTTCAAACCCCATTCCGGTTGATAAGAAGCACGGAACGATCCGTATATGAAATAATTTTCGTGACTTGAATCGTGCCTATCCTAAGGATAATTTTCCCACACCATTTATTGATCAAATTTTGGATGAGTGTGCAGGAAGCAAGGTATTTTCCTTTATGGATGGATTTTCTGGATATAATCAGATACAGATCAAACCTGAGGACCAACATAAGATTGCCTTTATTTGTCCTTGGGGTACCTTTTCATATCAGAAGATGCCTTTTGACCTTAAAAACGTTGGAGCCACTTTTCAACAGGCTATCATACCTTGATCTTACATGATCTCAAATCGGTTATTGAAGTCTTTTTGGATGACCTTGCTGCTCATTCTCGTCTGAGGATGCATCATTCCTACCATTTGAGATTAGTGTTCTAAAGGTGCTTCCATTATTTGGTCAGGTTAAATCCTCACAAGTGCATCTTTTGCGTGAAGTCTGGTTGCTTATTAGGTTTCATTATCTCCAAAGAGGGTATAAGAGTCGACCCTTTTAAGGTTGAGGCAATACTTCAATTGTCTCCCCCGAGAAACATTAGACATATTCAATGTTTGCAGGGCATGGAAAACTTCTTATGAAGATTCATCATGAACTTTGCCAATTTGACTAGAGGCTTTATGCATCTTTTGAAGAAGGACACTACCTTTTGCTGGGATGAGCGAACCCAGGAGTCCTTTGATGCACTTAAGCGAGCCTTAGCATCGGCCCCGGTGATTAGTCCACCCGACTATAGCCGTTATTTTCTTCTTTATGTCGCCACATCTATGGAGACGATTGGTATGGTTTTGGTTCAAGAGGATGAGGAGCTCCAAGAGCATGCCATATATTATCTGAGCCAGAACTTTATAGATGTAGAAATCTGTTATTCCCATGTGGAGAAGCTTTCCTTAGCTACCATTCATGCGGTTCAAAGATTGAGAAACTATATTCTCCTTCGCCAGACCTTGGTGGTTTCCCATGTCAATCCATTTCATTTCGTCCTGACTAAAAGGATGATAGGGGGAGAGTATAAAAAGTGGATTGTCATCTTGCAAGAATTCGATCTTGAGTTTGTTTCAGCAAAATTGAAGAAATCGTTGATTTTTGCGGAGCTTATATCTGATTTCCCGAGTGAGGAGGAGGAAGGTTGCGAAGATACATTTGTTGATGAGCACATCTTCTTAATCTCAACTTTGGATCCATGGTATGGGGATATTATCATATATTTACAAACATTGAAGGTCCCTACTCACCTTTCATGGGATGAACGATGACGATTACGTCATGTATCCAAGAATTACCTCATAGTGGATAACACATTGTACCGCTATGGGGTAGATTCAATTTTACGTCATTTTTAAACTCATGAAGAGGTTGAGGTTGTGCTGAATGATTTCCACGTAGGGGCGTGTGGTGGTCATTTATATGGGCTTTCTACAACCCAAAAAATCTTGAGAGTGGGTTATTTATGGTCATCGATCTTTAAATATTGTGTTAATGTGGTCAAGAAGTGCCACCATTGCCAGGTGTTTGCACGTAATATGTGCTTGCATCTTGCCCCCGTTACATCCAATTATCACCGCCGGTCCCTTCACTAAGTGGGGGCTCGATTCATGGATTGCAACTAGCTTCAGCTAGGGGGAATCATCATATTATCGTGGCTGTTGATTACTTCATGAAATGGGCTAAGGCTATGCCCATAATTAAATTCGACTGTGAGATAGTTGCACACTTCGTATTCAACTAGATTATTACTTGGTTCGGTATTCCGAAAGAGCTTGTCACTGACCATGGTAGGCACTTTCAGAATTGGATGATGGAAGAGTTGGCCTCGAAGTTAGGGTATAAGTAGGAGCATTGTTCTTCTTATTACCCTCAAGCGAATGGACAGGTTGAAGTAGTGAACAAATCACTCAATTCCATTCTCCAACTAACCATTGCACAAAGCAAGACCAATTGGCATATCATGTTATATCCTGCTTTGTGGGCTTATAGGACCACAGTTAAGAATGCAACCAGTTTTTCTCCATATCAGCTTGTACATGGAGTGGAGTCTGTATTTCCGGTTGAGTGAAAAATCCCTTCTTTGAAGCTAGCCATAGAACTCTTACTAGACACTTCCCCATTTGAGGAACATTTGGTTCATTTAGAGCAGCGCTGAGATGATTTAGTGGCTCTAGAGGTGAATAAACATCGCGTTAAGGTCCAGTATGATAAATCTATCCATCCAAGGAAGTTTAGTGAAGGAGATTTGGTCATTTTATGGGATCAAGCTAAAGAACCATTGGGGGTAGGAAAATTCAACCCCATGTGGCATGGTCCTTATGTGGTTAAACGTGTGTTAGAGAAGGGTGCTTATGAGATAGTAGATTACAAAGGGACAACCTTGACAGATCCTAGAAATGGGATCTATCTTAAAAAGTACTATGCTTGATTTTCAGACAGGGATGACTATTGTATATTATTGTACATCATTTTGCATAGTTAGGTTTTTCTTATGGTGATCGAGTTTGTTGATTAGCTTCCGTTTCTTATGGTAGATATCAATGGAGTCTTCCATCTATATAGGATTCACGGATGGTGCAAGCCATCACACTCAACACTCAGCTTCTGCTGCTTGGGTGATTTATACTCCTATGGGTCAAGTATTGTCTTCAAGAGGCATATGTTTACGGCCTTATTCAAACAATGTTGCTGAATATAGTTCCGTTATTAAGCTTCTGCGGGATGTCATTTCACATGGTGCTCTATCTCTTGAGGTACGCCTTGATTCAGAGTTGGTAGTGTCACAACTTAATGGCTTGTATCATGCTAGAGATCCAACATTATTACGGAGATTCTTACGTGTGAGATTGTTAGAGTGACAATTTGACAACATAACATACATACATGTTCCAAGAATTTATAATCAAGTTGTTGACTCATATGCTAACTATGTGTTAGATTGGAATTTGTTTCATAGATAGTAAGCTCATCACAAACATACATTTTTACACATGTAAATAAATAAACCGATCATCATAAAAGGTTTTCATTAAACATCGAAAATGTGATAATACATAGTGGCATAATACAAAAATGGGGCTTCCGATCCAGTAAAATATAAATACATGGTATCTAAGCTTGGGGAGGAGGAGGGGGGTTCTGATCATGGAATGTCACCACAGCTCTAGCTAACCATCGAAACAACCGCACCCATGCTCATGGCACACCCACCACCTAACTCTGGATGGCCTTAGGCAGGTCCTTGACCTGCGTCATAAGTACCCTGTGTGTCAGCCACACCAAGTTGGTATGAATGTTTTGGAGCATTCGCTCCGCATCCACACCCGTAATATCATCTCCTGTTCCCATCCATCTATGATGAGGGAAGCCTTCAGGCCGCCGTGGTTCTACATCTGCATACATATGACAGGATGTCACTATGTGTTGTCACATAAAAACATGTATTTTTGATTCCATATATATATATATATATATATAACTCAAAAAATCTAAAAAGATGGTTGGGATTTGTTACTAATTTCACCATATGCCAATCCTGGTGGTAGTGGCATGTCGGGATCTCCCCAAAAATCTATCCCCGCATAGGGGTAATCATCGATGGCAACTATCTGTCGCTGCCACCATGGAAAGAAATCAGCTGGATAGGGGTTGGAGACCCTACCTCCACCCAATCTATGCATTGCATCTTCCCAATGTTGTTGGGACGGATATCGAACCCCGTGAAGAGGAACATCAACTCTAGGGCTCAATCCCAGAACACGCTCAAAGAAAAACGTGTTGAATATGCTACTAAAACTGAAGTTTCGTACTCTTCCCATCTTGCACTCGTTGAGATGGTGCTTGATATTTCCCAATAGTGCAGTGCTCCAATCATAAACCATGGGTCTCATACACTCCACTGCATAGAACATTAGAGGCTGTGAGGTCTGGTGGAGTGAGGCTAGCCCTGCTATCCTGCCCAGTGTCAGTAGTATGGCCTTTAGTCCTAGCACCTGTATGGTGTTAGTTGGGATCTTACTACCGACCTTCTTTGTGTCTGGATAACAATACACTGCTATGTACTCATCTATGGTAAGGCCACCTCCAGGCCCACGAAAACGTAGATTCACCACCTTCCCCCGTCGGGACAATCCAGTAATAAATTATATGTCCTCCACTTCTATGGTGAGGGACATCCCGTCAATATGGAAAGACTCTAAGTATGGATCCTAGTAGTCTACTAGCATCTGCAGTAGTCTTGGTTTGGACCTTAAGCCACCAAGACACCAAAACTTGTAGAGCTCGCATGCACGAAGAGCCTGTTGTGCCATTAGATCACCTCGTACTGCTTCTTCTACATCCCCGTGCTCATGTTCCCTCGATTATAGAACCATCTTACACATTTGATTCAAGTTTGGGTCATTAGAAGTCTTAGAAAAATTGAACACAGCTGCATACACGACTGTTTACTAAACATCTATGTATGTATGCAACTTTGAAGCCTTTTTCTGCGTATATCCAACCCTATACGTGGAAAAATCCTCGATTTCCACGTGGGCTGTGGCGCATACTTTAGGGTGGCCTAGAAATCAAACTGGACCATGGAAAATTGAAAAATTTACATGAAAATGAAAGAGCAGGGCATGGGAAATTACTTGGTAAAAACGGTGTCGGATTCCGCTGGCTGGGTCTCCTGGAATTCGCGTTTGAAGTTTTGAGATCAATTGGGTAAAAATTTCAAATGTTATATAATGTTTTGAATTTTTTACTATTTATAGAAATTTTTCAAATTTTTAGAAATTTTTCAAATTTTTGAAAATTTTTACCCCCTTTTCTATAGTTTCGAACCGTTTCTGACCCTTTTGGATCATTTTTTATTAATATATGATGTAGGAGACTGTTTTGAGCGCATTCTCGACCATTGTTTTGACCCGTTAGTGCCGATTTCAGGTATCATGTTTAAACTGGCATATAGGTTAGGTTTCACCTCCATTGCATTTTGCATGACCTTATGACCATTTCATTATAACCATAGCTACAAACCCATTCTATCCTGTCACGGAACCTTCTTGCTGTTTTAGAAGTGGCATGATTAAAATGGTATAGCTTGACCTTACATGGGTACCCTAGTTAGCTCCTTATTTGCATTTGGAGCCCATGCTAACAGTTTTGTCCTTTAGGGTGTGGGAGTCCATTGTATAGTATTGCCATGACATTTCGCAAGAGCCTCATACTCCTCTTGATATTTTTCCGGCCTGTTTTCCCCCGAACTCCCTTATGTCAAGTTGTAATTGCATTATCATGAGCTTTGCCTCCCTCATTGAGCCTTATACCAGCTTCCATGAATTTGAGTATCAGCCATATAACCTGACCTTGTCTCATGTCTAGCCACATAGAACCATTTTATATATCCTTTGTAGTTTGATTCCCTATTTTTACCAGGAGGGGACCTTCCCCCGAGTGTCGCTATCCTACACATGTGTCCTTGCATTGAGCATAGGTATGTTTCACTGCTTGCAGCTAGTTTGTTTTCCCATTTGACACTCGTCTCCTCCTAGTCTGTAACTTTAAAGCGATTTTATTCTTTTTCAAGCTTTTCAAATATTTGGAAAAGTCAAAAGAAATTAAAAAAACCAAAAATCCAGACAAGAAAAGATGTTATCTTTGGCAGCAGTCGAGACGTGTTGCCTTCGAACAGAGCATTGTATATCACATCCGTTGGTTGGGTTAATAGTTTGACTTTACGAGCTGTACTCGTTTATCTGAGTTTATCTCCACCGACCGGTTAAGCTTCCAGTCCCTATGGAGCCTCTGTCGATGCCTCCTTTGTCACAAAGATGTCCCAGTTTTGCATATCGAGTCTATGTTTCCTACATTCAGTCACCATTAGCCTTTATTCTCTTGCTCAAAGGAAGTTGAAACCTAAGTCGGCCATTCCTCAGTTATCTTGACTTTGCATGTCGGTCATTCTCGGTACAGTTATTGGTTCGTGCACCTTATGATCGAGTCCTTCCACATTATACAGCGTTGCTGAATACCTCATGTTGGATGATGGGGTATGCCTTAATTCCCTCCTTCCAGCAGATTTCATCCCATAGACTTCAGATCATTTATTCTAGGATAGGAATGTAGAGTCATTTTTTAATGCCTTGAGACTTGCAGTCATCAGTGGCAGGTTCTCTCGCCATCAACAATTTTTTTGGAATACATCAATGTCCCCTGATCGATGGATTCTCTCAAGTGCTCGACCTCAACACAGTTATTCACACTTGTTAGTTTGCACTCTAGTACCTTGATTCCCATTTTCATTATCGGTGGGTGATCTTGCATCTATTAACGGTATACATCAATGACAGGTAATCAGACGATGGACTACTATGTTCAACCACGACACCTCTGTTCACATAGTAGGACATGTACTCGTAGCGGTTTTTGTATAAGGCCTTCCAAACTAGTGGCATCTCTTATATGCTACCTCCTTGATCATGCTAGTGTTCATGAGATTTCATCTCATGTGACTTGATTCCAGTATATGTCAAAAATTTCCAGCCATTATGGATATCTTGATCCATTATATATCTTCAGTCTTCATGGAGATCATGATCCTTCGTATATCTTCATCTTGGAGATTCTGATCTATTTATATTGTACGTGGCGATGACCACATATGTCATATTGTATCATGCCTATTCATGGCCATTGTACTCTTATGTATCCGGGACTGCTATATGTATTTGCAGTTATGTGCAGAGTTGTATCATTGTATAGTGCTGATTGGATGGTTGGTTCTTCCACTAGGTTCTTCATCACTTCACTTCTAGGATGGACTTATAATTTATTTCAGCCATTGTATGACCCCTCTGACCTCACACATGAGGGGGCATCTGTTATAGTTGATTTTACCACACATGGTGAATCACATTTTTATGGCCCTTCCCTGTCCCTTTGCAGACTCCTTAGACCCCATGGACCATTTTTGTTCCTTTGATGTTTCCAAGATCATCCCTAAAAACATGAAAAAATTTCCCTACGCGACTTTTAAACCCTTTCTCACGTATATATGCGGGTTTGACCCCTAAAACCGCGTACAGTGGGATGTGTGCAAAAGGCCAAATTCTTTTGGAATTTTCCTTGATGTGGATCTGACTCACTTGTCTCCTGGCCTTCCATATCCCTTGATATCACTCAAATTCGACCTTTCATTACCCCATTGAAGAGCTATATAAGGAACCCTTTGGATACATTGAAGGCATGAGGAATTGAGAGCAAGAAAACTATAGTCCATTGTTGTCAAAGCTTATACTTGAGTTTGCATCCCTTTGTCCCTTGGAACACTTTTGTTTTCTTCCCAAGCTTGCCCTTTTCTTGTGAACTTGCTATCGAGAGATGGAGGATTGAAGTGGTGGAGGCCCAAGTGGGGGACTCAGTTTCTTCGATTCGCAGACGTGCCGATAGAGGTTGTCTCTATTGTAATCTTTGTTTTATATTAATATAAATATCTTTTCTTGTCCAATAATGTGTATTTGAATGAATATTTGATCCATGGATGATTTAAAATTCTTATATGTTATTGATTATATATGCTAGAGTAGATCTAACATGATTATATAAAGCATGCTTGTCTTGTTCATTGAATGTTGAGGAAGCAATTTATCAATTCAAGCTGGAGTTGGAAAGCTCAATAGGGATCTACATCAACCGTCTGGAATAAGGTACGAATCGAGATCCTTTAGTGTTAGATGTTTGGTTTCTCTTGCATATAGGAAAGGATTGATTTCTGGAGTCAAGCTGTCTGTTGTGGTACCCCAAGCCATAGGAATTTCTCTCTGTAACATTGGCATCGCAAAAAGACTTGTCGCAAGTCGTCTATATGTTGTGCTTGTTTTGGTGATCGAGCGGTAAGGTCATCCAGGTAGACCAATATGATGTGTATTAGGTCATGGAAACAATATCTCATCACACGCTGGAAGGTGGCTCCAGCATTCTTGATACCAAAGGGCATTACTCAATATGCGAATGTGCCCCACGGGGTAATTGTGAATGTAGTCTTGTAACGATCTTCTTTCCAGATCTGAATTTGGTTATATCTAGAAAATCCTTCCATGAAGGAAAAGACCTCATGTTCGTCGCATGCATCGATAATTTGATCGATGAAGGGGGTTGGGAAGTTGTCTTTGGGACACACCCAATTCAGATCATAGAAGTATGTGCAAACACAGATGGTACCCTTTTCTTTATTCATGGGAACAGGATTTGAAACCCAGGTAGTGTAAGCAATGGGGTAAATGAATCCGGCTGTGTGCAGCTTCTCTATTTTGGTTTTGACCATGGCAGCTTTGGAGGGATGGATGGGTCATTGCTTTTAGCACACGGGGACCACATCAAGCCATGTGTCGATGTGGTGTTCCACAATGGATGGGTCCATCCCATGCATTTTAGTGTAGGACCAGGCAAAGATGTCACAAAATTCTTGGAAGAGCGCTTTGTAAGAAGAGACTTCTTCTGAGGAGAAAGATGCCCCCAGCATGATTCCGTCAACCACCTCAGGATTGGTTGAGATGTTGATTTTGATGGTTGGAAAGATATTGGCCATGTTCCCTTCTTTGAAGGAATCTGGTGTCAGGATGGGATTCTTGAACCAATCGACTTTCCCATGAATGAAATCCTTTGTTTCAACAAAAAACTAGCCAGACTGTGATACAATTTCTTTGGGGAGGAAGAGTGAGCAGTGGTGCATGTCGTCCCATGGGTATTCTAGAGTGGTTAAGGCTTCAAGTATCTCCTCATCACTACAAAAGCAACAAAGAGATAGGTCTGATGCACTATCAATGATGGTGGAGATAAGAGGGTCTGTGGAATTGGACATCATGTAAATGGACATGGTGTCTGAAGAAGGAGGTGGGGGATGGACTTCTTTGATCAAAGTGATCTCAAATTTAAGGGCATGTTGTCGAAGGTTGGATAGGGTGATTCAAAACTCAGACAAGTCCTGGAAGTGGTGAGAATAATGTCCATACAATCCGTAGAGGGCACAAGCATGGTTTGTTCTCAATGACTTGTTTCTCACTATTGGCCTTCTTGAGAGTTCAACCACGGGGATGTTTTCTGTTGTATCCATGGCATCCAAATGCATGAATATTATGAGAATCTCATGGAAGTTTGGAGTTGCATGGCCCAGTTCTTAACAGATGATGTAAGGTGGGATCTTTCGAGGTTCAGTGATATCTTTCACGTTTTTTCCCTTGGCCCTTTTTGGGTGGGGCTGTGTAGGTGCGGGTGTGGTGGTTGGTTTTTGCGGGCTAGGTGGAGGATGATATTAGACCACAATGGGTTGCATAGGGGTTAAGAATACCTGGGGCATCAGAGGTTGGGCCAGTGGATCGAGGTACCACATGGGAATCTCCAATGTGAAATTGGGTAAGTTTAAGGTAGCCATTACTAGCTTACTCATGACGCCAAGCGGTGAAAATAGGAAGGGAATTATGTGGACTGGGGAGGAGACCAAAAAAATCCCTGATGGTTTCATGTGGGGAAGGGGTTGTGGTTTTGGCTGTGCATAATGCTGCAGTTGCGGATGATCTTGTGGTTGTAGATGATGTTGCGGCTGCTATTGGGGCTACGGCTACGGTTGATGTTTAGGTGTAGCAGTGCTGGATGAGAGCATGCACAAATCCACAGTCTCATTTGGTGTCGACGGTGGTGACACTAAGGGGAAGGAAGCCATCATGGTGGTATCAGCAAACAACCCAGGGCCCACATTCAATAATGGGGAGGTTGGTATGTTCTCGACCATGGTGTTGGCCACAGGGATAACATTGGCTGGTGTGGTTATCCCTTGCGGATCAATGGTATTGATCATAGGGTAACATTGGTTGGTGCAGTTATCCCTTGTGGATCGTGATAAGTTAGTTGGTCAACCGTCATGATTTTCTCATTATGAGGGAACATCATGAGATGAAAAATAGTTCATGCTACAACTCTCATGGTGTGCATATAACTTCTTCCAAGGAGAATATTATAGTCCAACTGAGCATTGACAACCTCTATGTTAATCAATACTATTTTCTCGGCTAATGTGATGGGAACATGTGGAATAATACCTTGGTATTTAGTGGGGTGTCCATCATAATCCCGCAAAGTAGTTGTGGATGGTTAAAGAATTGGGGACCCAAGCTTCTGCTAGACTAAGGTTGACATAACACATGTGGATTCCCCCTCATCCACGATGCACAGGTGTACGACCAAAGTCTGAATGGATACTGGGATTTGGAAGGAAATGGTTGATGGCATTCCTGGTTCTCTGTCCTCTATGTCAAATGTGATCAACATGGAGTCAAAGGGGTCTACAGCACCGAGGGTGGCTAGTAAGGATTTCCACTATGTTGGACAAGTTTTAAGAACCTCAAGAGCGGACATAGTTGTAGGTGTTTGGGCCAAGTCATCCATGATGTCGTAGCTTACAACAGCTCTAGCCATGACATTGTTGGAAACCCATCGTATGGGGGGTCGTGGGGGAAAAGGGGGTAAATGAAGAGGTGTATTAGTTGTTTTGGACGTGGATGTTTTTGATGGGTTAGCGAGTTTGGTGTTAGTTGTGTACTGATTTCGTCTAGTCTATAAATTGACCTCTTCGGTTGTCAAGGCTAGTAGGTGGTGAACACCTATTTCTATTATCAGAGGTGCAGCTGCGGTGTTGGGATTGGGTTGGGGAGCAGGTGCTGTTGCTACGAGTCCTTGGAATGGTAATGGTTTTTGAAGCACCATGGGTGGAGTTCCTTGTGGTGCCGGGTTGGGTTGATCTGGAGTTGTCGTATTGGTAGCATGTTGTACATCATTATCAATGTCTTGCTTACCGCGACCCATGAAGGGGAACTCATGTGTATAGTTCCCGTAGACCTTGCATAGTTTGCATGGTTGATTTGTGCATAACGGAGTGTTGTGTATCGGTTGGTTTGATTTCTGGGGGTTTTGAGCTGGCTGGTTTGCCTTGGTGTTGTTAAGAGGATTTGGTTGTTGACCACCTCCTTGTGGTTGTTTATTGCCTTGATTCCTTGCTCAATTGTTTTTGGCTTTCCCTTGTCGATTATTAGGGTCTAGTTGGGTGGGACAGTTTTGTTGTGCAAACACTTCTCCCAAAGGAGTAGGTGAAACTCAGGAGGGGGTTTGAGTGGCTTTCCCTGGTGGTGCATAGTAGACTTGGGGGGATGGGGGTGTTATAAATGTGTGAATATGTCCCACATACTATTGTGCTAGCCAAGAAGGTGCATGGGTCTACTGTTGTGGCATAGTTTGTGCATGAGAGGTTGTACCTCTGGGATGGGACATCATTCTCGCATAGTCAGGAGCTTGGTTTGGGTAGGAAACACTAGGGGTGTTGCTTGGTTGTGGTGGAATCATAGGTGGTGCTAGATGTTGCAATGGTTGGTGGGAGACAGAACCTATGATGCCATCTATGATGTGGGATTCCCTCAGCGCATCCCGATAGGAAGTTCCTGAATGTGGAGTGTTTGGAATGATGGTGTAGAGGTATCCAGACTGTGCATAAAATGAGGTCAAATTGTTGGGCCTTCAAGATGGCCTCTTCCTCTGTTTGGGGATGTTTGGAGGCGACGTCCTTGGCTATAGGTGGTAGCAATGTTTTCAAGAACCAGTCCATGAAGATCCTGTCATTAAGATTGATCTTGCAAAAGCTGTGACATTGCCTCCACTGGTGGATGTGGTCACTGATGTCGGTCGCAGTGTTTTGGCAAAAAGATAGCAATATTTCCACTCATTCATAATATCTGACGGGGAGTTGGAAATACTGCAGGAACATAAAGGCCAAGGAATTGAAGTCTGGTTACTTGGCTTGTGGTAGTTCAATGTACCACTCGGCTGTAGCACCTGTGAGGGTGTGTTGGAAGAGTCTGAGTCTGATAGAATCATCTACGATGTTGTTTGATGAGCACCATAGGTGAAACATCATGATATGGTTTTGGGGGCACTCCCCTGCCTTCCCTTCAAACTTAGGGATTTCTAAGGGGAGCTTGCTTAGCATGGGAGGCCAAAAGGTTTGATGATAGATGGGGTCATTGTTGGAATATATTAAACCCACTCACAACTTAGGATAAATTAATTAATCATTATTTGATTAATTATTCACCCACTAGCTTAATTAGTTAGCATCCACTTGCACCTTAAAGTCAAAACATGCCATCTATATCCTAGGAATGATTTATTTCCAATTATGGGTTGATCTTGACCACCTTTTGACTATCCAAAATTAGTATATAGGACTTTATAGCAGATTTTGCTTTATTTTTCTTTTTCTGCTTTTCCTACTTTTATATGGATAAGATAAAAGCTAGTCAACTAGGTGTTGCATCTGCAACAATTTCCCAAAATTCCAAAAAAATTTAAGACCCTCCTTTTATTTGGATTAGTTTGATTATCTTCTTTGATTTGGTCTAAGAAATTTTCAAAAGGACTTTTCTAATGCTTGGGTTGATCTACTGCTTGTTTTGATTCCTCCTCTAATGCTGAAGCAATCTAATATTTGATCAGACTTTATCGCTGCCGTTGGATGCATTTTCAGCTTGTTCGAATCGGGGACCTGTTTGGTTAAAGCTTCCGCCGTTGTGGCAGAATAGTGATTCTTAACTTCAAATTTTCTCCTGATATGTTGGTCTAATCAGCTGGTTTTTCGGTTTGAATCGGAAGAATTTGTCGTTTCTTTCTCCGCCATTGCGGAAAAATATCAAGTCGTGATTTCGACTTTCTTTCCGATATGTTGTTTTTTACGGATGCTTTTTGGTTTTGCATCGGAAGTTTTTATGATTATTTCCTCTGCCATTGCGAACGGCAAACCGTTAACTCTTTTGATTCATGTTTGGTTTCTGATTCCCACTTATGTATCCTCGTCGACCCCGTAAGTCTCGAGCTTCCGCCGTTGCGGCTGTGAAATCGGTTTCACTTCCGCCGTTGTGGCTACCGAGGTCATTAACCTTCTGATGTCTAGCCGTTTGTTTCCCGATTCAAAATTTTCTCTCATTGCGGACAGATTTATCTTGTGCGGCTCCGCCGTTGCGGCTGGATCTATGGTTTGGTTTTCCACTGTTGCGGAAGGAAGTACCCTTTCAACTTCTGATCCAAATTCCTCCGACGTCCGATCTTTTAAACTTTTACCCGCCATGCGTTTCTCCATGGATGGCTTAGCCCTTTGACCATCCACCGTTGCGGAAGAAAGTATGTTTTCAACTTTCGATTCAAAGTTGGCTCTTGTTCGATATGTTACCCGTCACATATGTTGACCATTTGTATATATGGGGTCTGGGCGCGTTGGATTATTCTATCATTTTTCGTTCGAACTATCGTGATCATTCGTTCCAAGTGCACTGTTGACCTCTCGAGCTTGCTAGGACCACAGTGTCGGTACCCGCGTCCAGGTGGAAACTCTAGAAGCCTAACCGTCTTCGTCCCACCATACACGCCAGTTACACATCAGTGCCAGGCAGGCTTCTATGGTTTTTTCCCTGTTCCGTTGAGCATTTGGTGGTTTTGTTTTCCACGGTTAGGTGTTGCAGATATTTCTTTCCCCGTAATTGCATGTATATATTGTGGTTCTTGGTGGCATTGTTGACCGTGGTGTGGGGCATTTTAACCTTGGCATAGTATTTTGCTCACGGCTTTCCGTTTGCAACCTCACGCGTAGTAGATGGGGGTTTGGTGCAGGCGGCCGTTATGCCGTCTGTACCAAGCTACCCTGTGTGTGATGATGGGTTTGCAGGGGGAGGGTTTTGTGGTTTTTCTGTAGCATTTGGTGGTTGCCCCTTTTTTTTGAGGTTTTCATATTTCCCGTATCCTTGAACCCTAGCCATGTTTTCCTACGTAGTCTTGCGCAACCCAATTCGTGATCAGTGTCGAACCTGGGCCGGGGAAGAGGGTGTACCAATGCTCTTAGCTTGTTGACCCTAAGTTCGTAAGCATGGCGTCGTTGATAAAACCCGTATAGCTACTGTCTTTCCCACACAGTGAAATGACCATGGCGTGCGCAGAGAGCCGAGACTTGTTACACATTAATGTAGATTTATTGCCGTCTTGAATATGATTGATAGAATTGTTTAATATCCTATAGCGGTGGTAGATTGCACATTTTACTGTATATAACTTGTTTTTCATCATGCTATATATAAACAAAGTTACTGAACACTGCCCATTGGGTTTAATAATTCTGTTAGTTAGGCCATTTCAATCTATACATGCATATACTTGCTTCATTGATTGATTGCTATCATGTTAAAACACAGAAGAAACCGCACACTGTACATTGATGTATACAGGTTTTCCACTCAGCAAAAGGGGCTTAATGTTACAATTTTATGGCAGTAAGAGCTCACCATGTCAAAGAGACAAAAGAAGAAGGCCCCTGTGGTCGAGGAAGAGCCAGAAGTAGAAGTTGTAACTAAGACAGAATACATATACGAGGACACGAAGTGCATTTCTGGCATTGAACCTGAATACCATGGGGGAAATCTATAGACTGATCACCCGAAGAGAGGTTCCCTACATGGGCTTAGAAGAAGAGTCCATATATGCAAACATAGAAAGATCTTCACTGATGAAGATCGCCACCAGGCCAGAGCTGTTCCCCTACTCTGAAGTAATTGGGTGGATTCTGCCTCGGGCAGATGTCACAACAATGATTCTGGAAGATGTTAACAAACAGGGCTATGCTACATACAGCCTCGGATATGTAGCTCTAGCCTACCACTTGACAGAAGCCCAAGTGTTCTTATCTGATGACTAGTTAAACAACATTAGAATGGACTTGGTAGAAACCATGAAAAAAATTATGTTGACTTGAAAACATTTTAGGACCAGAGTAACAGGAGAATATGATACTACAAGTTTAAGAGCTCCATACAGATTCATAGCCTTGATGCTCAACAAAATATTTGGAAGAGCTCATGGCAGGTTTTTCAAACTAGAATGTATACCTATAATTTTTTATGTTGCAACCCAGGGGACAATTTTCAACTGGGACAACCTTGTCTCAAACAGTCTATGTGCTTGCTTGGCCTCAGCCTTGGGAGGAGAGTCCCAGAAAAGGTCTGAATTTTATATGAGTTCAATACTTATAGACTGTATATTATGCAACCAGCCTTTCCGTGGTATTAGGTGCATCTAGGACAGGGAAAGAATGCCTGTCTATGTTGCTTACAAACCATTGTGGGCACATAAATATCATAGCCATTACAGAGAAATCTGTGAACACCTCCTTAAGCCTCTATACACACATTTTCCTGA
Organism: Pseudotsuga menziesii; assembly: GCA_001517045.1. Taxonomy (NCBI): domain Eukaryota; kingdom Viridiplantae; phylum Streptophyta; class Pinopsida; order Pinales; family Pinaceae; genus Pseudotsuga; species Pseudotsuga menziesii. The sequence goes on from LPNX010050764.1 coordinate 42,954, forward strand.
AGGAGTGTGATTGTATGTCGGAGGAGGCCATGCAAGTGATAGAAGAGTACGCAGATTACTACTTGACTGAAAATGGCTTGTACTTCAGGATGTTTGGAGGATCAAGATCCCCTTCCCTGCTGCCCAAATACGCAATTGATTACATTATCCACAAGGAAGCAGTCAGACAAGTGTTCTTGGATGGAATAGGCAGCTTTCTGTTCGAGCATAAGAAGACTGCTTATCCTCCCTTGCCCTTCAAACTATGAAGTTACAGGTTCACTAGGGTGAAACAAGCTGATGAATTCATAGAAGAGCTGATGAGGTTCCACTTTGGCGAGATGCCCTACCACAGAAATGACTCCCAAGGTAAAGTTGTGGAACACTGTAAAGAAAACAAGGTGCATTTTGAGTATACACACCATTTTGATAGGGAAGAATCTGTCTTCCGAAATGCCCCGAACATGACAGCACTGAAGAGAAGATTCAAAAAGAAGATCACCACCAAAGGTGGGAAGGGGGATGAATAGGCTAAGGCTGAGGAAGAAGCCAAAAGGAGAAATGAAGAGGCTCAAAGATTGGCACAAGAAGCTGCAGGATGGCTGCATACAGAAGAAGAGGAGAAAAGAAAAGCTGCCCAAGAAGCAGCTAAGAGAGCAGAAGAAGCAGCCAAGGCAGAGGAAGAAGAAAAAAAGAGGAAGCTCGATGAGGAGCTACAAAAGCAGGAAGCAGAGAGGTTGAAGCTGACACAGACTGAGACAGAACAGTCAGCTTCTAACATAGCTAGAGGGCAGACCCAGGAGAAGGAAAACCAAAAAGTTCAGGACACACAAGTGCCTGCTGCCAGCACACATGTGGTCCCCACCCTCAAGCTAGTTCCTTTTGTTCAGAAAAAGGGAGAAGTAATCCCTGACTTCAACACTATTTTCTATGATCGAGCAACAAAAAGGATAATAAAGAGAACAGAGAGGAAAGTTGAGGTGGAAGGTCTGCCTGGTAAAATGATAACAGATACTACTGTTATGTTAGGAACAGACCAAGATCCAAGATTCACCCTGAGGGTCGGGGCTGCACTAATCAACGCCTTAGAGGATAACATGGGTAAGGTAATGATGAACTTGGAGCAGTCCAAGAAGTCCTCGTCTCAATTGAAGGATACCTTGAGGAAGGAGAGGGAGGAAGGCAATAGGCTGAAGCGGAAATATGAGGACATGCAGAAAGAGATAAAGGCTTCTAAGGCTGAATTGTAAGCCCTCCAAGTAGAGAAACAGGCTAGGGAGACTACCCAAGAATGCTTGGAGAAAGTACAGAACGAATATCAAGAGCTAAAGGGAGAGAAAGATTAGCTGCTGGGAAAGGTAGAAGAGATAGAAGAGGAGCAAAAGATCATCTTGCAAGCCAGTGAACTGCACACCCAAGAGCTGAACAAGAAGCATCAAGAGAAAATCGTCTCTCTAACAGCTGCTTTGGAGGAAGCAAGAGAACGACAGGTTAACCTCCAGCCATTCAAAGAGCATGTCTTGGCCCAAAAATCCAAGATGCTGCAGCTATAGACTGTTGTTGAAGAAGAGAGATGTAGAGTGTTGTAGATCGATGGCCGATTGGAAGAGATCTTGGAAACTGCATCTTAATTTGTGGACAGATCTCAGGACGTCCTCGAGGTCCTAACTGCAAGAATGGCGAGGCTGGAAAGCAATGAAGAAACTCCAGCAGAGCTACCATCAAAATATAAACAAGCCCTCAAGCGAGATTACGACTTAATAGAATTTTCTATTAACACCGCAGAGGATTTCAAGAAAGCAGTCAAGAAGACAAAGGGAGCCTGCACAGAATTTTTCAGGAGAGTTCTCATTACATATAACCGGTGCCAGGTAGAGGTCGAGCAGAGGCTGGATGATTTCCCAGAGCACAATTCATTTGTGGAGATGTTGCAGAAAAGACATCAGGATGAAGAAGCAAGAATGCAACACATTAAGGCCATTAATGACCAGATTCTGAGAAACGAAGTAGGCCATTCAGCCGTTAGTGTACAGCTTTTGGAAGACCAGCTTCGGTTGAGCACAGCCAAAGTCGAGGCTATAAAGAACCAGGCTGAAAAAATTGAAATCAACATTCATTTTTTGGAGCCCTGCGCATTTGAAGTCATTGCTGCTGAAGCTTCAGCATGGAAGAAGTTTCTAGATGCCCAAGTGGGACCCTCCTCATAAAGGATTGGTCAATTTTTGTAATATGTAATATTTTTGTAAAAAACGTTTTGAGAAAAGTCAAGCATTGGGAAATGAAGAGTTGGGAAGCCTAAAGGTTACTTTGGGCAGCCCAACTGTTTCACCCTTTTGTGTAAATGTAGTAAGCTTATAAGGAAAAGGGGCTTTTCCCAGTTAGACATAGAAATGATATTGTAAGAAGAACTATTTTCTCTTTGCAATAAAGAAGTATTGTTTTCCTGTTGGAGAAATATTGGTGGAAATTCCAAATGTTATGCTGTGGATGGATGAAAGATGAACTATTTTGTTTTTCCAGCTTTGTGTCCATTAACCGTGAGATCGTTCTAACTCTTTGAACCTATGTTCTTATTTAAATGATTTCTGGTTTATTTTGTGGAATGACCACCATGAGTAATGTATGTTGTTCATAAGACAATTGGCTATCTGATTGTTGAAATATCTTTAATCATTCATGCATTGTGGAAAGAAATAACAGCTAACTGTCGTTTCTCTTTATATTGCATGCACAATACACATTACTCACAAACAATTTACAATTTGGCTCCCCGGGGATAGATAGATAGATAGTTAATTTACTTCATGGTTGCATATGTGATTTAGATGCTTGTGAGCCTAAGACGAGAGGTAAGAACCTGCGCACCACATTGTGTAGTTCCTTGCATCCTTATCACCCTGCATTGTTAGTTAGGCATTTTCATTTCATACATTAAGTCAAAAATACAAAAACTCGGTGGACCGGGCCGCAACCGATAAAGCATTTGTTTTGTTACTTGAACTACAGTAGCCGGACCGCAAACCGGATAGATTCCCTATACCAAATAGTCAACAGGCTAGTTGGGAACGTTGACTGAGGAGAATCCCTTTCTATTGTTGCCTGCGAATTTCCAGGCCTCAACACTAGGAAACTGGGAGCTTTTGTTTCCAACCCATCCTCCATTAGTTTTTCTCCATTTTCTAGGATTAGCATGTTTTTTCCATCTCCTTGACAACTCACTCATGCTTTTTCCAACTCATGAGGTCCTTGATATATTTGGTAAGTGCTTTAGCCACCTATGGGGGTTTGCTATATTTTGGTAAGTCAGCCTTTTGAGCTTTATGAGTTGTTTCCATACAATTCAATTTTCCTATGAGGGATGTACTATTTATGTACACTATTATTCATCATTATTCAATGGAAGGATACACACCAATATTCATCTCTTCATTCATGTGATTCAGTCTCTTTTCTTCTCTCTAGTTTTCCTGTGTATGCTTGTGAGAATTCTTAGTAGCAAGATCTATTTCCTGTGCTTCTTCTTAGCATCATTTCACATAGCATTGATCTATTATTTCTAAATTCATTGGTTAACCTAGCCAATTCAGGAAGGTTGAAGCATGCCATGAAAGGGAGTTTTGAACCAAGGATGATGTGTGATGGACCAGCAATGGTGGTGGGGTTTGTAGGGACATGTTGTACCTACATGACTGGGGACACTTGTGGCATAGTTGTAGATAGGCCATTGCCCCCAAGTATGGTAAGTAGAAAAGCGTGAGTAGAAGGGCCATTTCCCCCAGGTATGACATGAGGGATAGTGTAAGTGTAAGGGCCACTACCCCCATGTATGATAGGAGGGAAAGTGTGGGCGGAAGTGCCATTGCCCCCATGCATGACAGATGGAAATATTTGACTGATAAGTATGGGTGGAGGCAATTGACTTACGATAGTTTGCATGACACTGCTAGGCCCACCCACAAGGTGTTGGTGGTGGTGTGGGGTATGGACATCGGTCCACTACCAATCACCAAGCCAAAAAGTGGATCCGAGTTTGCACCAGCCATGGGGTTAGATACTACAGTGTATAAATATGGCTCAAATTGATATGATTTTGAGTCTAATTATGAGGCTGTGTGGCCTTCTAACAGTGTAAAGGGTCATCGAGAGTGGTCTCGACGGTGTTGGTCCAAGGACCCAAACTGTGTTGGATCACCTCTTAGGCGTGAGGAAGAGCGTGGGGGATCAATTGTGTCTAGTTGGTAGATCAGGTGGTGAAATCTGGTAGTGATGTTATGGACCCTAGTTTCAGTGGCTTCCTATTGGATTTTAGGTGGTCACTGGGCCACCAAGACTACCAGGAGACAGCGCTTGGCTTTTTCCTCACGGGAGTGCCAGTTAATCGGTGGGGTTCATCGCCCGTTTCGCTTGGTAATTATTCTCAGCGGCCAGCTACTTTGGGGATCTCGTGGTACTCCTCACAATGAGTTTCATGGTTGATCCCAAGTAATTCCCATGGTTAAGGAAGTCAGTGACTTATGTCCTCAAAGACTACAAGTGTTTGAATTAGTGTAAATTAATAGATTTTAATGGCTGGCTCAGCGTCATGAACTAAGTTTGGTTATCTTACTTGGTATGGTTATGTGCATGTCCATTGTATGAAAGATTGTCAATTTTTTATTATTTTGTGTAATTCACTTGGTGGATTCTTGTATGGTTTATGAATATTTCACATATATTTTCTAGTTTGTTACAGAACTTACAACATGGGTAACTTGTTATGAAACCAATAAATTGTGAACAAAAAATTTGAAACATGCCATTAATGAATCTGAACTATGGTAGACTTACTAGGTGACTGCCTTACACCTGTATTCCTCTTCGACCAAGAAATAGTGATGGGATCTCAACAAAATGGGACTAATACCATCTGTATATTCTCAGGTCACTCTCCGAGTGCAAGGTCGGTCAACAGGGAGGATGCGAACGTCATGAGGCCCCCTAGGCCTACCACCCCCTCTACCTTCCAAGTCACCTATTTTTAGTGGTCTAAAGAAATCACAGATGAAATTCCTATTACTATATTAGCTTTACCCTTCTTTTTATCCCAGAATACCCTGAAGGGTGATGACTGGGTAGAGGAGGAAGGGCTAGGAAAGGGGTTAACTTCCAATGCTTTTTTTTTAAACTAAAATTTAACCTACAGTAATTTATTCAAGCCTTAAAATAGATTCATTATATCAATAAATAGTTACATCTATCATTGATTTACACATATTATATGTAGATGAAAACAGACTGTTGGATAGAGGCAGCAGAGCCACATTAACAGTCCAAACAGCTTAAAAAACTGAATCTGAGAGACAGATCGCCCTTTTTGGGGAAAATGTAGCGAGGGGGTCACTAAATTTTCCCAAAATTAGGTGAGGGGGTCACTCAAAAACTGAAAGCGGGAGCGATCTACCTCTTGAGAGGGAAGTCACACATTTAGGGGTTGAATGAGCGACTTGATCGCCCCTTTAAGGCCAGTAAGAGTGACCTAGCCTAAAAACTTGAAATTTTTTTAACCTGAGCTCGGAACGGCTGACAATAACTTGTACTGTGGTTGAATGGGCTCGGTTTGGCCTTAAGGACACTCGAATATGAATGTAAATATAGAAAGATAAAGATATAAACTAGATTTAACATAAACTGAAACTAAGTTAAGAAATCAGAAATAAAAACTGAAACTTGAAAAAAAAGGCCAGGGATCCTGTGGGATTGACCTAGTATGGTCACCAAATATCAGGAATGGCTACCTTCCATTTATAGGATGAAAGGGTAGGGTTCCTGTATGTGGAAGAAAACCTACGCAGAAACGTTAGCTTTGAGCCATGGAAACCCTGTAGGAAATGGTTAGAAAACAAGAGATGGATACAAGAAATCAATAAGAGAACCTACAGCAAACCATCAGCAAACAAACCTACAAACAAAATAAGTTATAAAATTAAAATAACAATGGAAGAAACATGGTTATACCTTCAGTCTTGGTGTAAATGGGCCACCATGCCCTAGCTTTGGAAGCACCTCTCTCTATGGGATGGAATCTTGGCTTGTAATGCAATGGAGGAGAGGGGGTCAATGGCTTGAGAGGAAAAGGGTCTCAAGGAACTCACATTGGCAACATAACAATAGGGAGAGAATGAGTGTTTTGATAGTGACCCCCACCCCTCTATTTATAGTTTTTTCTAGAGATTTTAGGTATTTAAGCCCTTGGGCGGGGCTTTAAGGCCCTTTCACCCAAATCTTAGATCCTTTGGGGGTTTTAATTTCCTTTGAGGGGTTTTAGCCCCTTTTTGAAGGTTTTAGCCCCTATGAGAGCTATTTTGGCTCTTTTTAGGGGTTTTCAAGCCATTTTCATGTTTTTTGAGCCTTTGCAAGGGTGTGGGGGTCAAATGAGGGTAGTGAAGTAGATGTCTTTGGGTGGTGTAGGTCATGTAGGGCTCACTGAGGTATTTTTTGGGTTAACAATCACCTATGTACATTGGGTTTTATGCTCAAAAATATAAAAACAAATATTTGGATTTTTCCGCATTAAGTAATGAATGACTTGATCCTTGGCCTTCCATATGCTGAGAAACGCTCTGATTTGACCCTTCATTTCCTATTGAGGGGCTATATATTGAACTATCGTGAAGCATTAAAGGAGGATAATTTTGGAGAGTAAAGAAGAGATTATTGTGAAATTGTGCCCCATTCTTATATGCTTGAGTATGCATCCCTTTGTCCTTGAAGAAGAACATATCTACTATCAAGTTTTTATCATTTACATAATTCAAATAAGTTCTAGTTTTTTTAATTTCTACAGCTAATGCATCCAAAATAAGGTGCTTACCTCCTTGTAAGGGTGTATTACCTGTTACTTTTTCATTCAATTCACTAACCTTCTTTTGTAATTTCTTTTTATCACTTGAAATTTTACTAGTTTCCTTAATATTTTGATCCAGATCTTGTTTAAGTGTGATATTCTCCTCTTTCAAATCCTTGATTTCCCCTTCTCTTAAGTTTATCTACGACATGGAAACAAATAAATCCTCACCAGGGGACTCATTCAATTGGTCTTTATTATGAATCATAGCATGACTCATCAACTCTTCCAATACTTCCTCTTCTTTCCTCTGATTTGCATTTAAAACTGAAATTTGTTATACAAATCATGATTGTTCAACTTCCCAGGCTTTCTTTTCTTCCTGTAATTTCAATACTTTTCCTTTAAATTCCATCATCTCTCGATGATTTTTCTCTTTTTCCTGTTGCAACACCGTTAATTCATACATCGGAACATGCTACATTCCCAAAACCTTGAACTTTTTTCTTGAGTTCCTGAATACTGTTTTCTTTTTCTTCCAACATATTTTTAGTCATCTGAATATTATTAGGTTCAATTCATGAAGTTATGAGACCGGTTTGTAGCTTCTAGATTTGAACTGAACTTGCGTTATTCTGTAGTTTCTCCTGTCTAACTTGGTTTTAAACTTATCTATTATTGATTGCAATTTTGTAATTGAGTCAAAGTAGCTTTCAATAAATCAGAATAAAATACATCACCAGACTTCTTATGAAGCTATATTTTATCAGGAACATTGATTTTATCAAGCCTAAAATCCATTTTTTATACTTTTTCATCACTCACCACAACAATTTTTAAGGTATTCCTCTCTAGATCCCTGGTGGAAATCAATGAAAGTTGTTGATCTGTTAATTGTCTCACCTAGGGAAAAATATTATGTGTCTCATCTAAAATTGCTTATTTTTCTCCACATAGCTTGAAACAAAATCAAACTTAGACTTGTATCTAGAGTCTGACTTTGTGCTATTTTCACCAACAAAAGGATATTGTTGTATTTGTACAGGATGTTGTTGTAAAAGAAGGATTTTCTATGAATCATCCAAATTATGTTCATCTTGTCCAATTATTTCCTTTCTAGATTGTATCTTCATTCTTTTCTTTGATTTTTCATCATCAGAATCCACTATATCAATCTATGAAAGGGTTCCCTTTTTTGCTGAAACATAATTAGATGGTGTCTGGACTGTTAAGGCCAATCCATTTCTTCTATCCTCATCTGTCTCCACTACCTCTTCTTTAATATCTTCACAATCATGTTTGAAGTCCATCAAAGTGGAAAATTTATCCATGCCTTCTATCAGTTGATGTTCGAAGTATTTGTTCTTGTTTCATTGTCTTCTCTGTGATATAATTTTCCATGGATCATAATTTAATCTTTCCATATTTTAGAAGTCCATAACTTCTAGTAATTTCTCAACAATAGATAATGAAACTTTAATTTTAAGTATGAAAGGACCAATCTTAAAGGGAAACTTTACATCAAAATATTTCTTAAAAGTACCAAATGCTCTTCCTCCAAACACAATTTCTGTCTAGTAAACTCAAGTGAAAAAATTCTAGGAGTTAAAAAGGCATGAAATTTGTAAGGTGGTCTAGTGAAACCATACATGTGAATAACAATAAATTCCCTATACAAGAACCAATCTCCTGTACAACTCTCTGGTGAAGGTTGCACATTATTCTTCATTTCCTCCAATACTCTACACAATTCTACATCAAACACAATTCTATATACTTCTGTCATAATTCTATTGACAAACTCACATACATTTGTTTTCCTACTAATCCCAGGAGAGAAAACCATACCGATGAAATGCACCTCAGATACATTAGAGCATAGAAGCATATTCAACAAATATGAATGATACCTCAAATGCCTCAATTTAGGAAAATATGCTAATTGAGAGTGAATTGTAGTGGCTAAAAACTCATTTAGACACTACAACAAAACTATGTGATTAGCGTCTCTTTTAGCTTCATTTTTAGCGTCCACTATCACTTTTAGTGTATTTTTCATCATTTTTTGGACAAAGTGGACGCGTTTCCACGAGATGACGCTTTTAACGACGTTATTTGCGTCCCTTTTTAAAAGTTGGCACTATTTTGGATGCTAATTAGCATCCCAATTAGCGCCCCAATTAGCTAGCCATTAGTGGGATTTCCCAAGCTTTCCATTGTCTTTGTGAGCTTGCCATTGTATGGAGGATTGAAGTGGTGGAGGGACTCGGTTTCTCAGTTTTGACGAGGTGGCGATAGAGGTTTTCATTTGTATCTATGTTTACATTTATAGACATATCCATTTCTCGTCCATTTTCATGTGTAATTATGAATATTTGTATCCATGTTTGAAATTAATTTGTATACATGTTTAAATTGAATATTCTATTATAGACACTAACACATTATATATCATGCTTGTATATCTCTTTGTTGTTGAGGATGAACTATAGGGACAAGTTTTGATTCAGAGCTCAATGGGGACCTTCTCTAAACATCTGGTTGAGGTACGATTCTTATCCTTTAGTTTTTAGTTTCCTCTATGTATCTAGCATGTCTGAGAATGGATTGATTTATGGTTTCATACTACCTATTGTGGTTCATCTCAATCCATAGGATTTTTTCTCTGTAACATAATTGGTGACTCTGTTAGGGACCTTCCTTTTTGTTAGGGGTTTGGGTGCATGTTTTGCTCAATTTTCTCTTTGTTTCTCTGCATTTCTATGTCACGTTCAGTAGTTTGTTCATTCATTGGCAGTCCCCTAAATTGGTTTCACTCATATATCTCCTTTTACCACATTTATCTTTGTATACATGGGTCATAGAACATACGGTAGCGTATATACATGGATTGTAGTCCACACAGTGACACATACGTTATTATTCTTTGAAAAATCATGTACATCTCTCTTTTTCATTTAGATATTGATGTGTAAATATGTTGGGTAGGTTGTGAGTGTGGTTGAGTCTTCGTGGGTTCCTATGTTGTTTGTTGATTGTTTCTATTGTGACCAGCGACCTCTTTTTCATTGATTTTTCTTGGAAAGTAGTTCTTTTCCTTTATCTCCTTTTTTTTCCATTAGTGAATAAGTCGTTTTAGTCTCAGCGTCTTGATTAGCTTGTGTTTGCTTCTTGATGCAGTGGCTTTTATTGCATCTATATTTAAAATACTAAAATAATTTTATAATTGCATGTTTACTTTCATCTTGCATATGCATTAAAATTGGTACTTGCATTAGGTTTTCTTAGATGAGATTAGTGTTGAAGATTTCATATAGGAAGGATTGCATTGGCATTTGAAAAGGAAAAGAAATTTTTTGCATTACATATAGTGGCATACCATTTTTCATTTTAAAATAAATTTGCACTTGGCATTGTTTTCAGGTGTGCATATTTGCTTCATTGATGAGTCATAACATCACTAGTTGCACGTTCATTTCTCTTGAGTAACGAAAACCTCTAAAATTAACGATTAATTAAATTGATTACAACTATTTTATTTTATAGGGTGCACCAACAAGCTTATGTTTTAGAGTCGTAGTATAGGATGTTTTGAGTAAACTTCTCCAAGAATTTGAAACAAAAAAATTAGGTGTCTTTTGAGGTGAGAAGAGAAATACTTGGTATAATTAGTGTTCTCTGGAGGCTCCTCTTACACAAGAGTTAAGCACAAGGAAACACACACGTTGGTGGTGGGGATAGACCCCTACTAATTTATGTTGAGAACCCAAGATATTTCCAGTATCTTATTCATATATGGGCTCTTTTGAGGTACCTTTGGTGCTTTCAAGCTTCAAGATTTGTTACCTTTCCCATACGGTATATCCCTCCTGTGACTGTCCTCCTAAGCATTGATTATATTGGGGTAACCTTATTTTCCTTACCTAGGTATCATAGGGGGTGCTTGCAAAGGTTATTATGTGAGTGTCATGTCCAAGTAGGGGTCAGACAGCATAGTCGCTTTACGCATTGAAGCCGATTGTTGCTATAATTGTTAGATTTTAAAATTAAACTAGAATTATATTAGGATCTTTAACTGAGAGAATAACAAGCACCGCAATCAAACACAAGAGACAATGAACAAATTATTTTTCCTTGGGGAAACCATAAATGGAGAAAACCCCTCCACTTCCTCAGAGATAGAATTAGCACCAAAAGTAAAACCCAAAATAGTAAGATGATCTCTCGATAGCAGTAACCTTCTTTCTTCCTAGCTCCAGTGTCTTCTTCTTCCTCAACTATGTGCTACAACTGAGTGTGAATGAGTATGTGTTAAATAGAGATGCTAGCTCTATATTTATACTAATTCCTGACTTGACTAACCCTACTAGGGCTGAATTCACTAGGTGAGTCTAACAACCCTAGTGACCGAGAACTACGGAGACTTTAACCCTTGAATAGTAGGAGGGTTACCCACATTGACTTGACATTACTTGTTTACATTATAGAAACTCCCGATAGGAACATAGGGGCATTACATGACTCAAATACATTACAGAAACTTCCCAGAATAAACATTGGGGTACAATATATGAAATGTACAAGTGAATAAATTCCTAGTTTACAATTACATCAACACTCCCTCTTAACTAGGAAGGTATTCTCTCGACACAATTTATTAGCACAAGTCTTCTTCTTTGTATCATCTGAATCATCATCGAGTCCTCATCATCTTCATCTTCAAGTCATCTTCATCTGGATCTAGATCATCACTCAATCTGGATCATCATCACTGGATTTGGATCATTACTCGATTTGGATCATCATCACTGGATCTAGATCATCACTCGATCTGGATCATCACTGCTGGATCATCATCACAGGTGCTATCTCATGATTCTTCTCGTCACAGGAAGTTCTATAGAGCCATCCCTTTTTCATGCTAGTTGTAGGCCTAGCCTCCATGTAGGTCTTCTTCCAGCACTTATATCTGACCCTAAGTTAGAATGGCCCACCGAGCACTTATATCTGATCATGTAGGAAACATCCTATAATCATATCAGAAAGGCATTCCCAGCACTCATATCTGGCCACGTGGGAACACATCCCACAACCCTGTCAGAAAGGCCCAGCACTCACATCTGACAACCAATGTCAGAAAGGCTCAACACTTACAGTCAACCATGCGAGGAACCAATCCTCCATGCCGAAAGGCTCTGCACTTACATCTGACAACCAATGTCAGAAAATATCAACACTTATATTCAACCATGTAAGGAACCAATCCTTCATGCCAAAAGGGCTCTGCACTTACATCTGACAACCAATTTCAGAAGGGATCTGCACTCACATATGATCATGTAGGAACCAATCCTACGGTAACATCAGAATGGCCCTTAATCCGAGAGTGAGCTTTCCTGGTAACTGACCAGGCGTCTCCATTCCAAGAATGGAATTCAACGCTTATATATGATCATGTAGGAACCAATCCTACAGTCACATCAGAATGGATCAACACTCACATATGACATGGAAGGAACCAATCCTCTCACCATGACAGAATGGCTCATCCCTTACATCTGACCATGGAAGGAACCAATCCTCTCACCATGTCAAAATTGCTCATGGACTCATCACTTCCCTTTAGATGGAACCTCGATCTGGAGAACACCAAGCTTCTCCTTGAATTACTCAAAATTCACCCTAACCAATGGCTTTGTCAACACATCAACTATCTGTTTTTTCGTCGCAACATACTGGAGCTTAACTGCTAGCCTCTACACCATATCCTCGATATAGTGATACTTGATATCGATATGCTTCAACTTATCATGGAACACCAGGTTCTCTGAAAACTTCACGCAACTCTGGTTTTCACAATGTATACAAGTAGCATCCATTTGGAGATCAAATAAATCAGACAGTAGCTTCCTCAGCCATACTACCTCACAACTAGCTAAACAAGCTGCGACATACTCTACTTCAGCTGTACTTAGTGCCACATAGGATTGTTTCCTGCTAAACCAAGAGATCACACCTGAGGTAGTATGGCTGAGGAAGCTACTGTCTGATTTTGTTGTGGATTATATGGAGTGGATAACTCCCTCTGAATCCCTGATTTTTTGCATAAGTATTTGAATTGATTTGATGTGAATTATCCGCCATTACTTGATCAAAAGGACTTGATCTTCTTTTCTGTGTGGTTCTCGATCAAGGATTTGAATTCCTTGAACTTGTTGAAAACTTCATCTTTGTTCTTCACACTACTACATTTCGACCAAAAATCTGACGGCCGTATTGTCGGATTTTCGACACTTCCCTGTTGCATGTATGACACTATGATTTTTTTTAAGCGTCGGTGGATTTGCGTCGGTTAGTCGACATCTTTCCAAGCCGTCGGTAAAGCGACAGCTCAGTTTACTGCTGATTAAATGTAAAATCGTCGGTTATCCAACATCTAATTCATATTAAACTTTAAACACGCGTCGCGTAACCGACGGCTATCCGACGGATTATGAAAACTTAAACGTCGGTTAAGCGATGGTATTGAATTTTTTTTTTTTAAATACCTACAGGCCGTTGCTTAACTGACGGCTATCCGATGGATTATGAAAACTTAAACGTCGGTTAAGAGACGGTATTGAATTTTTTTTTAAAAATCACCTACAGGTTGTTGCTTAAGCAACGGCTATCCGACGGATTATGAAAACTGAACCATCGGTTAAGCGACGATATTGGATTTTTTTTTTAAATCACCTATAGGCTGTCGCTTAACCGACAGCTCAAAGTGTTTTAAAAAAAAAAATACAAATGCCAGATTACTTCAAAAACTTACTTATCTGATGCAATGAAAACAGACATCCCAAAAAAATTCAACTCAATGTCGAAAGGCAATGAACAAAATAGAGACTTAATACTTTAGATATAACTCAACACATGGAAAATCAACAGAAGCATCATTGTGACCAAACAACTTCTCATTGCAACCATAGCTTCATGACAAAACAACTAACTTTAAGTGCAAATAAATGGAGGCAACAAATAAAGGAGACTTACATATCGAAAAAAGCGTTAATATCATCAAAAAAATGAGCCAAATTGCTTTGCAAAGGTGCCAATAAGAAGCATAAGTGAATGTCAATGCCCCAAAAAGAAAATAGATAAATTATTGAGTTCATCTTAATTAGCAGTTTCCATTGATAATAATAAGTACTCACAATATATTAATATAGCATTGCAAGTTGAAATCATGGAGGGAAAGAGGTGTAATAAGTATATTCAATGATCAATCTTAGCATTAGTAATGGATGCATCAAATGAAGCTCAAGATAAATCAGCTCAAGACAGAGCTCACTCCAGCTGAAACACTCCAGAGCTAAGAAATCTCACTCTGATGAATACTATAAAATCCAATCTTCCAGAAAAGGTTTGATCAAAGATGTCCATACAACAATTATGTAGAAGATTAAATATTGGATACCTAGAAGTAAAAGGTCTAGCTTCTTAGGCATTTATATCGACATTGGAAGGAAACTTGTTGGATTTCTAGAGAAAAATTCATCCAAATGCTACAAAGCTTTATGTAAAAAAATAAAGTTACTAACAAATGTCAAACAATTAAAGATGGACCTCAAATTGGTAAGAGTTAGGCGTTAATGAAGCCCCTGCATGATCTCTGGCCAATGAAAATAATAGTTTTTCCTCTACACCAAAATTGTTCACATTTGTCCTCGTAAGAAAATGCCATTGTACCTCTTTGGATCAAATCTGGCCTTGAGATTGAGACTCAATACAAAGTATACAAAATAATTGGGTAGCATTTGTCCATAAACTACTAAGCCAGGGTGGATTAAAAAAGAAGTGATCAGAGCTTAAAATTGACCTAGAGATAAATAAAAACAAATATTACTTCTATGATCTATCTGCTAACTAGAATCCCTTGCACCTCCGGACATAACCTTTTCGTTGCTTCGCAAAGGTCTATTGCATTTCCCCCCTCAATCCTGGGCAACAGTTAGGCTTCTCTAACTCTGATTTTGAAAATGAAGAGGAACTAGGGTGTCATATGATTTTCAAAGATCAATCATTGTCTCTCTAGAGTTTTGTTTCTCTTTTCTCACAATTTTTTAAAGATTTGATAACGTTTTAGGAAAAAATCTTGAAGAAAGCAATTATTCTGAATTGATGAGCAAATTGTTTTTCATCTTAATATCTTCTATACTAGTTGACATATGCTCCATCCTAAATTCCTAATATCCTCTAAAATTTTTCATTTTTGATGGCCTGGAGACACTTAATTATATATTAAAAACCTAAAGGCTGAGGTATTTAGAAGGCATTGTTGGCTGCACTTTGTCCATTTTTAATAAAAAAGAAAAAATGAAAATGTTACATAATATAAGGGATAGTTGGGCATCCTTGGATGTAAGGGATGTCTTTCAAATGTACTGCCACAATCTCCTAAATGCCACTAGGCCTTGGGGATGCCCCCATCTTGTTTCAGGGACACTCCCTAATGCCCTTGAGTACACCAAGATATGGGTAACACAAGGGACGGAATTCCCACCCTGAAGGACACATTCCCACATAACAAAAAATGCAATTCAATGAACCATGAAACAACCTCTTCATCAATGATGGCCCTTAAAATTGGCCTGGATTTAAATAAAAACATATATTACTTCTCTCTACTAACTAGAATCCCTTGCACCTCTGGACATAACTTTTCCGTTGCTTCCCAAAGGTGCAGTAAATAACCTTTTCATTGCTTCCCAAAGGTCTACTGCACTTTTCCCCCTCAATCCTGGGCAACAGTTAGGCTTCTCTCACTCTGAATTTTAAAAATGAAGAGGACCTAGGGTATAATGTTTTCGGAAAGAATCTTGAAGAAAGCATTTATTATGAATTGATGACCAACTGTTTTTCATCCTAAAATCTTCTACATTAGTTGATATATGCTCCATCATAAATCCCTATTATCCTCTAAAATTTTTCATTTCTGATGGCCGAGAGCTACTTAACTATATCTTAAACACCTACAGGTCGAGGTATTTAGAAGGCATTGTTGGCTGCACTTTGTCAATTTTAAATATAAAAGAAAAAAATGAAAATGTTACATGATATAGGGGATAATTGGGCCTCCTTGGATGTAAGGTATGTCTTTCAAATGAATTGGCAGTCTCCTAAATGCCACTAGCCCTTGGCGATGTCCCCATCTTTTTTTGGGGGCACTCCTTGGTGCTCTAAAGTAGCCCAAGCTATGGGGAACACAAGGGACGCAATTCCCACCCCCAATCACACATTCCAACATAACACAATATGCACTTCAATGAACCATGAAACAACCTCTTCGTTAATATGGTCCTTCAAAGACTTCGAATGAATAAAAAATTTACATCTGAATTCAGACCATAAGATTTCTCTTCTTTAGAATATACCTACAAAAGTTTGGTTTCGTCTTGGTTGTCATACCTACCTTAACAAGATCGCTTCCTTCTGGCTATGGATTCTGGAGCAATGTTAACCCAATCGACCTAACCTGACAACCATTAACTCTCTCCAAACTGGAAAAATACATGATCCATCCACACCTTCCAGTATAGCCACCTTGTTACAAATTCACCCAGCCCTCCCTTCAACATTGCCTGCACAAAATAAAATCAAGAAGAAATATTCAGAAATTGTGAGGGATCAAACACAGAATTTCATCTTCACAGAAGCTAGGATGGGAGGTTCAACAAAGAAATTCCAGAGTACACTTCCTAGACAAGGGAGAGTGAAGTTACCTGGTAGATTCTAGAATTTTTCCAATACATCTTATAGGCTATACCATTTTCCTTGCTCTTGCTAGTTCCAAAGAAGTGACTTCCCACAGGAGGGAGAGAGGTTACCTGGCATATTCTAGGCCATTTCCAAGATATCTTATCGGCTATACCATGTGCCTTGCAACTGTTATGGTACCAAAGAAGTGATTGCCCCTTGAAGAGAAGGTTCCTTCATCTTAGATGCATGTCAATATTTTAGAAAGAATTTAATAATCAATTGAACTATAAAGATAAATCAAGGCCATAGCATTACAACACACATAAAATGCCACACTGCTAAATAATCTTGGTCTGTTTTACTTTTGTTCAACCATACATCTCTATACTTGATTCAAGGTATGCAAGAAACAAAGCATTAAAAAAGGTTGATATGAAAAATAGATAATCCACTAAGTCATGTGACCAGCAATGTCCGTTAAGGGGATGCAAAAGAATGCTTCCTTGTTCATTGACAGGAATACTTTGACGAATTTTTAAAGTTTTTTTTATGAAATAAAGGGTCAATTTACATAGACCATTATCGTAGGATTAAATAGTTATGTATATTCTATGATGGAATGAATAACTTCAACTTTCAATAAAATTTCGAAATTATAGGTATCATCTACATTAAGATTCAATAAATTTAAACCTAAGTTGCCAGGAAACTTGGGTACGGGTACAGGGACGCCACTTTTTGAAAAAGGGTACTTGGGTACATCAAGGGTACTATATATATATATATATATGTCATAGTCACATCATACATGCATGTAGATTTCTTCATAAATTATGAATCATGATTCATAACTATAAATTTGATGATAATGAACAATGAACATTCAGATTGAAAATTTGAAACATAAAATTTAATAAATTATAGACTCAGTAGATATCAATTGGAAGACTGGAAGTTACATAAAATTTGATCAATCATTGTACCAGGCAGCTGTAACAGACAATCAAACTCAGACATGAAGGTATACTTGAAATCTTATTTTAAACACCTATTTGTACTACTGTTACAGGCAATAAAAAATTGCAAATTGCCAAATAAATTCCCACGTTGTTGTGAGTGTATTTCTCAGTATTGAATACTTGTGTATATTTTTTATGTGCACATTTGGTATTCAAATTATGTTCCATGAGTGCTGAACACAAAACCATAAAAACATTCATTGTAAATCAATGTAAAATCAATCTACCAGAGATATTTGAACAGTGTTGCAAAGTGTTTGACATAAGTCTTGAACCAAACTCCATACATAGTTAGCAAAAAAATAGTTCAGATTTGGTGGGTGGTCATTACATTTTCCCCAATAGATTGCATTTTACTGAGTCGAACGTACCCCATAGTACTCAAACATGGGGTACGAAGTACCCAAACACGGGGTACGGAGTACCATTTCGCCTATAAGTACCCATTTTTTTATAATGGAGTCTCGGGTACGTGGACCGAGTATGGGGTATGACAGGGAATGGTAGGATACGTACCCTACGAGTACCTAAGTACTCGGTATGGGTATGTGTACCCTACCCTGGGTACAGGTACCTTGGCTACGTAGATTTAAACTAATATTGTAACCGTAGGAGAAATCTTAATAGATAATATATGTGCAAAGGCATAGTTATAAAAACAAACTGTTAATTTAGCTTAACTTGATTTGTCCATGAGTTCGAAAGAAGAACAGATAATACTTCCATTGACTAACTCCAGCAAATTATGTCCATGGCCACACGGAAAAATAATTTTTGAGAGATAATATAGCTTCTCTTTAGAACACTAAATCGTATTTGCACTTCCAGGTTGCATGCCAAAACAATATTGGAAAATTCTTAAAATTAATATTACTTATTCTAGATATCATACAAAACACTCACAAATAAATCTCGACTGCATTTGTCTTTATGATAAAGCTTCTAATATTACCCTACTAGTATATCCTCCAGAAAACTTTAGGACCAAACCGTATTAAAAGCTGCATTCCAATAAACTATTTGGAGACTTTCAAATACCCAGTCAAGCGATATAAAAACCTGCATTCTTACAAAATAAGCTTGGTGTGGTTTCAAGGCCTGGTATATTAGTTCAGCTCATATGAGAACCTGCATTCTACTAGTATGCATGAGACTCTGCATCTTCTTCTGCTTTCAAATCAGAAATTATACCAGTTCAAGCTATACCAAAACTCGCATTCTAACACCATAAGCTTGGTGTGACTTCAAGGTATGGTACATTAGTTGAGCTCATATGAGAACCTGCATTCTACTAGTCTGACTGAAGATGATCGCAAGATACTGTATCTTCCTCTACCTTCAAATCCGAAATGTCTACGAGAGGCAACTGATCGTCCTATGGAAGAACACTCCAATTGGGCAATGGCACTGCTCACAACCACCGAAAGTCATCAACATTAGCCCACATTCCAGTTTCATCCATATGATCTAACTGTTGTAACTCTTCCTCGATCCCTCGGTAATTTTATTAAAGCTAATTGCTGAGACACCTTCCATTCTGCTTCAGAACATGGGAACTTCAAAACAAAAGGAGATATGGATAAGCCATTTTTTTACTAATTTAGGATTTAACTTTAAAATAACTCACCTACTTATGATTAAAAAGAAATGTATTTTGGTCACCAATATTGCTCCTTTAACTCCTATTTTTTTCAGGTAAATGTTTAAAATTAAACAAAGCAAGGAAGGATATTGTCTTTGCAATTCTGTAGGAGCAAACTTACCAGGTCCTATCAAAACAGCATACAAGCTTAATGTCTCTCATCTAAAATGCCCAACATAACTCAACAGCATCAACTTGATTTGAAATTGAGTACCCAAGGCCAAAAATGATTCGAGCTAGAATAAATGGTGGAATGATGCTATTGCCAAAACAACGTCCCCTTCTTCTAGGATATGGCAAACAAGACACTGCTACTAGCAGGTACACAGGAAACGCAGAGACCAAATAAATGGCTTTGGTGAAAGACAAAAGTACAGCCATTCAATGAGAAGTTGCGAGCCAGAGCTCCAAAGATTAGACAGGCAATACAAATTGCAGAGGCTCTCAAAGTAAAAGGTGCCCATATTTGATCTTGACTGCATTGGCTCAAAGTTAGTGACAAGCACTCCAAGCAATTATTCAAGGCCTTGGCTACTAAAAAACCTCTATTAAAAAAGATAGAGGACCACATAAATTGACAACTCCCAGACCTGCTATGATGTCATCAACCATGTCAAAACTACACCAAGGACTCCGCCACCCAATTGGAGCTAGAGGTCATGGGTTACTCGTATTGCATACTTGCCACACTTCCAGTCTGACTGCTTGAGTGAGAATGGAATTTCTTTTGGGCAGATTTGTGGGATATATTTGCATGTTGCTGGAAAGAGTATGGTCTGCTCCCCCAATAGACAATCAGTTATGGAGTTGGTTAAGCTCATCCCCCAGGGGGTCATGTTCAAAATGAGCATTGCAATGGCGAAACTATTTTCGAGGGATAAGGAGTGAAGCTTTGGTTAGCCCTTGCAGCGGTATGGTTCATAGAGGCTCTATTCTTCGTTGCATTGATAGCATCCAATATCCCTTGCAAGATGGGTTTCAGTTGATCCAGAAGATAAGTGAGTGCACAGACTACATAGTGTTTAGTCCATTCAACTTTCATATAAGCTGCAAGTCTTGGCATGGCTTGTCATTTACCAGGGGACCCCCTCTAAGTCCAGATTGGCAGAGCAGGCTTTCTGATGGACTTTACTTTGTTTGCCACCATTCTGAGATGGTGAAACATATTTTTGGGATTGTCATTAGGATTTGGCAGTGCTCGAGAGTCTGCTCTATTTTCCCTGTAGGTTACATTTTTACCAAAAGGTTAGTTCTTTGCCTGCTTTTTGTACCATGAGGCATGATAAGGTGCATCACCAGCTGTTGGCTAAGGGTGCCTTACCGATAAAAGATGCTCAATCTTTAGATCCAGTAGCTTATTCAGATTTTATTTCTGAATTAGTAGCCTTACGGAAGAGGATATAAGCTCCATTGTATATACCCTCCACCTTTTGATTTGTTTTTTATATATACTTTTATGTAAATATATGATGTATTTTTAACACAAATAGTAAAAATAAATACTGACATTGCTCAAGCATTTATGCACGACTAGAAAATGTTTTTTCATGCCCAAGAGATATCTGAGGAGCACAAGGAAGCAATTCAAACCTGCCAGGATGTGGTTCCAAATTACTTTAATCTATGTAAATGGACCAATGTGACCCACAACTCTCCTTGGATGAAATTGTAGAACCTCTAAAGGTAATCGGTGAAGATAACTCACCATCCATGTACATTTTATAATGCAGCAAGGAATTTCACAAGGACTGATCTCTATAAAATATAGCCGAAAGCATTAGGGAATCAGTCATGGCAGAGATGATTCACAAAGAGGATATAAAAATGATACCACAAGGAGGCAATCCTAAACAAATTTCAAGCTGAGCTGGTTCCCTATCACATTACCTAACATTTCATACAAGACATTACTCAAGTCACTGACAATGAGGATTTAGTACATTTCAACTCAAATTGTGAGGATGGCCTCAAAGGAATTTGATAGGCAACTATGGGAGGAGTGAAGGCAATTAAGAATGGATTTATGACAGTCGATGACAATGATATGGGGGTCTTAAGCAAGTTTTTGTGCCAGTAATAAGTCTTCATGCTCATGATTTGTGAATATAATCATGTGTATGGACCTTGTTAAGGTCAGATTACCTCATATTTTGCTACAAGTTAAGGGTTGTGAGGATAGTTTATAACAACATACTAGTTTAAGGGCACCTCACCATCTTTCCCATGAGAATCATGCCTGCAAAGAGCATAAATCAGATAAATTCTTTGAATTATCGTCAGTTATGAAAGGTGCTGAAGATGAGCTAGCTGAACCAGGCTCCACCATACGAAGCCTAGTGATAATCTCATACAACAAACTCTGCAAAATTCACCAAAATCTTAGAATAAATATATAACAAGTCAACCACGCCTTTAGTTTGTCTTAAGAATACCCCTCCTTATTTAGGAATATTTATGAATTATATTCTGCTTAAAATCCTCAAATTCTGAACCTATAAATTCCAGACCTTTATTTTATTCTCCTTCTAACACTATGCTACCTTGAGTGGAGAAACAAGTACAGGATTCATAAATGGTAGGGCATTTAGTAAACAATACATATTTTGGAAAAGGAACTTTCAATTTTCAGGAAATGGGGAAACAATGCAGTCACAT
The DNA here is from genome assembly GCA_001517045.1 of Pseudotsuga menziesii. Taxonomy (NCBI): domain Eukaryota; kingdom Viridiplantae; phylum Streptophyta; class Pinopsida; order Pinales; family Pinaceae; genus Pseudotsuga; species Pseudotsuga menziesii. The sequence continues at coordinate 64,813 of LPNX010050764.1, forward strand.
AAAACATCAAAAAAGCAATTCACAATGAACACAGTATGAATACACAAAAAATTACTGTATATATCGGACAATATTATATCACAAGGTGATTACATCTAACAGATTAGGCCTTGTCCATACATAAACAACAATTAATTTTTAATGAAATTTATAAAAAAAGCAAAAAATTGAGAACACAACTCACAGGGTTTTACAACAATATAAATAAATAAAGAAGACCTGACAGGGTTTTACATAACAAGAAGGAAAAGTGTTCTCATATTTCAATTTGTTGGGATTTTTTCTTTGGGTTTTTCTATTATTTCTTTGTTTTAGATTTTAAGGTATGGGGCCCACACAAGCGTTACTAAAATGGAAAAAGTTGTGTTGTTTGGAAACAAGATTTCCATACAGGAATATCCAAAGGAATGTCTGGGAAAGGGTTCTAAGATGTTTCCAATACAATTACACATGGGAAATATTTCCTAGACCCCTCTATGGATTTTCTTCTCTGTTTCCATACACGACATATTTCCTGTAATAAATATTATAAAGGGCAGAAGTTTCAGATACACAATACTGACCCCTTCAGTTATTATTGTTCATAAAAATTCCTATCACCCATTTTAAGTTTAGATGAAAATAATAAATTTATGATTCTCTTCTAAATGAAACCCATATTTGCTGTCTCCAGCTCTCTCCAGCTCTTTTTCCTCTTCCATTGGGAATGAGTGGAAGGGAAGAATGAAAGAATGGAAAACTTGAAAAAATTACCTCATCCAAATCATGGCCCATCTGTAAAGCTCCAAGATCGAAATATTTATCAGCTGCAGTAGTGCCCACAGCTGACAATTGTGGAGGATGCAGGACATTGTAGAAGAAAATAGAAACTGAGTCGTAGTAGAACTGGGGACATGCAGAGTTATGATCACCCTCAAACTTATAATATTCTTATCCCCCTATATGGAACATCCATCATTAGCTATATAAGAAAAATTCTTTGTTAAATGCATATTAATCTTGCTTTAAAGACATAAGACAATTAGTTTGATAAAAAATGATATTGAAATACTGCGTATAATTTGAAAATGATGTCAGAATGATGTGGCTGGATGAATACATCCTCAGTTGCATGTCCAAACAGTGCTGGAATGAAGGTTTTTGGGGCAATCTGTAATACATAATCTGATTGTCAATAGAAACTTCACCTGAAATAAGATCCAATGCTCATCACTAGAATTTGAAAAGATAGCCTAGTTGTATGGTAGACATTTATTATTTTTATTACAGCTCAGCTCCAATTTCATTTCATTAAAGACTTTTTGAACATTAATGCCTAACAACAATCTACATTAACAAAGTAGAATACAAAGATCTGTACATACTACAAACAATATACTGATAATAAAATATGGCCCAGAGAAATTAACTATTTTCAATAAAAGAATTGTGAAGGCAAGGTAAATTACTCTTGAGCTAGACACTACTGCTTGGCCTACTTGAGGCACTTCCTGCAGGAAAGTGAAGCTCTGAGTCTGAAATGTAGAGATCTTCCCCGTAGCTTTCTGTTCCAATGTTATCAATTTCATTGGGCAAATAAAATTCCACCTCTTGTTCTGATTCATCAAACAACAATCGTCTGCCACCATTCTCATCATGGAATCTTTGGTCATTGTCAGGAGATTGCATCTTCCTATCTATTTGCAAGCTTTCACCTTGTTCCAAACCCATAGAGGACCTACTGGGTGACAAAGGATTCAAAACTCCAGGAACAGGGAACTTCTCTTTATGAGGTGGGTGTAACTGCCCTCGAAACAGCATAATCAAGTTATACGTCTGTTGGTGATCAAGATTGAATTTGAAGTGGTTGCTTTGACCATAATAATTATGTTTTATGACATTTTTAAAATTATTTTCTCGAAGTGGCTCACATTGCTCATTGATGCAGGCAGAAACCTGTGATGGATACATTGTTTGCCCATGTGAAGCCCATGCACTTGTATCTATATTCTTCTTACCATCACTAATTACTTCAAAAATACCATGTAACTTTCGGTCTGTATAGCTGAATAGAAATAGGGGCATCCCCTTTTGATTGTTTTGCACATAAACCATATGGCGGCTGGGAAATCCGAAAAGGTTCTTAGACAGGCACTCGTTCATAGTGTCATTTGTGCATCCAAATATGACGGACCCTAGCTCATTCGGCGCCAGTAACCGAAATTTAACCTCGCTGCCAGCCAAAACACCGGGACTGCTATTCTTTGCCCTTCCACTAATTTCTTTCTACCACATGCTGCTCCCACTGCCATTCCCTGCCCTCGTCGGAGAACCGCCTGCCTTACGGCTCTTTGCATAAGCATCGGTACAACTCTTCAGCGACATTATAGTTAAATTCTGAGCCTGAACAAAGGTTCAAAGATGGAAGAAGATGTCGGATGTTACAGGTATGGGCTAGGGTTTGAAAGATAATTTCATTGCCAAACTGCAGTGATTCTTTTATGCATTCATCCCTACAAAGTGCCATGGCCGTTGGGAAATCAAAGTACCGTGCAAAGCGTAGTGCCTCATGCGGTCTCCTCCTCTCTATAATCTCAAAGACTCTTTGTGAACCTTCGCACTTTGGAAGATGCCAAGGTTTTTCATGTTCAAAGATCCAACAATGTTTTGGCTGATCAAATGGTGAATGATGTGATTTATTTGGGTAAGAGGCCCCTAGTTAAAAATGGAAACCCCCTCGAGAGGTATTGCCACTCCTAGTGTATTTATAACAATTCTCATTAATGTCTCAAGTAGTCCTAACACCTTCAAACAAGGAAATATCGGAGGAATGACCAACACTTAGCATAGATTGATTAGTTTTATACATGTTGCAAATTCTCTTCTAGCATCCTACAAGCATGTAGTTGAAAATTAGTCACTTGTTTAACTACTATAGTTCAATATGTAGTTTCACTTCATGTTGGATTATTTTTCCAGCATGCCATGACCATGTGGTGTGCTAAAGAGTTGTTGTATATATTAATTTAAGTGTGCCTTAGATATAGTTCTTGCTTTATGTAACATATATTTCCTTCTTTGAGTGGAGTGATTTACTTTCAATATTGTGGTTGAATTTCTTCAAGTGTGGGGTTTACTTTGATGAGTCAATCTTAGAGCCAAGGGAAACTTTGTGCCCTGGGTGACTCGACTTGCATAATTCCTAAGTTTTTGGTTGTACGATAGAAATAATTAGTTTACTTACTTTAGTTACATCAATAGCTCCACAACATTCATAAACTAAGGAAATAAACATCATAATAGCATTTAAGGCACGGGGGGTTGAATATATAGTGCACAAGACCTCAAAATATCACATGTGCCCTAG